>CM077569.1:41703861-42303861 GCA_039657325.1 Stephania cephalantha | reverse complement strand
TATTTGTCGTAGTCTACTTATTTGACATATATGCAACAACGCAACCGTCGGGATCTTAATGTGGCATTGCGGTTCGGGTACACTCCGCAGGTCAATCTTACTATTGATGATGCTTTTCAAATGGCAGATCAAGTCATTGCATTCCTCTCAGGTGCTGAGCATACATATCAAAATACCACCGTGACTGCCAGTCAAAACGAGGGATGAACTGCATCCACTGGGGATGTTCTTCATTACAGCCGGAAGGAAAAAAGACCACTTTAGGAGCATTGGACTTTGAATTGTTCTAGATACTTTAGTTTCACTTTGGTGATGGAATTTGAAACTTTGTGAATTTTACTTGAATTGTGTTTGTTGTTGGTTACATTTTAGCCGAACTACTTGAAATGTATGTGATGTTGTTGTTGGTGAGGCCCCTTAATTATTTGTGCTTTTTTCCCTTGTTTTGGTCTATTTTTCTATCTGGCGGAGTTGCAGGTCCGAGAGCAAAAGGTTAATATCAAACAAACTTAACCGAAATCGATCACTTAATTACGGCTACATACTGCTGTGACAGTTATCTAAGTGTTAGTTCACAATAACCGACACTAATTTTCATTATAAACTGCAATATTCTGCTAAATCTCATGGGGTATATTCAGTAAATAGGTGGGATATAGAACAGTGTACAGTTCGACATATCCGTAACCACTAATAACTTACGACACACTTTAGTCAAGGTTTATAAGGATATTGCAGCTACATTGCTCCGAAAAAAAATCCAACATATTCTGCTAAATCTCGTAGGGTACATTCAGTAAATAGGTGGGGTATTTATCAATTTACAGTTCGACATTTCCGTAACCACTAATAACTTACGGCCCACTTTAGTCGAGGTTTACAGGGATATTGCGGCTACATTGCTTCAAAAACAAATCCAACATATTCTGCTAAATCTAGTGGGTATATTTAGTAAATAGGTGGGGTATAGAACAATGTACAATTCAACATATCCGTAACCACCAATAACTTAAGGCCCACTTTAGTCAAGGTTTACAGGGATATTGTGGCTACATTGCTCTGAAAACAAATCCAACATATTTTGATAAATCTAGTGGGGTATATTCAATAAATAGGTGGGGTATATAACAATTTACTGTTCGACATTTCCATAACCACTAATAACTTACAACCCACTTTAGTCAATGTTTACAGGGATATTGCAGATACATTGCTCCGAAAAATAATTCCAACATATTCTGCTAAATCTAGTGGGGTATATTCAGTAAATAGGTAGGGTATAGAACAATGTACAATTCAACATATTCGTAACCACCAATAACTTAAGGCCCACTTTAGTCAAGGTTTACAGGGATATTGCGGCTACATTGCTCTGAAAACGAATCCAACATATTTTGCTAAATCTAGTGGGGTATATTCAATAAATAGGTGGGGTTAACGAGGTATAATGAAGCAATATGTCCGAGACAGAAACATTGCTCTCCATCAAATTTCATCGAGATAGACATGTTGCTTTCGGCTTCGCTGGGCCGACAATTTTAACAGTTCAAGTTAACTTAAATGACATGACATAATTGACTTCCCACACATATAAAAAACAATATTGAGACATCAAACATATATCCATATTCAAAAAAATATCAATCATGACCAATTAAAATTTCGCACACATAAAACAGATCAATATTGAGACTTCAAAGATATACCACTTTTTTTGGATTCATTGGCGCCATCCAACATAAAAGAGTTACATCTTACCAAAAATTCATATTAGATAAGTTAAACAAAGTAACCAATCTCCATCCATGAATCCTCAAAATAATGGTACCAATGTAGAATAATAAAATGACAACATATCCATGTTTGCTATACCCATAACCACTCATATACACCCACAAAAAGATATCGTTCCAACAACAAAATGACAACAAAAAATGGGTGCATGTTGCATCCTAATCAAGTTGAACTATTGACGGTTCTTCAACATTTGATTGTGGTCGTGGAAGAATGTTGAGTCCAACCTCCCAATCTCTACTTTGTGGCACAGTGAACACCTCCCATTATCATGAAGTTGGTGGCAGATGAGCATCATCTCTCATGAGAAGCTGAAAATGATAACAAAAATGGTAAGTAGTATTGGACATTGTTAAACATCATAAAGAATGAAACAAAATTTGCATTTATGAAAGTCACTTACTCTAACAAAATGATTTTGATTCATTAAGCACAACCATAGTACTTTTCTCTCAGATGCAGGGGGTGCATGTCTGCTAGGGAGCCAAAGACTGGACCTTTCCTTGGCCAACACCACAAAAGCTACCTTGTAACAGTTTGCCACAATTAACCCCATCTCTACTAATGACATCCAATAATCTCTTTCAGTTGGGTTGTTATAGAAATTAATGACATCTCTAACTCTACCATACTCATCATCCTGAAACACATTCCTATACATGGCCTCGTTCCTAACCAACTCTTCAAATAATTCCAGCCGCACCTGTTTCCATCCTTGATCACCTCCATAGCCTACATCCTCGGCTATACCCCGAAACCCACAATTTTCATCAGGCTGCACATCCACAGTGTTTATACAGTAAGTGCGCATAATGGTGGTATCTCATTAACGTAGCCCTCAGCAACTTGAGTTCAGGTTCCATGTCATTTGGGTCCAATCCATTGGGTTACATTTCCCTTTCCACGACCCCTTACTCGTGC
The DNA here is from genome assembly GCA_039657325.1 of Stephania cephalantha. Lineage (NCBI taxonomy): Eukaryota > Viridiplantae > Streptophyta > Magnoliopsida > Ranunculales > Menispermaceae > Stephania > Stephania cephalantha. Next base: position 42,301,146 of record CM077569.1, on the reverse strand, counting down.
AAGTTTTGAAGATGAAGGCCCCTTACTTGATTGACTTGGCTGACTTGCATGAGTTGGTTGATTTGCCTGAGTTGGCTGACTTGGCTGAGTTGGCTTACTTGCATGGCTCATTGCAGAAGCCTGCGCCACAGACTCTTGAGTTGTTTTAGCCTCTACAACCTTAAAACTAGAAGGAGTTTTCTTTATGGATTTTTTGAGTACGGGCTTCTTGCTCTTCAACTTCTTTGTTTTCAAGTTCTTGCTCTTCTTCTTAAGACGACCCTTAGTTGTAATTTCCTCTTGCGGTACAGAAATGATAGTCAATGTAGGGCAAGTGATCTCCCTTAGCTTTTGAACAATCTTCACTTGTATGTTAGGACCGCTGCTCTTGTACTTAGCCTGTACACCATCATTTTCAACTTGGTAAAGATAGTCTAACTCTCCATCATGTGGGGATTCAATGGGGATCATGTTCAGTCTCATTTAATGCAGGCGGATTTTGTTAAGACTTATAGGGCTACCATCAAGCATATACAAAGAGATCTCATATGCACAAAGCAAACTATGAGTTGCTAGCAACATACATCCATAAAGGGAAGAATCGTAGCCAACCCCACCCTCACTAACTTGTCTTGCCTCCCTGATGATTACATCTAATGCATGAGTGACCACAAAGCCTATGATGTTACTGTACATGTGGTGTTGAAACTCATGTGCCACTAGGTGCATGGATCGATTGAATGACGCCTCCAAGTTATTCTGATGGTGCGTAACAACATTGTGTATGGAGTTGAAAACATCCGTAAAATGTCCATGTGATGTCCTAAGCTCTTCCTTAAGTACATTATGAGCACCCTCGGTACGATTAGTAGTTACATTTCCAAAGTGTAGTACCTTGTTTGTCCAAGCATACACGAACTTCTCCTTTTGACACAACCACCTGTCCCTAACATAGTCATACAACCCCGGGACTCCACCATAATTGTTCTCTAGTTCCTTAACCCGACCATTATAACATGCCTCATTTTAAGATTGCAACAAGTTTATCCACATCCCATACTAAAGTTCATAGTCCTCATGGTTAGAGAATGAATCCCTTGACTTTGCAACAATACCCTTGTTCACATGCCATGAAAAAAGTAAGTGTGTAGCGGTAGGGAATTCCTCCTCCAATGCCGCAACCAAACCCAAGTCCTTATTTGTCCAAATAACACTCGAAAGTTATCGCCCACCATTAATGACTTCAACTACCTAAGTGCCCATGCATAGTTGGACATAGTCTCCTTACCTAGGAAAGCATGATCTACTAGGAAGGTCTTGTGTATGGATGTGGCCCCAACGATATCAAAGAGCGGGTAATTATACTGATTTGTCTTGTAAGTGCAATCCATGATCAATAAATGAAGAAAACTACGAACGAACTGCACTGAATTGGGGTGGGCAAAGAAAACATATTTCACGTTATACGTGCTGGTCCAATAAGCATGCTGCTCAATGTAATTGAGCTCGTCCAACTGCTGGAGTAAGATTTGGATCTTGCTTTTACTGTTTGCTTCAATCTTTCTTAACTTAGCCCTTTCATTTTGAATTGTCTCCATAACAGTTACATTATCCTTGTTTTGTCTCTTGATGCGACTTAAAATGTCCTTTGATTGGGCACTTGTCTTGCTCAAGTCTCGAACAATGTATTTCTTAGGTACACTACATAGTGCCCAACCAATGAATTACTGAACCAATGGTTATATACCCCACACACAACTCTAACATGCCACACCCATCGAGCTCATGCTTCACATTGATCTTAAACCCATATCCACACTTCTTTGATCCGATCACATTTTTAATGTACTCACTGTCTTTATCATCTATTTCTTTCAATACTCACTTTGTCTTTGCAAGTTTCACTTCAAACCCCCCATACCTCTCACAACCTATTGACTGCCTCGCTCACCTGCCTTGACCGTTGCCACCAGAATTAGACTTCAAGATAATCATTAAAAGACCACATTGTGTAACGACATAATATTTATTGACGCTATTATTTAAGTTATTCTCATACTCGGACGCCAGCTTAGGCCTATGTTGACGCCCCGGATAGGCTAGAACATGCCTAATTGGGCTTAAATCATTATTTGTGTATATTCGTTGCATAATTGAAATGTTAATTATTATTTATTTCATAACTCATCGCATGTGTGTATTTATATTACCATACCGTGTGAGACGTGAGACGAGTACTCACCTCGAAAACGTGTCGATGTAGGTATCGGGTAGGCGAAGTACGAGCACACTAAGTCTAACAAATGTTAAATAGGCTAATATGACAATAAACAAGGCAGATGTGAAACTCAATAATAATAAAACCATAGGGTAAGTCAAAATAATTGGGTACATTAAGGATTAGCGTGCCTCGAGATGTGTGTTGGGATGCAGGGCATCAGGTGCTGAGTAATCGAGGGTTAGGGGTTGAGATTTGAAAATTTTCATGCCTAAAATGTATTGCAACACATGACCGAAATTGGGACTTTATTTAGTCTTTAGGGGTTGATTTGGGAAGATCAATTTAAAACCTATTCAACTAATCGAATACATAATAAACACACTTAATTGACTTTAGGGGACTGAGAGAATGTAGCTCGAGTACCGGAGAGCTAGGAGGGGTTGGATTCGGGAGTCCGAGAAAGTCACAGCGCGTGTGAGATTTTTAAAACCCAATAGAATGTCACTTTGAGTATTTATCTAACTTCATTGTTGTTTTACTCTATCCAATTCAGTATATTCATGTTTCATTTCTTATTCACTTCAATTATATTTATGTATTGTTGTTTTGAACGGATGGTTGAGTTTACTCCCTCTGGGTATTTCGTTGTGTGTCTATGGTACGCCAGACTATAGCATGTATATCAGGAGTCCTCGATAAATAACAACTCGAGCTAATTCTTCGTTACACGTGTCGGTGCGTTGTAGGTCCACACAGACCACCGAGAGGACCAGGTGATGGGCTAGTTAGGTGTGCCCATAGATGAGATCCTGAGGAGAGAATCCAAAGTATAGTCTAGTATGACCGGGACGGACACACACATTTGCGCTTTATTGTTATTTACGCATGAGATGGTCTGTTTACTTTCTATATGTTTATTTAACATTATTTATTGGATTTCCTTTACTTTATCATATGAATGCTCAGTAAATTTCCTTAGGATTTTACTCACTGGACTTGTCATATGTGTTGTTGTGATGCCTGAGCGCAGATCCTTCTATGAGTAAGGGTAAGGGGATATTTGTCGACAATCTCTGATCTCGCTCATTGTTCGGCACACTACTTGTAGGTATTTATTTACATATTTTGTTTTGTATTTTGGGTTTATAGGAGACTTATGAGACACATGTACTTGTATATATTTACTTTTGTTGCCTGTTATACAATGTACTATATTCTGGGTTTTTCACAGTACGACTAATGCTTTATATAACTAGAAAGTTAATAAAAATCCATGTTTATTCACACTTAAAGACTTCTGCTATAAATTACTGGTTCTACTTGAAATTTTGTAAAACACAAGCCATATTTGTAACTTAATGAATATCTCGAATAATAGGCAAATAATATAGAGAACACAATGATTAGCATGCATATCGAGGAATGTTGACATGGCAACAGACGTCAACAGGACTGCAAGACCCACGTAGCAGCTCACTAGGTGGCCTTGGGGCGCGGGGCTGCCACGGTTGTTATCATAGCAAGGTCGATGGAGCCTAGGGGATGAAGCGTAGTTTGTTTTTTAACCTGATACCAATGCCATAGTTGGAATAAGAGCATGGTTCGAGGAACCTCGGGAATTAACGAAAGAGCATATAACTTAATGAACAATGTAATGGCCCGAAATATCTTATTAATAAATGATGATATATATTACCTATTTAGACTCATATGCACAGTTAATTATTTAGTCATCAATTTTTGAGTGAGTGTTCCTTACAATGAGTGTGCGCGAGCGTTGGTTAGATTGATGTAACGTTGAGACTTAGGTTGATTCAAAACTTAAGTTCTCATTGTTATTGAAAATCTATGTGCCTAAGATATGGAATGATGCTTGCTTATCTAGCCTACATTAAGAAAATAATGAAAATTCCTAAGTAGACCAGATGAGAAAATAACCAAATTTATTGAGTACTTAAGTGAATTAAAGAGATCAAATATTAAATGAAAACTAGCCTAATTGACTAATAAATTCAAAGGCCTATGGTATGCTTGGTAAATATGTTGAAAAATAAGGTTACTTAATCTATGTAAATGTCTTGGTTGCATGGAAAATGCATGGATGAACTAAGGGCAAAATTGTCATTTTACACTTTGTAGGACATATGGTATATGTTGAAATGAGATAGAGAGCTTTGATTTAGAATTAATTGTAAGGAATCCCACCATTAATGGAGTTGGAGAAAGCTTGAAGACAACAAGGAGTTAAAAATTCATATGTTCTCAAGGCATGTTCTACATCTTCTCCTTAATACTTTCTCTTATTTGAATTCTTATCCATGCTTTTGGTTCCTATTGATTTGTTTATTTTTTATGATGATCTTATTCATGCAAGCTACTTCTTCTTCATGCTCTCATTTCCCTAATATTGCTTGCATCCCTTTAATTAATCAACAACACACACATATGTATATTGATCAATTAAATTAATGCATGACTTCCTTGAGTGTTTAAGGTTGATCCAAATTAATAGCTACAGCTCATTGTTCGGTTGGCCTAAATGTATTGGAACCTTGATATGAATATGGCTAAGAAGAATGAAAATAATAATTATAATAATAATGTGCATTAATAAAAGAAATAGTGCATAGATGGAGGGCATATTCATTAGCTAAGATTAAATTATTTAGGAATTGGAAATTTAAGTACAAGATTGAGTTGGCTAATAACTTTGGTATTGATTAGAAATACTTAAGTACTTAAGTCAAATAAATGAAATAAGCTAATTCTATTTATCTAATATGCCTAAGTTGTGAAATAAAGACATTAGGCCTAAAGACAAATGAGTTAATTTACTTGTGTAAATTAATGACTTTTACTAAGTTAATGGAATAATTACACTTGAATCATTAAAATACATTAGAGGACTTGAACTTAATTGAAATAAAAATTCTAGGATGATTTTAAGACAAAAATGAGTATATAAGCTAGTTTGATGTGCCTAAGTAAGCTAATCAAAGAATTTACTATCATACCTAAGTAAAAGTGGATTTTTATGTGATCATAGATTAATCTAGTGTTGAAATAATAATAATAATAATAAATAATGTTAAGATCTCTAAAATAAGTTTGTAGAGATCTATTGATGCATTAAGTGGTTGTATATATATATATGTATGTATGTATAAGACATTAGGTGTATTTGTATAACCTTGCCTACACCTATATATATTAAAAGAATAATAATGTAAAGCAAATTATACTATAGATTGAATTATACGTAATAGAGGATTAGTAAGACAAACAAACTCTAACATGATATAAACTTATCAAAATGATTACCATGGACTTAGCATACTAGCTTAAGTGTCGGGACTGGCTTGGGGAACGTGTTAGAGTTGCGAGAGTGCGTGTCTTAACGTGATCTTAGGTAATTAAAATCAGATGGAGGATATTTAGTAATTCATTATCTATTATGCTTCTTGATATTCGACATATTTCCTTATATTTCCATTCCTTATTTTGAGTGTTTAAGACCTAAGTGTGTCAGGAAGGTACTCCGGGCTTGGTGTTAGATGGACAAACGTGACCTTAACCCGACGCTACACTGAACTGAATTGTCGACTTATAGAGTCGCAATTCTAGGAATTCGAGTAGTGGCACCCGCTCTCGATCGATTTGGACTACTTAGTTATCTTCCCTTATTTCCTAGACACTCGTTATCGTTGCTATTACTTTTCAGACCATTTATCATGCACTTTCATTTACTTATCTATTTTTTAAATTCCCACATGATATCCAGACTGCTTTATTTATTCATGAAATACTATCTACATCCTACTGGCTTTTATTTACTGGACTCGTCATTCTCGTGTTGACGACTTGAGTGCATATCCACAAACGAGCAAGGGCAAGGCGCTAGTGATTGGTGACTTTCTCTGAGGACTCTCAGAGCGGCTCCTCCTCTTATTCACTTTTAGGTTTCTTGCACTTTTAGTCTTTTGTATTATGTATATATATATATATTGTTTTGATAAACACTTGGGGTGTTTTGGGGTTGAGAGATCAAGACTCATGTATTATCGCACTTACTTACTACTTTATCACCAGATATGCATGACTATCTATATATTTGCAGGGTTCCATGCCTTAGGTTGCCCCGACTATATTTTCTTAAGTTATTATAATTGCTTTAAATTTACTTCCGCTGTAATTACTTTAAAACTTGCATAACTTAATAACTCAACTCTAAAACATGAAATTTATAAAAATAATGGAATTGGAGGCTTACTAGGCCTGCGTTGTCACACCCTGATCTCGGAATACTCACAAGATCTGGATGGACTGGCCACATGGCTAATATCATGTATAACTGAATATTGGAAAATACATAATAAAAATTATTTATTTATTTATTATAAAGAGTTTACACCGTAACGTAATATTACATAACACACTCACGCCCTTCGGATCATTATTGATATTTTACATGAAACACTATGCATTATTTATTTTACATGGTCAACCACTGAACTAGTCTGAACTACTCATTCTCCTTACTTAGCTGGGGTGGTACCTGAAATTGTTAGATTTAATGAGCCAGCAACTCAGTAATTCTCTAATTACATCCCGTTAATGCAACATATTTAGCAAAACAATAACAACATGTATCACCAACTACAAACAACATTTGTTAGTAACCACACCGGTGGGCCTCATAATCTTGCCTCAATACTAGAATCTCACAAAGGTCATTAATAGCATCTAAGGTGTCCGTTGACACATGACCAAATTGGTGCAATACAACAACTACACTAGTGGACTAAAATATGCTCGTCAGCTTGAATCGCACATGTGGATAATTAGGACAATGGCAAGGTAATAAGAGCGTCAGTGTTAAGACATATATAATGAATTAATAACATGTAATAAGAAAATCACATTATCTAATAGTTAACAAGAATTCTGCAAGGCGTCCTTCTCTAATTAATAACGAGAGAAACCAAGATTATAAGGATGCATTAATGTTGAATCAATCCTCCTATTTATAGTGTTGAGAATGATTAGAATAATATTAGAGTCGCCTTCTTTCTTAATGACATGATAAAATAATAATAAATCTATTAAATGCCTTTATTGATCATAATAATCAGATAAAGATGAAGGATTCATTTAGTTATAACAAATTCATTATGTTAACGAGTTGTTGTCAGTCATAATGTCAAGGAAGCATCTTACTCCTTTCCTAAAGATTGAAACATCATTTTCAATCATAAATTCTAAGATAAGGATAAAAAAACATTCTATTCTTTTCTTAACGAAGAAATTAAGATGTTACTGGTTGTTATATTGTCAGATATACTTTTTCATTTTTTACTAGTTAGGAGCATTTTATTTGTGTTTTTCGAGGTGTGAATTATTTTGGGGTGTCACATTCTCCCCCTGTAAAATAAAACTTCATTCTCGAGATTTAATTAAGTAAAGGTACCTGTAACAATTAGCTAATTGCTACCAGTGCTAAAGTCTCCACTACTTGATGTATTTTCTTCCCAAGCCACATCATCGGCTTCGTAATATGCAAAGATCGTCTCATAAGTAGTACGAGGACTATCCATGATAAATTCTTCAAATTTTATTATATTTTCTTGCAAGACTCCTGGTTCGGGCATTGGTAGAAATAGTTTCGTCATTGGATCCCCGTATGAGTAGAAGAAGTTAGCGTATTTTTCTTCTGAATATCTTATGAAAAACACGCTTTCATCGGACTGTTGATTTATTTCATAATTATCGGGGTTGTATGCTCCGTAATCGATCCATGAGTCGAGGTCATATGACGACATGTTCTCATGATCCCCTGGATATTAGGGTGCGGTCGTCGACTCATCTGATTCGACTATATTGTATGTTCCATAATTTAGCCAAGTAGCAAGATCATATGATGGTATTTGTTCCTGATTTCTCTGATATTGTGGGGCAGTGGTAAATGTTCCCAATTTAGTTCTGTTATATGCTGGTGGAATTTCCTTCTTGTTGCTCTGCTTCCGTCATCACTACTTATGTATATTGGATGTGAGGAGCTTTTAAAGCTTTGAGGGGATGTATTATTGTATCCTCCAACATAGTAGTCTTGATGGCTCGGAGAAAATTTTGCATTCTTTTTCTTTCCCATTTGTAGGTACCTGTACATATACTTTATTTAATAATATATTCAGATGCATGAGGCGATGCAGATGCCTAGATGAATAGAAGTGGGTAAGACTTTTGCATTTCAGACTTTAATTCACAGGTTGCCTCTTCCATTGAATGGTGTTGCCAAGAAACTCAAACAAATTCTATTTGACGATTACGTAACTGTTGAACCTTGTCGTCTAGTATATGAATTGGTTGTTCTCAATAGGAGGAGTCTGGTTCTATATATAGATCATTCAATTGAATAATGTAGGAGGGGTCAAGTTTATATCTCAACATGGACACATGGAAAACGTCATGTATTTTTCTTAGTGCTAGAGGAAGATCGATTTGTAGGCTGTTTCTCCTATTCGTTCAACGAAGAGAAAAGGACCGATGAATCGGAGAGCTAACTTTCTCTTTTCTTCAAAGCATTGAATCCCTTTCATAGGACTTATTTTTAGAATGATGTGTTCGTTAGCTTGAAATTCTGATGATTTTTGGCCTAAGTCTGCGTAAGTCTTTTGACCACTCTGAGTTATTTTTAGTTGATTCAGTGTTATGTGAATTTTCTTGTTGGTCTTGGCTATTATTTCAAATCCTAATAGTACCTTATCTTCTTTATCTAGCCAACACATTGGTGATCGACGTGGCCTACCATATAATGCTTCGTACGGAGCCATTCCAATACTTGTTTGGTAACTATTATTATATGCAAACTCATCTAAGTGAAGATATTTGCTCCATCTATTTTGAAAATTGATTATACAAGCTTGGAGAATATCTTTCAAAATTTGAATAGTTTGTTCACTCTGTCCATCTGTTTGTGGGTGATAAGCAGCGCTCATGGTGAGTTTTATTCCTATATGTTTTTGAAAAGATTTTCATATTTTTTAGGTAAATCTAGGGTCTCGGTCAGATACAATGGTTAGAGGAAAAACATGGAGTCGGATGATTTCTCTTTCATATAAATCGGCTAGACTAGAAGGTGTGTCAAAGGATTTTATAGGTAAGAAACAGGCTATTTTTGTCAGTCGATCAATTATTACCCATACCGTGTCTTGTCCCTTGTGATTTCTTTGAAGTGTAGTGACAAAATCTATAGTGATATTATCCCATTTCCACTTTCCTATTAGTAAAAGTTGTAACAATCCAGCTGGTCGACTATGTTCAGCTTTAACTTGTTGACAAATAAGGTATTTTGAAACATACCCAACTATTTCTCGCTTCATACCTTTAAACCAATATTGTTGTTTGAGATCATGATATACTTTACATCCATGATGTATTGAGAATTTCGATTGATGTGTTTCTTCCAGTAATAGAGTTTTTATAACAAGGTCTTCATGTACTACTATTCTATTTTTGAAAAGCAAGGTATCATTAGGAGATATAGAACAATCTGATAAAATCTTCCAGCTCGTAATTGACCCTTGATTTGTGTCAGTTTTAGGTCATTTGGCTGTGGTAGTTTTACTTGTGGTCGTGTGGTGGAATCTAACACTATGTTAGCCATAACAACTTGGTGGAATCTTCCCTATGATTAAATCATTTCGCTCAACGGTGCGATGCATATTCTATTTGTGAAGTTCGATCTGATTTATCTGAGGATTTAATCTACTTAAGGCATCTACTACTACGTTAGCTTTTCCTGGGTGATATTGGAGAGCGAAGTCGGAATCTTTTAAGAGTTCTAACCATCTTCTTTGCCTAAGATTTAAATCTTATTGAGTGTAGATATATTACAAACTCCTATGATCTGAGTAAATAGTAAATTTCTCTCCATAAAGATAATGTCTCCAAAGTTTTAGCACAAAAACTACAACAGCTAACTCTAGGTCATGGGTTGGGTAACTTTTGTGGACTTTAATTGTCTAGATGCATATGCGACTACTGATGCTCTATATAAGTTGAAAGTTAATAAAAAAAGCCATGTTTATTCTCACTTAAAGACTTCCATTATAAATTACTGGTTATCAACTTGAAACTCTGTAAAACATAAGCCATATTTGTAACTTAATGAATATCTCAAATAACAAGCAAATAATATAGAGAATATGATGATTAGCATGCATAACAAGGAGCGTTGAAATGGCAACGTACGTCAACAGGGCTAGGGACCTGTGTAGCAGCTCACCCGACGATTTCGGGGCGCGGGGTCGCTACACATTGTTTACAAGTCTCCTAGGCCCAACTGATTACACCTTCTCTACTTTTAAAATGTGATGTCGATGTAAAATGAGATGTGGAATCAGGGAAGCCTCGGTAGAGATACTTGTTGTATCACACGCACTACCCTACACAAACCAAAACAAACAAGATTTAGTCAAGAAACAATGACTAACAAAAATTAGACAAAATATATACTATGGCGAAGGAACATGACCGAGCCTCCAATGTGGGTATCGGAGAAACATAACTGCTAATTCACTATAAGTTACAGCTTGAATGCTCCGTAAACATAGGTGACACTGACGACTTGTGTAAACTGACACATATTACTGTCTTGCGGAGTAACAGAGCTGAGACGTTTAGTATATGTTTTAGCTATGTTACTCCGCATAGCACGAGATTACAAGCAACAATGAAGTTTCTTCCTCGATGAAAAAATCGAATAAAAATGAAAAAAATACCTCTTCATCATTGGGGTGGTTTGTTTTGAGGAGTCCTTTGACATTTTGCACCAAAAAAAGGAAATCAACAACTCCCTAGCCCTAGAATCGAACCAACCACCAACAATAATACCAATGAAATGATGACCAAAAAACTCGAAATAAACCACCAAAGCGTTAGAAACAAGTGGAGAACAAACTTACCAACTCGATGTTGATAGTATTTTGTCGGTCGGAGATGAGGGAGTCGCGTTTGGGTGGAGCGGGGGTTTCGAAATGGGTGGAGCGGTGAAAGAGGAGATGGGGTGGGGCTTGCTCAAGCAAAAATGCAAATTGGGCATTTCCCTAGAGGGCAAAATTGGAAAAAATAAACGGGTCCGTCTAGCAAATAACGGGGTTCGTTTAGCCACACCAAAAAAATACTCACAAGTTATAAAACAAATTTTTTTGGACAATTTGATCAAGTTTAAGCATTGAAGAAATGCTTTCTTAATGAAATAGTAATTTTTGGTTTCAATTAAAATAGGGTAGAACTATTGGCCCCCTCTACCCTACATCAGATCCCCATTAACTTAATTAGTATTAGTAACCCCCAATAAATTAAAAAATATACTAAGTGCTCCCCACAACTAGCAGTAAAGTTCCCAATGTACCCTCAAGTATACAAACCCTAATACTAGGGGTGGGCAAATCGCAGTTTGGTGGTGAAAATCATCAAACTACGACCAGATCGGGGGTTCACGATTTGATCATTTTGCAAACCACCACCAAACCATTATCCCTCAAAATTGCAACCAAACCGACCGCGGTTTACGTGATTTTGATTGGTTTGGTTTTGCGGTTTTCCTGCAATACATTTAAAAAATTAAAAAAATATTGCCATACATTCCATGGTTCACAGATGGTCACTCAAGTTTATAGTATGTAACACTTTGGTCACTAAACTCACATTTGTTCAAAATATATCACTCAACTTTACAAAACGTTCCAACAAAATAATTCCAACCACTCTCCGATCAAAAATTCGGGGACCCTACTTACGTGGCCCCACATGGGATTTCATGGGAGGTCACTAAACTTTTCAAGTAATGATGTGGCAATTTCTTGTTTGATTTTTTTTTGTGTTAAATGAAACATGGGTCACACTTCATCTTCTTTTTCTCTCCGTCGCTCTGCTCTTCTTCTTCTCTCCGTCATCTTCGTCCTCGACTGCTCCTCTTCGCCTTCGACTACACCACCTTTGCTCTCTTTCTTGCTCGCTCTGCATCTCTGAGAATGCTGGTGATGAGAACGCTGATGGCTTCGCTTCCACGTTGGCGCCCTCTCGCCCTTCTATTCTGCTCACCCGCTCTCCCATTTTTCAATCTCTTGCTTCCGCCCCATCATCTTTGTAAGTCTCTCTCTAGTTCTATTTGATGGGTTTTAGGCTCAATAGAAACTGTAAAAATTCGACGAGGTAGGGGCAGACCAAAGTTAACATGGGATGCATTAATTAGGAGGGATTTTAATGGTTTGCAAAGCTCACCATCAATTGCACTTAATCGAGCACAATGGAAAAGTTTGATCCATGTAGCCGACCCCAGTTAATTTGGGACTGAGGCTATGTTATTATTGTTAGGCTTTTAGTGGTATATTTGGTTGTATAAAGTTATATATAAACCCAAACAACACATAAATCGTACATTAATCAACAATTCACAACATGGGTTTCGAGAGATGGGTCTTAGTTAGGCGCCTACACAGAGCTGCCCAAAAATTAAAGTTCATACTTAGCTTTAACATCGGGCATAGATGGAGGCTAGCATCAATTCTAAGTTCTAAGAGCATTAATAACTGAGCTTCAACGATCGCCCAGGTATGTTGAGGTATTTTTCTTGATATCATGAATGTAGTTTTTTTGACAAGAGTTTGCTTGTTTGTAGCTATATTGTTATATTTGTATCTTGGCTAAAGATCATGGAGTTCATCAAAGGACACGAGTATTGTTATTACGGTCTGCCAGCAGTGGTGTTCACCTCGTGGACGGCCACAAATCCAGGATGACGATTTTATGGATGCAGAAAATACAAGGTTTGTACGAAAATTTGTATATTGTATGACCACTCTCCGATAAAAAATCTGGCGACCCTACTTACGTGGCGCCACGTGGGATTTCATGGGAGGTCACTAAACTTTTCAAGTGATGATGTGGAAATACTACCCAAGCCACCCTTTTTAACTTCACATTTGGGGTAAATTTAACTTCACATTTGGGCTTCCTACTCTTTCCGTCTGCACCTTCGACCCTCGCTACATCGACTTCATTGCCGACCTCACCACCTCCTATCCTTCTCTTGCCCCAAACTCACTCTCCTCCTCCATTTAGCCGACCCGACCTACCTCTCCCCACTCCAAAGCGACCCCGACAGTGAGGGGTTCGGCAGGAGAGGTGTTCCTGAGGCTAACTTCGTTGGAGGAATTGGTGCTCGACGTCGATTATAATGTGAGGGATTCTGGGAGGCTCGAGGTGTTGAATTCCGAGTGTTTGCAATTGAAGTCGTTGAAGCCGGGACATTTTCATGTTATGGGGTGACTTGAGGCTTGATAGGGTTGCGGTGTGTAAGAGATTGAAATGTCTTTCGTTGAGGAATTGCGAGGATTTGACAATTTTTAGGGAGGATTGTGGATGGAATTAAGACTTAGCCATGAGAGCTAAAAGAATAGTTTTTTTTTGTATTTCCATCCTTAGTCATAAGGTATTTTAATATTCTTTAATTCTTGACTAAAAATTTATTGAGGATCCTTAAAATGATAATAATGAAGATATATTTATACTTTAGAAGAGCTAAAACTCTGTATTTTAAAGCTGCAATGCACATTCATTTTTAGATAAGAAACCAACTTATTACCTCCTCGAACTTACACGAGTGGTAGGAGTAATTATTGTTCCTTGATTACTTTAAGTTGATTTTGTAAGTTACTAAATTTAAAAAATTGAAATCGATCATCAATCCTCTTCTTTGTCGCTTAAGGATGACTTAAACATTGTCAACAGACTATAGCGTTGCTTTCAAAGAGTTTTCTTCGCCCCTTAAACTAATCTTGCAACCTCTTCTCGCTTTCTATTCGGTCTAACTTCCTCAACAATTTATAACAATCGGTATTCGCTTCTAGATCTATCTTTGCATAACAATAAAAATCTCATTTAATTCCATTTATATGAATGCATTTTCATCGATTTTCATCGATCCTCTTCTTTCACTACATCGCTCAAGCTCAATTTCATGTTCGAAGAGTGGTAGGAGTAATTTTGTTGAAACATATTGTAATGTTGAGTTATATATTTTGGACAAATGTGAGTTTAGTGACCAAAGTGTTACAAACTATAAACTTGAGTGACCATCCGTGAAATTAACCCGGTGTATGAGGCTATCCTTGCTGGCCCAATGCAATTTTGGTGGATGTATCCTTTTAACAGGTAATCAATTATACTCGTACACAATGAAAATCAATTAAAACATATATTTAACTAACTTACCTTTACAAATGTAAGTATTTGAAACATTTGAAAAATAATGTTAGAAATAAGGCAAGGGTTGATGGCTCAATACGCAATGCTTATTTAGTGGAAGAGGCAGCTGCATTCTGCTCCTACTATTTTGAGGAACACGTTTCCACCTCGCACATCCATCCACCCCGCAATTATGATGGTGGAATCAAGCCAACTCTAAATTTTGATGGCAACTTCTCAATTCTCACCCACTCAGGTTGAGCCTATGGGAGATCAAAGAAGTGTTATCTCCCGGATGAAAATGTAACGCCGCACACTCATATGTGTTGTTAAATTTTCCTGAATTCGCTCCTTTCATGAGGCATACATTAATATTTAACGCAATACACGTTTCAATGTCAATTGTTTAATATCCTTATTCTATTAAGTCGTAATCCTTAATTTCTTTCATCTCATGTTAGGATGTACATATAGGAGTTATATTATTGGCAACCGAATATCACACAAAGTGCAATCGTTAAACATCTTAAGAAATAGTTCTCAACATGGTTCCAACAATTCGTACGTCATTAATAAATGCATATTAACACGATTCTTCTTGTTTTGTTATTTAATTTAAAATGAAGTTTATCATAAAATGTTCTACATGTAGGCACCATCATATATTCAAGATACAACACTTATAATGATGTCGTACAGCCGTAGTCGACTTTGCACCGTATATCACATGTATCTTATTAATTGCTACAAATTTCAAATAGTGTCACATAGCGCAAACAACGATATAATGATTTCTACGAATTATGCACAATGCAATAATGATTTCTACGGGCAATTGTAAGAAGTGATACAAATTGAATATGGTGGGTTCTTATGTACGGTATTGTCCAAGAGTGTGGTTCGATCCCACGCTAATGTCGGGAAAAGAGTTCACCGCTTCTTAAAAATCATCGATGTACATCGAAATCTTTGATTAAAAAGGTATGAGCCTTTCATACTAGCCATGCAAGCTAGTCAAGTGTACTTTCTTTCATACCCATGTATAAGACGTGCGTAGAACAATTGGAAAGCTATGTACAGACTTCAACCAAAATTCATTGATGACCACAACTTAGTCCAAAACGTTGATAGTGCGCCTATACAAGAAGACGTTTTTCAATAGCAGCTACCTGAGCATGATACTGAGGTCGATATTGGCAATAATGTTGCAATTTCACTAGCTGACCCTAATGGCGCACACATGTCAGACATCGACGAAGAAGACGATGAAAACGATGATTTCGAGTTTTCATCGGATGATGGGAATGGTGACAACGAACCATGATATAATCATTTCAGTTCGTAAAGGAATACGAAACTTAGTGTTATATTTTTTGAATTTTTATATAATATTTAAAATGTAGAACGTTTATATGTAGCCGTTTCTAACTTAGTCTTAATGTTTAAAAAAATCACGTCGCCAGGCCGAGGATAAGGTTCATCATCTATCGAGGGATCCAGTGGAAGATCCGGTGGTAGCAAAGATCGTCGATCTCATCATTTGGGTCATTCAAACCCACGCACTCGTGATGATGCTACTCCACCTGCACAGCCTAGACGGGACCAGCAGACTCATCATCAACATTCTTCGCATCCTTTCCACAACAGGCCCCTTTCTTTCATCCGTACCCTTATCACCCCTCCCAGCAAACCCCTTTTTCCATCAGACACCTCCCTCATCTTATACACATCCCTTACATCTTACATGTCTTTGTCATTTGTATTTGGTGATGAATCTAACTGGGGTTCGCGGTGGTAGAGGAACCGGATCGGAAAAAAAAAAGGATTATAGTTGTAAGATATCTAATGAAACCGTAGTTGGAATTGCGATCTCATTCAAAGAGAAAGATATAAAATATCCGGGGTTTCCTTTTCCAACCAATTGGGAGAGAATCAATAGATTCTTTTTTGGGATCGATTCATCCTTCCCGAACGCGTCATACAACTCATCGTTGTATTGCACTCTCCAAGTGTGTTTGTTCCCCCCTTCTTCCTTTCCATGGCAAGTCGTCGTGAAATAACTCCGATGAGAAGAAAAAATAAGGCGTTCAAAGACCCTCCTGGCCCAACCTTAGACACTTTAGGATCTTTTTTCCAAACACGCTCCCATTTCGAACCTTTATGCATATGTACTCTACGCTACTTTTATCGCTACCCACTCCACCGGTCGATGGTCACGATACGTTTAGGCCAGGTGTTAGACCTACTTTTTCATCAAAATGGATCAGTGTTAGGGCATGTGTCGTAGGTCAATCTACAAACATTATTTATCTTATAATTTTAGGTAATAAAATAAAAGTTTTATTTGTTGTTTTATTATAAGTGATTGCATGTTTGACTTATAGTAAGATCCATAGGTATTTGTTGAAATATCCTAAATGTCCATAGTCGGTCATTATACTGGGAACTATAATGAATTAAGACTAGTGTGAATCTTGATTAATGGTCATGTGATGATCACGCTATGAGAATCCCACATGGATTAAGTCATAGGTGTTACTCATGATAGGTATATCATTTAGTCATTCGACTCGAGATTACCATAGACTTCAATATTAGGAGCATGATAATTTGACACAATCAAATGTTGTCTTTAATCGGATAATTATAAAGATTGTGATTGGTTACCATGTGAATAATATGTGAATGTGTGTAATCAAGATAGAATTTTTCACTCTCGTATAGAGAAAGATATCAGTGGATCCCTCGATAAGATAGACTGATAATTGCCAAGTCCATGTGAATTGATATGATTAGTGTCACTTTGATGTTTTTCAGTTTACCTAAAGATCGAGACTAGTACGATTGAACATTAAGGGTGACTTTCCATGTCTTATTTTTAGTCAAAGGATATCGCACGACAAAAGGATATGATATACGTTATTAATTAGGTTCTATCGATGTTGATATTCATGCTACTTGGGTAGTCATAATGTCTTGCTAGAGACCGCTTATGACTTATGTAACAAAATGATTTTTGGTTCATTGCCAACGCCGCATGGACCTATTGGGTCGCATACAAAGAATGGATTTGCACAATTTCAATTGGTCCAGAGTAATGAATTTTATATGATAAAATTCATGACATAAAAGCCTTTACAATTCGTTATATGATAAATTATTAATAGGGGCGTATGTGTAATTTGCTTAAACTGCCTAAATACAATAGTTGTATTACTAATAGGATTTTAAGTGAGGGCTTATCTACACATATAAATAAAGGGTGAAACCCTAAAAATGAAATATGATTTCGTTTTACAATTTTCGAGTTCTCTAGATTTAGGGGGAGAAAGAAAAACCGTTTTCAATCTCTCTTGGGGCTAGCACTCCAAATTGTGGTCACCATTCGTGTGTGGATTTCTAATAAAGAACGCGCTCTTGAACATCTTGAAAATCGAACAATCAAAAGAAAATTACGAAATAAGGTATGATTTACTTTCGTAGATTTAGTTTAATGGAACTTATTTTTCGTTCCGGTTGGGGTTTTTTTCAAAATTTGTTTTGAATCCGCTGCATATGAACCCTAAAAACGCAACAGTGGTATCAGAGCATTGGGCACGGTTCTATTAAACGTTTGCATGTTTTCAATGATGTATATATGATATATGTGTGAAAACATAATCTTGATTAATGTATATATGATATACATATAGATTCTGTGATAATTGTTATTAAGAATTGGTTTTAAAGCATGTTGTTAATTCATGTATATTGATACATCGCATGATATGATTCAATGATAGTATTCAAGTTTAGAATATTTTGATTAACATATATTTTTTATATTGAACAATGTGAATTTTGTATGTTCATGGTAGACTTCATGTTTAGGTTAATATGATTCTGATCTTGAACACATATTTCATTTTGTTCAATAATTATGTATGTCTCCATGATAGAGATCATGATTAGGTTAATATGATTAATTTAATATGATTCAGATGTTGAATGCATGCTTAATATCTCGAAATTGATTTTGACCATATATCTCATTGTAGTAATTCGTTAGTATATTCCTATAAGATAGGAGATAGACTTGTAATTTGATTAAAATCACAAATCCTATAAGATAAGTGAGATATAAAAAAAAATCATAATTTTACAAGGATTCAAAGTATCTAAAATTCTAATTGGATTAGGATAATATATTAAGTTAATGGCGGAACCACTACCTGCTGACCAGCCACCGGGACCGCTGTTAATTGTTCGTAGCGTCCAAAAATTCGTACAATAGTCAATATTTGTATGATTTCCTATATTTTTAGTGATTATTCATGCATTGAAATATATGATATTTATCTTATTTAATTATGATCACTAAAACAAACAAAAATTCCTCTTTCAAATTTTAAGTCAAGTGTCATCCATTCTCAAACACTTGTCAAGGCTTCGATCACATCAATATGGGTCTGCCTTTGCAGAGTGTATTGTGTTTTCTTGGTGAGGCAAGTTGAGTAACGATTACTCTATTGTTTGAAATGGTTAGACTTGATAAAGCTATCAAAATGGTTTTGGGCTTCAGGCACTAGATGAGATAAAACATGCTAAGACATAAGATATTATAATCTCATAAAATAACTAAAAGTTACGTATGATGTAATTGGTAATTGGAACCTACCTAAATAACCTGATTCGAAGTGTCATGCCTTAGCTCTCTTGGAATTAAATGAAACATGGATTTTAGAACCTTAAATTAGCATAGCATTTTTAAGGAGGGTTGTTAATTTAGTGGGAGTTTATTCTTCTATACTAAAATAAACTTTTACATAATCTTTTTTGTAGATATATGGCCTCTTCAAATCACACTAATCCCTTGTCACTGCGATCCATCCTTGAGAATGATAAGTTGTTTGGGACAAACTTTCTTGACTGGTTCAGAAACTTGAGAATTGCTCTTAAGCATGAATGCAAGTTGTATGTCCTAGATGATCCTATTCCTGAGGAACCACCAGCCGATGCTTTCAGAGTCGTGAATGATGCACATACTAAGCATGTCAACGACTCAACTAATGTTGCACGCATTATGTTGGCAACCATGGTTCCTGAACTTCGGAAGGACATAGAACACATGGAAGCTTACGAAATAGCTACGACGGTGAAGGAAATGTTCCAACAGCAGGCTAGGCAAGAAAGGTTCGAGATAGTCAAGAACTTTCATGCTTGCAAAATGGCTGAGGGTGCGTCAGTTAGTCCTCATGTTCTGAAAATGAAGGGCTATATTGACCATCTTGACAGACTTGGATTTCCCATAAGCCAAGAGTTGGCTACGGATTTGATCCTGAATTCATTGCCTGATAGTTATGCACAATTTGACATGAACTATAACATGAATAACATGGAGAAGTCTATCTCAGAGTTGCATTTAATGCTTAAAACGTCTGAGCAGAATGTCAAGAAACCCATTGCTAGTGTGTTGATGGTTCAGAAAGGAAAGGATTTGAATAAAAAGGGCAAAGGCAAGGCTAAAGTTACTAAGGCTGTTGTGATTGTCACAAAGCCTATGGAACAAGTCAAGCCCCATGCTGCTTCTACTTCACAGTCCCAGAAGGAAAAGGAAAAAGAAAGAAATTGTCATTTCTGCCATGCACCTGGACATTGGTTCAGAAATTGCAAGTTTTATCTTGAAGATCTAAAGAAAAAGAAGAGTAGTGCGACTACTACTTCAGGTATTTACGTTATTAAAGCTAACTTGTCTACTAGTGATTCCTGGGTATTGGATACCGGATGTAGATTTCACATTTGTATTAATGTGCAGGGTCTCACCAAAAATAGAAAGTTGAATAAAGGAGAAGTCATCCTACGAGTTGGAAATGGAGCAAAGGTTGTTGCATTGGCTGTAGGATGCTATAAGTTAATTTTACCTAGTGGACTTATTTTAGTTTTAAATAATTGTTATTATGTCTCTGCCTTGAGCACAAACATCATTTCAGTTTCATGTTTGAATTTGGATGGTTTTAATTTTGTTATTACGAATAATAAATGCTCCATTTCTCGTAAAGACATTTTCTATTCGAATGCTGATTTATGTGATGGTCTTTATATTATAAACATGAAAAGGTCCACAGATACTTCCATTCTT
Source organism: Stephania cephalantha (assembly GCA_039657325.1). Lineage (NCBI taxonomy): Eukaryota > Viridiplantae > Streptophyta > Magnoliopsida > Ranunculales > Menispermaceae > Stephania > Stephania cephalantha. The sequence continues at coordinate 42,280,579 of CM077569.1, read as the reverse complement.
AACGTAAATACAAAAAGATCAAGTCAAATGATTTGAATCAAACCTACCTTTGGCATTGTCGCCTTGACCACATTAATGAGAAACGCATTTCTAAACTCCATAAAGATGGACTTTTAGATTCATTTGATTTTGAATCAGATGAAACATGTGTATCATGTTTACTAGGCAAGATGACAAAGAGTCCCTTTACTAGACACAGTGAAAGGGCAAGTGATTTATAGGGTCTAATACATACTGATGTATACGGTCCCTTAAACACAATGGCTAGATGTGGTTATCAATACTTCATTACATTCACTGATGATTTCAGTAGATATGGTTACGTGTATCTCATGAAAATAAAGGTGAATCTTTTGAGATGTTTCGAACATTTAAGAACGAAGTGCAAAATCAACTTGGTAAAACTATTAAAGCACTTCGATCAGATCGAAGTGGTGAATATTTGAGGCAAGAGTTTGATGATCATCGTAGAAACTATGGAATTGTTGGTAACTCCCCCAACAACTCCACAATGGAATGGTGTTTCTGAGAGGAAAAATCGTACTTTATTGGATATGGTTCGATCTATGATAAGTCATACAAATCTTCCTATTTCCTTTTAGAGTTATGCCTTAGAAACTGTTGCATTTACACTAAATCGTGTTCCTTCTAAAGCGGTTGATAAAACACCACATGAGATGTGGTTTGGGAAAAGACCAAGTTTGTATTTCCTTAAGATTTGGGTCTGTGAGGTTTTTGTACGATGACAAATCTCAAAAAAATTATCAGCCAAATCTACCAATTGTATATTCATTGGTTATCATAAAGAAACTAGAGGATACTACTTTTATAATCCCGCCGAGAAGAAACTGTTTATTGCTCGGAATGTTGTCTTTATGGAAAAAAAGTTTATTTCAAAAGACAACAGTGGGAATAAAGTATGTCTTGAAGAAATTCAAGAACCACAAATAAACACTCAACCGCCAGTGGGAGATCAACTAAGTTTTGAACTAATTGATCTTCCACAGGTATCAGAAGGCCCTCGTAGGTCTGATACGGTAAGACATCAGCCTGAGAGATTTGGATTTCTTATTACTGATAGTAGTGAGGTGTTGCTTATGGATCAAAATGAACCTACTACTTATTAGGAGGTTGTTTCTAGCCCAGAGGCAGATAAATGGCTTAATGCCATGAATTCTGAGATGCAATCCATGTATGATAACCAAGTTAGGAACCTGGTTGATTTATCTGAATTTGGTAAGACCATTGGGTGTAAATGGGTTTTCAAGAAGAAAATTGACATGGATGACAATGTGCATATTTATAAAGCACGGCTAGTAGCAAAAGGTTTCAAACAGACTCAAGGTGTTGATTATGGTGAAACTTTTTCTCCTGTAGCCATGCTTAAATCCATTAGAACTCAAATTTTCATAGCCGCATATTATGACTATGAGATATGGAAAATGGATGTCACAACAGCTTTCTAAATGGAAAGTTACTTGAGGACGTGTATATGATATAAGCTGAAGGGTTTGTTCATCCTGAGACTTCTAGGAAGGTGTACAAGCTTCAAAGTTCTATTTATGGATTAAAGCAAGCTTCTCGGAGTTGGAATCTTCGTTTTGATGAAGCAATTAAGGAATTTGATTTCATTAAAAACGAAGATGAGCCTTGTGTATATAAGAAGGTCAGTGGGAGCATGGTTGTTTTCCTGGTGTTGTATGTTGATGATATATTACTCATTGTAAATAACATCCCAACTTTGTAGAGTGTCAAGTCTTGGTTAGGGAAGTGTTTCTCAATGAAGGACTTAGGAGATGCAGCCCACATCTTTGGGATTAAGATCTATAGGGGTAGATCTAAAAGGCTAATCGGTCTAAGTCAAAGTGCTTATATTGATAAGGTACTGAATAGGTTCAATATGCAAGACCTAAAAGAGGGTCATTGCCAATGTCTCATGGTATAAATCACAGCAAGACTCAATGTCCGAAGACTAATGATGAGCGAGAGCGCATGAATACGATTCCATATGCATCAGCTATTGGATCTATCATGTATGCCATGTTATGCACTCGACCTGATGTATCATATGCTTTGAGCGCAACAAGCAGATATCAGTCCGATCCTGGTGAGAGTCACTGGATAGCAGTAAAGAACATTCTTAAGTACTTGAGAATGACTAAATAAGTGTTCTTGGTCTATGGAAGTTTGGAAGACGAGCTTGTTGTAAGTAATTACACAGATGCAAGTTTTCAAACTAATATAGATGACTTCATATCGTAGTCTGGATATGTGTTTACTTTGAATGGAGATGCAGTGAGCTGGAAAAGTTCGAAGCAAGAAACTGTTGCAGATTCTATAACAGAAGCTAAATATATTGCAGCATCTGATGCAGCTAAGGAGGTAGTTTGGGTCAAAAAGTTCATCTCAAAACTTGGTGTGCTTCCTAGTATAGCTAACCCCGTTTGTTTATATTATGACAACAACGGGGCGATAGCACAGGCTAAGGAACCAAGATCACACAATCGATCCAAACTTATACTTAGACGTTTTCATCTCATTCGAGAAATCATTGAGAGATGAGACATGAAGATTTGCAAAGTTCCTACAGAAGACAATGTTGCAGATCCTTTGACGAAGGGTCTTCCACAGGCAAAACATGATGGTCATGTTAGGTCATTAGGTATTACACACATGAATGATTGGCTCTAGTGCAAGTGAGAGATGTTAGGGCATGTGCCCTAGGTCAATCTATAAACATTGTTTATCTTATAATTTTAGTTAATAAAATAGAGGTTTTATTTGTTGTTTTATTATAAGTGATTGCATGTTTACCTTATAGCAAGATCTATGGGTATTTGTCGAAATATCTTAAATTTCCTTAGTCGGTCATTATACTGGGAACTATAATGAATTAAGACTAGTGTTAATCTTGATTGATGGTCATGTGATGATAATGCGTATAGGGATACGAATCAAGATCATGAGTACTTGTTAGGGAATAAGGTACTGGACTAACCCGCTATAAGAACACCACATGAATTAAGTCATAGGTGTTACTCATGATAGGTATATCATTTAGTCCTTCGACTTGAGATTACCATAGACCTTAATATTATGAGCATGATAATTTGACACAATCAAATGTTGCAATGAACCGGACAATTATAAAGATTGCGATTGGTTACCGTGTGAATAATATGTGAAGGTGTGTAATCAAGATAGAATTTGTCACTCTCGTATAGAGAAAGATATCAGTGGATCCCTCGATAAGATAGACTGATAATGGTCAAGTCCATGTGAATTGATATGATCAATGTCATTTAGATGTCTTCCAGTTTACCTAAAGATCGAGACTAGTACGATTGAACATTAAGGGTGACTTTCCATGCCTTATGTTTAATCAAAGGATATCGCACGACAAAAGGATATGATATACGTTATTAATTAAGTTGTATTGATGTTGATATTCATACTACTTGGGTAGTCATTATGCCTTGTTAGAGACCGCTTATGACTTGTGTACCAAAATAGTTTTTGGTTCACTGCCAACGTTGCATGAACCTATTGGGTCGCACACAAAGAATGGCTTTGCACAATTTCAATTGGTCCAGAGTAATGAATTTTATATGATAAAATTCATGACATAAAAGCCCTTATGATTTGTTATATGATAACTTATTAATAGGGGCGTCTGTGTAATTTGCTTAAACTGCATAAATACAATAGTTGTATTACGAATAGGATTTTAAGTGAGGGCTTATCTACAAATATAAATAAAGGGTGAAACCCTAAAAATGAAATAAGATTTCATTTTACAATTTTTGAGTTCTCTGGATTTAGGGAGAGAAAGAAAAACAGTTTTCAATTTCTCTCAGGGCTAGCACTCCAATTGTGGTCACCTTTCGTGCGCGGATTTCTGATAGAGGACGCGCACTTGAACGTCTTGAAAATCAAATAATCAAAAGGAAATCACGGAATAAGGTATGATTTACTTTCGTAGATTTAGTTTAATGGAACTTATTTTTGATCCTGTTGTGGTTTTTTTCAAAATTTGTTTTTGAATTTTAAGCTACGTATGAACCCCAAAAACCCAACAATCAGCATCTCCCTCACATCTACATGATCGGACGTACAACCACCGTACGGCCCCACCACGAGGCCATTCTTATTTGCATGTCTCGCCCTCTACGAGTCATCAGTTAGAGCATGTGTCATAATCTTCGAGTTTCTTGGCACACCGTTCAAGTGACCTGTCCATCGGTACAACCACACATAGACGACGACGAGGTAATACTACTAATCAAGCTTCGAGGCGAATATTTTTTATCATGAATGATGACAGATAGTAAATATATGTACTTTAAGTACGGATATCTACGTTTATTTAATTTACTATAAACTTGGTCTAACGCCTCATTTTCAATTTAGGGGGCGGAAGTTACACCCGTCAGACAAAGCTGCCCGGAAGATGATTAGGGCATACAAACACTCCTTGCACAAGGATGGCTATTCTTGAAAATTTGTTCCGCAGCACGTGCAAGATATATATTGGAATAAATAGAAGGTAAAAAATGTTTAAGTTTAGTTTGTTTTTTTTACTTAGGGTTTTGAGACAAAAATTGAAAAAAAAATAGATATATTTAAATTTTAATATTTTTGCACATAACTTTCTTTCAATTGGGATCCATCGGATGACAGAGCTATTAGAGAGGCGTATGATAAGCAGATTGTCACTCGCTACGCCGGTTTCATTAGCAAGATGTGTTCCAAAGATAAAAAATCAGCACATGCATCTACTGAGATCTTCGAGCACTACTAGAAGATGCGGTCCACCCCTAAATTCAAAAAGAAGTCAGAGCGAGCAAGCAAGAATCGAAGAACGAAGACAGGGGACATGGTACGGGTGTAGCAGTGCATACAGGTGGTTCCATTTCTATCTATCAGTAAGCAGAAAGGCTGATAAGTTATGTTATAATAAGTTTATATATATAATTAAGTCTCAAACTTAATCCTATTTAAATATATGTTTTGTAGGAGGAGAAATTAGGTCGACCCCATTGCTTTGGAGTTATGTTTATACTTCCACACTAAAGATCATGACGGCGTTACTTTCCTTGATCAGAGAGTATAAAGGATTGTCGTAAGAAAATAGTTTTGTTTTTAAATTTTGTTTGGTTAATTAATGATAGATATCAATGACTTGTAAATGTTTAAATTCTTAATTTAGACAATGATATGCAACATAAGCATCGAGCTCACACAGCCGCAGCCTGACATGCTGATTAATGAAATTGAGTTGTATTTGTCTATCGTAGAGCGTGACGACAAAGGACGTTTAATGGAGATAACTTTTAATTAAACCAAAACGTTGGAAAATGAAAAGTTAAAATGTTTATAATCTCTACCACCGAGTTGTTGAATATAACGAAAGTGATTGAGTTCACTTAATTATTCACATTGGAAATGGTTTTACAAGTTTGGATTCAAAGAGTTATATATGAATAATCATTTTCTCATATCTCTTTTGGTTTAGTAACCTGTAAGTTTAAATTTTGAAGACGAATTTTTTTATTAGTTGAGAAGATTGTGACATCCGAGAATTTTATAAACTTGATCAGGCAGCTAATTAAGTATTTTTGAATTTCATTTGGGATTTAGATATTCGAGGTGGGACCTACATGTTATAGATTGGAAATCATAAAATTTAATATTGTTTTTGTGAGTTGTGTGCCTATTTGATGTATTATACACTATTTCGACGCGAAATAGGGTCAAGTGAAGTGTATACGCAGTGCTCGTGAGTTTCGGAGCTCGTTGGAGCATTTTCTTCAATTTTGATAATTTCGAAGTATTATCTTGATATACATGTTGAAATGAGTGCCGAGATAGTTTAAACGTTTACCTAAACTATCGTTTCGAATTTCGCAAAAAATAACTGTAATTAAGTTTAACATTTTGAATTTCTATATTTAAACGAACTTAACGAGTCGACGTGGGGCCCACACCTCAATTTGCATGCGAGACCAGTTGTTTGGAAGTTTTGGAGCGCTTTGGTAAATTCTCCGACTTTTTGCGAAATTGGGGTATTTTTCGGGGTTTTATTTGGACGTAAATTGAAGAGATAATCACGATATTAAATAAAATAATTAATAAATTGGTGGACGCCTAGTGACACTCGGGGTCGAGGGTGACACACGTGGGATATACCATAGTGTACATGCCCAAGAATGGTCGTTGGCGCATGTGGCTAATTTATAGCCGCAAAAATATATAGGTGTATATTTATTTATATATATAATATAGTTTATATATATAAATATATATAAATCAATCATATAGTTTGAATTAAATAAAAAAATACATTGGATGCGCCTCGAGATACGTGTAGCGTGAGTGTCGAGAAAAAGAAATGGTTGAACGTTACTGTTGGTGAGATAATTTTGTCCACACCTCGAAATGCGTGCGACTTTATCTCGAAAGGAATCAATAGGCATGTAATACAAAAGTGTCATTTTAATTTATCACCATTGGATCGGCCTCGAGATTCGTACAACACAAATCTCGAGAAAAGTTGAGTCGGTCAAATGTTGTTGTTTATCTAGTTGATAGCCACTTGATTGACCTTGAGATACGCAACACGTATCACGAGGAACATCGATATAAATAAAATAAGAGAATTATTAGATTTGCTCGATATTCGTGTAATGCGAATCTCGAGAAAATCCTAATATATATCTCCTACATCAATACCGCCTCATTCAATTTGATTTAGGCCAAAAATTGACCTCTAGATATGTAGTACGTATCTCGAAGAACAACAAATTTATATTATGTAATGGAAGTCATTAAATTTGTCTCGAGATTCACGTTATGAATCTCGAGGAAATCAAATATATTATTTGGAAACCACACAAACGTCTTCCTCATCAAATTTTCGATTCGAACCAGAGGGGATCGAGAGACCGAGAAAGAGGAGAGAGAAAACGAGAGAGAGAGAGAACGAGAGAGAGAGAGAACGAGAGAGAGAGAGATAGGAGATGGAGACCCGAGGTGATTTCTTTGTTGTCATTGTGGTGTATTGTGAAGTTGGGGTGTCAACCTCAGACGAATTGCCATGGCTGTTTGTCCGAGGAAGACAAAGGCAGGGGAAGGTCTCCCCTGCCTAAACCCAACCTGAGGTTGGGGTTGGGAGCCTAACCCCAATGAAAAATCAAATTAAAAAAAACCAAACAAACAGGGGTTGTTTTTGTGAGGAAGGAGAAGATGGGGTTTGACCCAGACCGAACTGAACCGATCAAACCCTAATTAAAAAGAAAATGTAGAAAATAGAAAGAAAATCCAGAAAAATAGGAAAAAATCAGAAAAAATATATTTTTGGACAAATAAATAGGAATTTTGTATTTTTATGAAAAATGAGGATTATGAGGTTTTATCGAGGATTTATACCGGGTATTTTTTTCTCATAGTGCGTGCTACGATACCCGAAAAAGTCTAAAATTTGGAAAATTGTTTTAAAGCCTAGTCTAAGTTAATTTTCAATTTCAAAGCACAATTTGGAGTCAAAATTGGGATCCGAACATCCGAGGAGTTGATTTGGAGGGATTTCGGGGTTTTCGAGTCGAGTAGGACCAATAAATATATAAAAAATTGGAAAAATTATATTTAAGCATATACAACGTAATTTTTGATCTTGAATAATTTTGAGTCAAAAATAAAATTTGAGCATCGGATAATTTATTTTGGAAGTATTTTAGGAGTTTCGGGACGCGAATGAGTTAATTAAGTTGTACATAATTGGAAAAATGGTGAAGTTGTTGTGGAGGCTTACAAGATGTATTAATGAATTGTAGGACCGCGATTGGAGCCCCGTGTGGACTAGTTTACCGACTTGGAGCACAAGGGAGTTGTGATATCGCATTTGTAAGGTTAAGTAAATCTCATAGTAACCTTTACACTCTACGATTATAATTTCGTATAAATTGCATTGATCCTTGATATTGCATTTTTATTACATGCATACACGGTTTGAGAGGATAAGACGATTCGAGTCTCCTTATAGTGTACAGTATATCGTGGCTATAGAATAATATATTATGCTTGAGGGGTTGGAGTCACTAATACTTTGCATCACGTGGTTATCATGAGATCACGTTGAATCAGATCATACTCCCATAGTCTAGAGGAACGAGACTCATTTGATTATTCTCCCTGCGCATGAGTCCTTATTATTATTTACTTACCACTTTCGGAGAACGTTATCTGATTGTGGTCGGATAACAAAAATGGGATGGATTCACGGTCGTATTTAAATTTTTTGGATTATATTCTTCTTTTGATCGCTTGGATTATTATGCATTTGATTATTATAGGTGTACTAGATAGTGTGAGATTTACTTATCTGGCATTATAAAATTTTTATAATTAAATAATGACAGGTTCTAGTGGCGACAAGGGAAAGGAAAAATTTTCTGACTGTATATGACTTGCTTAGTTCTTTCCTCTACGTATGTATTGGTTTTTGAATATATTATATTGTATAAATGGGTTTATGGGTTCGAGTGTGATTAAGATTTCCTTTGGAATGGCTAAAACGATTTTAGGATGAATTGAAATAATTTTGGAATTAAGGTAATGCTAGTTTAAGAATTTTGATACTTTAAATCAAGTTAGAATGAACATATAATTTAGCTGATGCAATATATATTGTTATGGGTGGATTGTGAGTCCTTCGGCATTTCCACCAAAGCTGAGCATGTTTTGTTAAAGATTTTTGAAGGCTAGGATTTCCGGTGCAGGTTTAGAAATAGAAGAGGTGCTGTCAAAAAACTTTTACCAAATTTTGAAGATAATGTAATCCATCTAAATGAACTTTAAGGATTACATAATCAATTTTTGGCGGAACTTTAAGGTTCAAGATTCAGTATAGAATCCTTTGTGGTTAATAAAGTTTTATAACTGAATATTACAAGATCTTATTCTTAATTGTTTATTGATTGAGAGGTTAAAACTACTAGATTATCAAGGGATTAAGGTAATCTAGGCCGGTCAGATGCCTTAATTAGGTGAGGTTTGACAGGACGAACATATGTATTAGGATGGACGCCATCGGGGTCGAAACGTAGACATGCGGGTGTAGGATTTTCTCGGCCTATTTTTGTCATTGATGAGCCCATTGAGCTGCTGAGGAAGGACATTAAGGAAATGCAAACAAATCTTCTACGGGTTATCCAGGATAACACCTTAGACCGTGACCAGTTGCGAGAGTTGCAGGGACGGTTAGGTTGCATGGAGCAGGCTTTAAAGGAGAAACTTAGGATTTCATTCTCGCCGCCTCCAGGAGATGTTCCTGATGACTCAAATCTCAACGACAATCCCGACGATTGAGTCATCTGCTGTACAAACTTATTACTTAGACTTTAGACTTTTTTTGTTTCATATTTGTAGTCATACTTACTTTTTTTCTTACAATACATTTTATACTTGTAACTTTCTTTTGTTATATTAATTTCATTTACTGCTTTTTTCTTTCAATTATTTAGTTTAATTTGTGTTTATTTATTTGTAAATCTGTTACTTTTAAAAAATTGTTTTCCCACCAAATAAAACATATAAAACTATTATTTATTTAATTAAATTGTTATATAATGTTTTTAAATTAAAAAAAATCATTTTATTAAAAAAATCAGTTATTTTTATAATTATAATTTTTATAATGGATGTAAACGGGGAGGGTAGGGGATGGGGACCTCATCTCAATCATCATCCCTGCTTAAGAATTCATCCCCCCATTATCATACTCATCCCCTAGCGGGGATGAACTTTCATCATCATCCCCATCCTCGCCTAATCCTTGCGGGGACGGGGAATCCCCATGGAGAAAAGTCTTTCCCCATTTCATTCCCTATTCTAACGAGATTCTTGCGGGGATTTTGCGAAGAATCACCGCGGGGAAATATTTTTTCCAATTTAAGTTTTTTCAAAAAGATTTATAAAAAGTATCTTACATATACATAGGATTATAATTATTGAAAATTTCAACCAAATAAAGTATAACATATAAATATAGTTGCAAATAATTCAAACAAAACATATAATTAACCAAACAAAATAAAATTATAAATCACATTAGAGTTTGTTTATCACTAGTACAATATTATATAAAATTGATGTATTTGATATGTACGGGGATCTTCGTAGGTACGGGGATCTACGCGGGGGGATACCCGCGAAGATCTCCATGGGTAATCCCCACGGGGATCCTCACGGATATTACTAATAGGGATTCCTCGCGGGGATCCCCGCGAATATGTTTTTCTCCCTATCCCCGTACCCATAATCGCGTGGGTATGAGATTTTATCTCTATCCCCACCTTCATCCCCATTTAAATTTTCCATCCTCATCCCCGTTGCGAGGAATCCCCATCCTCGTAGGGATTCCCCTCCCCGCTTGCTTCCCTAGTTTTTAACTTAAAATTTTCATTTTATTATTAATTTATTTAAAAAATTAGTTATTTTTTAATTAAAAATGATTCATAATGTTTTAAAATAAATTATTCATTTAAATATATATTTAAATAAAAATAAGAAATTATTATTATAATTAAGTTATTTTGTGATATTTTAAAATATATAAAAATTAAAATAATTTTAATATAATTTTATAATAAATAAATTTGTTGGTACAAAAAACTGAAAAATTAATGTAATTTTTTAAAGAAAATATTAAATCAAATAGCAACGGGAACGGCAACGCGCCGACGACCTATTGTCGCAAATGTTGACACTTGACCGTCGCGCCTGCCACGTGTCAACATTTGGCGACGGCTTTAGTGACGGGGTCCCGTCGCTATTTTGATGATGTGGCCATAAACAACGTTTGACCATATACACGTAGCAATATCAGCGACGGGCATGGGCGACGAGTTTAGCAACAGTCCTCGTCGCTATTTCTGAGACCTGTCGCAAAAAAATAGCGATGAGTATTTTAGTGACGGGTAGTCCCGTCGCTAATCTATACTGTGACGGCCCCAACTATTAAACAGGGCACCGCCCGGCCTAATCCCGTAATCAAGCCTTAATCTCAATCACATAAGACTTAATTACGTATTAGTCAGCCTTTCGTCCCTATATTTCTCTGAATCCGTGTATTGATCTATATTATCATTTTCATGTAGTTTAAAGATCATGTGGAAACTATTACGATTCAAAATTCCTAAGCGTGGAAAACTAGGAAAAATACAGCATCACATGCATGTATATATAGGACATTATTCACTCAACCTAATGTACAACCCAAAATGACATAACAATAATAATACAACAAAAGTCGAGACATACAAAATGAGTGAGGAGAGTCGCCGAACTGTTCAGAAGAAGTCGTCGATCTTCTCCTTCCCTGGTTTGTTGCTGCTCGAAGGACCTACACCCACCATCACACCCACCGTCACAAACTAGACGGTGAGTATAGTGATATTTAAGTACTAACTGGAGAATTATATGCCACATTTCCAAAATAAACGAATGGTATTTAAAAGCATAAAGTAGCGAAATAAATTGCTGAAACAAGTAATGCAAGTAAATATCATAGTTAAAGATGTAGAGACAGACACAGGCTAAGTCGAGATGATCTACGTCCGGTCGGCGGTTAGACCTATCACCAACCCTTTCCCACTATTATATGGAGTTGCGCTCAACATATCTCACATAAATAGCGGAGCTGCGCTCTACGCTTTACAACATCAATCTCATGCTTGCCGTCCACCCCGAGTCTCAGAACTCGTGTGCCGCGCAAGTGTAGTGGTGAGTGCCGGAACCCTGGTAGACCCATGTCCCCGTGAACCACGCATCTCTCATGCAATGGACACTAGATAATCCCTACTTTAATTTCAAATACAAATAATTCCAAAATTCTAGGATACCAAGATAAGTTAGGCTACAAAGCTCAAAGAAAATCGAATACAAGTCTACTTAAATCCACATTATTCCATTAGCATGTTTTTTATCAATTTTGTTCAAGAATGACATCAAGTGTAGGAATCAGAGGCAACGAAATAATTCACAAGGCATCATGTCACAATATTCATCCATGAATAGATACAAGAACAACATGATGTGCGAGTTCAAGTAGTAATGTCTATCAAGAAACCAATAAATCAACAAAGATGAATGAAATGAAATATAAAATTATCACAGTTGTACTTACAATTCACACGCGTGTCCTAGTTTATCCGATCCCTCGACAATTCGAAGTGAGTGCCCAAACGCCTGAGATCTCCCCTTAGTTCCCTAACATTTAATAATATAACACTTTAGGCTAAATCGAAGTCGAGACAAATTTCTAACATTTTTTATTTTCGGCCAATCGGCCCATTTCGCGTTTTTCGAGGTAAAACCCCCGAAAAATGCTCGTCCGACATTCCAAATATTTTTTATTCATAGAAATTCATTATTTTCTATTTATTTTGTCGAAATATAATTTTTCAAAATTTTTTCCTATTTTCTAGAATGTTTTTTCCAATTCTTCTCCATTTTTTCTTTTCTTTTCTTTTTTATTTTGTTTTGGGTCGACCCGAGCCTGGCCCAGAGCCCTTGCCCGGCCCGTTTGGGGCTCTTCTTCTCCAACGAACCAGGGACTCCCTGGTTCGTTGGGGTGGAACACATTTTTTTTTCTGTTTTGGTCTCGAGCTGGGGTTAGCGAGCCACCCCAGCTCGTGTAAGGAAGGGAGACGACTCTCCCGAGTTGTCTCCTTCCTCGGGAGCACAGGAGCTCCCAAGCTCCCGAGCTCCCTCACCACACCTCACCGACACCACTCCACCCCATCAATGGAACAACAAACCCACCTTGATTCGTCTCGGGTTCTCTCATTCTCCTTCTCCTCCACCTCCGATTCTTCTTCTTCCTCTCTTCTCTCCCGATTTTCAGTTTGTTGTGTTGGTGAGGTGGTGAGGATAAGAATATGATTTTATATGTGGTCACTTTAAACCATAGCCTTAGATCTTTGTGTGCACACGTATCCCGAGGCTCATCACATGGAGCACATTGTCCCACTTGTCCCCCCTAGTCACTTGTGAGTGACTCAAAAATGTGACACCTTGCCTCATGATGGGTTTATGCGTGTCTCGATGCACATTCAATGCCTAATGTTTTATTTTCCTAACTATAGGCCATTTAATCATTTAGTTCAATGTGGCCACCTTAAAACCACACATTACCCAATAAATTCACATTTTATTCAAATAAATTAAACTTACCCCAATAAGCTGCTACTGCAGTCCCACGTCGAAACGTGACTCGAGGTACGTCCCCGCTCGTCTCGATATCTACACACCCGTAGAAAATTAACTTAATAGTCTACACAAATACAATACACTAGGCATACATCACAACAAATATAAAATGTACCTCGGCCCTTGCCTCGGTAAACGGACACATCACGGTGTGGGTTCCACAATACGGGTCGTTGAGCCTGTGTAAAGACATAAACACAGTTAAAGATTTTGGGTCGTTACAACTCTACCCAACTAATGAAAATTTCGTCCTCAAAATTTAAAAGTCGAACCAACAGTTATACCTTACTCGAATAGGTACAAAAATTTATCTCGCATGTAGTCTTCCCTTTCTCAAGTGAGTAACGTATCATCGTGAAACTGCCACTTGACAAGTACTTTGGGGATAGACTTTTTCCTCAACTGTTGTACCCTTCGATCTAGGATTTGAACAGGCTGCTCCTCGTATGACATATCCTCAGTTAAGTCTATCTGGCACAAATCTACAGTCGGACGATCATCTGCTCTTGACTCAGTTAATCGAAGCATGGATATATGAAACACTGGATGAACGTCTAACAACTATGGAGGTAGTTCAAGCTTATACGCAACCTTTCTGACCCGTTTCTTAATTTTGAAAGGTCCGATAAATCTCGGTGCAAGTTTACCTTTCACTCCAAACCTCTGAAGACCCTTCCGTGGAGAAACCTTTAAATAGACAAAGGATCCCTCGGTGTACGTGAGATCACAGCGATATATGTCTGCATACTTCTTATGTCGATCTTGGGCTCCCTTGAGTCTCTGACGAATCGGTCGTACCTTCTCCGTTTGATCAACAACAATCACAGGCCCCACGGTTTCCCGGTCCTTTGGCTCAACCTAACACGATGGCGAGCGACATGGTCTACCATACAAAGCCTCAAAAGGCGCCATCTCAATACTGGCCTTATAACTGTTGTTATATGCAAACTCACATAACGGTAGGTACTCCTCTCATGATCCGCCAAACTCCAAGACGCACGCCCGTAACATATCTTCGAGATATTGTATCAATCTCTTAGTATGTCGGTCAGTCTGATGATGAAAAGTCGTACTAAACTATAGGCGCGTACCATACTGCTCCTGCATACTCCTCCACATCCTAGACGTATACATAACATATGTGTCTGACGTAATAGTCACTGGTACCCCATGCAGTCTAATAATCTCTCGCTCAAACAGTATACTCAACGGATCAAATGTATAATGTGCGGCCACTGGTAGAAAATGAGCAGACTTTGTCAGTCGATCAACAATAACCCATATGGAATCATGTCTCCGGGCGGTTCTCGGCAATCCTTTCACAAAATCCATAGCAATGTCTTTCCACTTCCACCGTGGGATGGGAAGAGGTTGTAGCAATCCTCCAGGTCTGCGATGTTCAGCCTCCACTTGCTGACAGATCCCACAATTCCTAATAAACGTTGACACATCCGCTTTAATCCCAGGCCACCAAAAATGTCTCTTCATGTTTTGGTACATCTTAGTCCTGCCTGGATGAATAGTGAATCAGGAACGGTGTGACTCCTGAAGAATCTCATTTCTCAGCTTTGGTACTGACGGTATCCACAGTCCGCCCCTAAAGTGCAAGCACCGGTCAGACGTCTCCGTCTAATCAACACAATCTGCACTCTGCGCTAACTCACTAAACCCGAAGTACAACCTGTTGGTCCTTTGACCCTCTGCCACTCTCTGTGTAGATACGGTCTGTACTCTCATCTGCGCGCAAATCTCACTTCGAGTTTCAATAGGAACCCCCGCATCTCTAATTAGCGACTACATTCACTTTTCCTAGATAATATTCCAAGGAAAAGTCGTAATCTTTCAGAAACTCTAACCATCTGCGCTGCCTCATATTAAAATCCTTCTATTTGAATAGATACTTCAAACTCTTATGATCAGTAATGAGTGTAAACGTCTCTCCATACAGATAGTGTCTCCATATCTTCAACGCAAACACTACTGCTGCCAACTCTAAGTCCTGGATCGGATAATTCTTTTCATGTACCTTCAACTGTCTGGATGCATATGCTACTGTACTAGTACCCTACATCAACACACATCCCAGACCTCTATGAGAAGCATCAGTATAGACGGAGAATCCATGTCCAACCTCTGGTAACTTTAATACTGACGCAGTAGTCAATAACCTCATCAACTGAGTGAATGCCTCCTCACATTCCTCGGACCAATGAAATCTCACATCTTTTTTAGTCAATTTAGTAATCGGTGAAGCGATTTTCGGAAAATCCTTCACGAATCGGCGATAATACCCCGCTAAACCCAGAAAACTTCTGATCTCAGTCACTGAAGTCGGTGCTCGCCAATCTATAATCGCCTGAATCTTGGTTGGATCCACTGATATCCCTGCTGCTCCGACATCATGCCCCAAAAATTTGACCTCTGACAGCTAGAATTCACATTTACTGAATTTGGCGTAAAGTCTATGCTCCCTCAAAGTCTGCAACATCTCTCTAAGGTGTTGTTTGTGATCCTCCCTCGTCTTCGAGTATACCAGTATATCATCGATGAAGATTATCACGAAGCGGTCAAGAAACGGTCTGAAAACACAATGCATCAGATCTATAAACACTACTGGAGCATTGGTCAGCCCAAACGGCATGACTGTAAACTGAAAATGTCCATATTTGGTGTTGAAAGCTGTAATGGACCTATCCTCGTCCCTGATCCTAAGCTGATGATACCCTGATCGCAGGTCTATCTTAGAGAAATATTATGCTCCTCTCAGCTGATCAAATAAATCATCTATCATCTGGAGTGCATATTTGTTCCTAATTGTGACTTTGTTCGACTATCGATACAAAGTCTCAACGTACCATCCTTTTTATTCACAAAAAAAATGGGTGCTCCCCATGACAACATAGAAGGTGTGATGAATCCCTTCTGTACCAAATCCTGAAGCTGAGTTTTCAACTTTTCTTGCTCTTGTGGTGCCATCCGGTATGGTGGTATGGAAATCGGTTTCGTACCTGGTACCAACTCAATAATGAAATCGATCTCTCGCGGCGGCGGTAAACCAGGTAAATCCTCTGAAAAAACATCAGGAAACTCACTAACAACCGATATCTCTTCCACCCTAGTTCTCTGACTCTCTGGTACAGTGTACAGCGAAATCAACGCTTCCATCTCCTCACTAGTCGCAGGTTGACCTCTCGTACCTATAGTCCTCGCTGCACTACCTTTATAATTAAAGGGAGGACACCCTGGGATCTCAAATATCATTGTTTTGCTGAAACAGTCGATATGAGCGTGGTATGCAGCTAACTAGTCCATTCCTAAAATCGTATTGAACTCCAAACATTCGAGGACTCTAAAGTCAACAGGTAGCTCTACTCCATCTATCTCGATAAGACATTTCTCCACAATACTATTAGGGTAAACTTTATCCCCGGCTGTAGTACTCAATATCAAATGTATGCTAAGCCTAACAGGTTTCAACCCTAGGATGTCTATCATGCGACCAACAATAAAAGATACGGTAGAGCCAGAATCAAATAAAACATATAAATATCGATGACAAATAGAAACCGTACCCTCAATAAGACATCGTGTAGCGTCGGCGTTTGGCTGGGCTACCATGTGAACCTCCTCTCGAGCCTGTTGTGCGTACACTGTTGCATGATGCGGGCACTCTATCACGATGTGTCTGACCTGTCCACATTTGTAGCATGTCAACTGTCTGCGCTGACCCTGAGTCTGAGACTGGCCCTGTGCCTGATACTGACCCTGTCTCTGCACTGTTCCGATCTCTGTCTAGTATCTCGACCTCTGCCTTTGCCTCGATCTCTGCCACCCTACGGCTGCTGTCGTGAAGCCTGTGGGGCAGGAAGTGTAGGAACAACAGGAGCTGGTAAGGCTAGACTGATGGGAGGTGGCAAGGGAAATCTGCCCACTGTACTCTGTGTTGGAGCAATGGATGATACAGGAGGCACAGCCAGTGGGTGTGTAGCTGTCCTAGAACCCTAAGATCCTCGGTTCCAGCCCCTTGCTCCCTTACCCCTCTAGTTTCCTCCTCTCATACTCTGAGGCCTGCTCTGCAGACAAAACTGGACCCGGTGCTCTGCCATCAGCAACTCTGCCCAGATAATATGTCTTATGAGCTAGGGTTCGCTCATAGATCTCGGTGAGTGTCCTCGCACCTGAACTAACAACGTAATACCCAATATCGGGTCTGATTCCATCACCGAAGTGATGTACATCCTCGGACTCATATCTCACCAAGTCCCCAGCAAACTGGCTCAGATAATCGTATCGGTCCATGTACTGCATCACAGGCTCCTCTGGCCCCGTCTCAAGTCCATGAACTCTCGTCTCAATCGCTTTATGACTGAAGGAGGAAAATACTGCTGATAGAACTTCTGCTTGAAAGCATCCCATGTCTCGAACTCTCTATGAGTGGCCACTGTCATATGCCACCACACGTCAGCGTCTCGCTCGAGTGTATATGATGAGATCTCTGCCCTAAGTCTATCATCAATCCTCAGTACCCAATGAAGTTTCTCCTGAGATAGGATCCATTTCTCAATCTTCTGAATATCCCTGACTCCATCGAAATAAATTGGTTTGAGTCTGATGAAGTCCTTCACCAGCTGAACTTCTACTGAAGTGTTGGAAGATACAGGTGTGGGAGACGATACTGCCTCAACTGTCTCCACTACTAATGCGGTCACGGCTATCGGCGCTTCTAAAGCTGCAGTAGGAAGTGCTGGCGACTGGACAGGCACATGGATAGTTGGTGTAGCAGTCGTAGGAGTTGATGTCGATACCGGTGCAGCAAAACGAGCATTCATCATAGCGATGAAATCAGTCAACTGTTGGCCTTGAGCTGTCACTCGATCAGACAGTCGCTGTAAATCCTCCGCTATAGTAGGAGGCAAACTACCGCTAGGCTCGGCATCTCCTCCCCCGTATGTATCAGCCATCGAGGTCTGCAATGGATAGCGAACGCGAATTAGCGTCAACGTGACATAACGCATAAGTATATATATACACCTAGCAATTAACAAATACATATAATAAATCCCCCATCTCACTGTCACTCACTTCCCAACTAATGGTGTCTAGGCAATAAGTATTTGGTTTCCACAACTAAGGTTTGTATTTTATGCATTTTGGTCTCTAAACCTAGGGTATCATATTGCCTTAAGCCATATAGTTCTCTAAAGTGGTCTTCGATACCAACTGTGACGACCCAAACTACTAAACAAGGCACCGCCCGGCCTAATCCAGTAATCAAGCCTTAATCCTAATCACATAAGACTTAATTACGTATTAGTCAGCCTTTCGTCCCTATATTTCTCTGAATCTGTATATTGATTTATATTATCATTTTCATGTAGTTTAAAGATCATGTGGAAACTATTACGATTCAAAATTGCTAAGTGTGGAAAACCAGGAAAAATACAGCATCACATGCATGTATATATAGAACACTATTCACTCAACCCAATGTACAGCCCAAAATGACATAACAATAATAATACAACAAAAGTCGAGACATACAAAATAAGTGAGGAGAGTCGCCGAACTGTTTAGAGGAAGTCGACGATCTTCTCTTTCCCTGGTTTGATGCTCGACGACGGACCTACACCCACCGTCACAAACTAGACAGTGAGTATAGCGATATTTAAGTACTAATTGGAGAATTATAAGCCATATTTCCAAAATAAAGGAATGATATTTAAAAGCATAAAGTAGCAATATAAATTGCTGAAACAAGTAATGCAAGTAAATATCATAGTTAAAGATGTAGAGACAGACACAGGCTAAGTCGAGATGATCTACGTCCGGTCGGCGATGAAACTTATAACCAACCCTTTCCCACTACTATATGGAGCTGCGCTCAACATATCTCACATAAATAGCGGAGCTGCGCTCTACGCTTTACAACATCAATCTTATGTTTGTCGTCCACCCGAGTCTCATAACTCGTGTGTCGCGCGAGTGTAGTGGTGAGTGCCGAAAACCCGATAGACCCATGTCCCCGTGAACCGCGCATCTCTCGTGCAATGGACACTAGTCTTGGGTATTAGATATCGGATGTGAATCTCACATTTGTATAAATGTGCATGGACTCACCAGAAGTAGAAAGTTGAAGAAAAGAGAAGTCATCCTCCGCGTAGGGAATGGAGCAAGAGTTCTGCCCTGGCTGTTGGATCATATGACTTAGTCTTACGTAGTGGACTTATTTTAACTTTAAATAATTGTTATTTTGTGTCTGCCTTGAGCAGAATCATCATTTCTGTTTCACGTTTGGATATGGATGGTTTTGATTTTATTATTACGAATAATAGATGTTCCATTTCTCGTAAAGGCATATTTTATGTAAATGCTTGATTTATGTTGGGGCATGTGCCCTAGGTCAATCCATTAACTGTCTTTATGAATACTTTTAGTTAATAAAATAGAGGATTTCATTTGCTGTTTATTATAATTAATTTGCATGTTTACATTATAATAAGATCCATGTGTACTTATAGAAATATCCTAAATGTCCTAGTCGATCATTATACTGGGAACTATAATGAATTAAGACTAGTGTGAGTCTTGATTGATGATCATATGATGATTATACGTATAGGGATACGAATCAAGATCACGAGTACTTGTTAGGGAACAAAGTACTGGACCGACCCGCTATGAGAACATCACATGGATTAAGTCATAGTTGTTTCTCATGATAGGTATATTTTTCAGTCCTCTGACTTGAGATTACCAGAGACTTCAACATTAGGAACACAGTGATTTGACACAATCAAACATTGTCTTTAACTGGACGATTATAAAGATTGTGATTGGTTACCAAAGTGAGCAATGTGATGAAGTTGTGTAGTCGAGATAAAATTTGTCCCTCTCATATAAAGAGAGATATCCAAAGGGATCCTCGATGTGTTAGACTGTTAAAAGGCCTAGTCTAAGTGAATTGATATTGATCAATGTCACTTGGATATTTTTAGTCTACCTAGAGATCGAGACTAGTACGATTGAACATGTTGGATGATAATTCCATGCCTTATGTTTGATCAAAATGATATCGTGTGACAAAAGGAAGTTATATACACTATTTATTAGGTTGTATCGATTTGATATTCGTTCAACTTGGGTAGTCATAATGTCTTGCTAGAGGTCGTCTATGACTTGTATACCAAAATGTGTTTTGGTATACTGCCAACGTTGTATGAGCCTATTGGGTCGCACACTAAGAATGGTTTTGCGAGATTTTAATATGGTTCAGAAAAATGAATTTTATATGATAAAATTCATGACAGAAACATCCTTGTGGTGTATTACACTTATACTTCTTTAAGTATGGGTATATGTGTAATTTAATTAACCATTTATATACAAGGGTTGTATAAATAGACGCTTTAAGTTAGAACACATATATGAAAGATTAAGGGCCGAAACTCTATTTTCATTTTAGAAACAAATTAGGGTTTTCTGGTACGCACTGGATCGTTTTGGAGAGAAACAAAAAAGTTTGGTATTCTCTCAAAGCTAGCACTTCAAATCTCGGCCGCCGTTCGTGTGTAGACTGCTGGTAGAGGGCGTTCGTCGTTGGCAGCGCCTTAGAGATCGATCAACCTTCAGAAAGGTAAATTGCGACCGATGTATGATTAAGTCTTCATGGTTTAAATGTTTTTAATGGAATTAGATTCGGATCCTGTTGGGGTTTTTATCAAAATTGTTTTGTAATTTCCTCTGCGTATGAACCCCAAAACCCAACAGTGGTATCAGAGCCTTCGAGTTCGATTCCATTAAATTCAATGCATGTTTTCTTCTGATATGTACATGATATATGATTGAAAGCATGTTAATAGTTGATGTATATGTGATATACATAAGTTTTCTGTGAGATTTATTATCATGTTTTGTGTATATGATACATATATTCGTGATTTAATTGAAATCAGTTTCGTACATGCTAGTAACCATGTTAGGTTAATTCGAATAATTTTAATGAATTGAATTTCATGTTCTGTGATCCATGACACCATTAGGTATAATCTTTATTTTTCGTGTATTGATGCATGGATGAAATCTCTGTAATTCAGTATGCATATTTAGGTTACATTGTTTTAAGTTTCTTAAATTGTATAAGTCTTAATATTAATTCAAACTAATATGATTACGTTCGATTGGGATAGTAGTTAATGATTCAATTACATGTTTGTGATTATTTGGATGACGACCGATATTGCAAATAATTATTTTTCGAAACTATTTATTTATCTCGTTATATCTATTATGTTATGAAATTTCTATTTGATAAGAGAAAGATAACAAATTAGATTAGGAGATATTAGCAAAATCGGTTTCGTTATCCCTTTTGGATAGGAGATAAATATCGAGAATTTTGTTATTGGTGATATGCTAGGATTCAAATATCTTAAGTCCTAATTGGATTAGGATAAGATGATTAGTTAGATGTGGGCCCGGGTTAATTAAAATGTTTAAATTGACTTAATTTCATATAAATTAAGGGGTTAATTTAGGATAATAAAATCAGCGAAAAATATGATTTTCTATAGCGAATTTTAATTTTCGGAATTGAAATTCGTCTCCTAAAAAAAAAAAAAAAAAAAAAAACATGCTAAGACATAGCTGGGTGTATTGTGTTATCTTGGTGAGCTTTAGTGATTGAACAAATCAATAAAATATATGATATTTCATTGTTTACATAAAATCACTAAAACTGAATAAAATCCTCTATTAAATTTTAAGTCTCGTGTCATCCATTTTAAACACTTGTCAAGGCCTCGATCACACTAATATAGTTTCAAATGCATAATCGTGTATTGTGTTATCTTAGTGAGACAAGTTGGGTAAGAGTTACCTAAATGTTTAAAATAGTCCGAAATAAAGCACTACAAAAAAGCAAGAAATCGAAGCGGAAATTTCCGTCTCTCGATTTGTTAAATAAATCTCTAATTCACGATCAAAACGAACAGAACAGACGGAATCAATTCCGTCTCTAAAAACGTCGTTGCTAATTCAATCAAACGAATTCGATTCGTTTCGATTTAGAGACGATCGTCAGAAACTTAATAAATTCCGTTTCTCCGATCAAAATCGAATTTATTCCGTCTCTAATTCCGTTTTACGATTAGAGGCGAATTAATTCCGATTCACGATTATTTCCGTCTCTCGATCCGTTGCTAATCGAGACGAATTTGATCCGTTTCGATTTATGTATCTAACATGAACGAAAATTAGAGACGGAAATAGCAACACGGAATAGCAACTAATCAAAGATTTCGCTATTTCCGTCTCTAATTTTCATTTTTTATTTAGTTTTTACAGTCTTACATATATAGGTCTCAATCCAAGCACATTTAACCTCGCCAATATATAATAAAAATCATAGCTAAATAATATATTGATATTACACAATTTATATAAACTTAACATATCCTTAACATTATCTTTTCTCAATGTACTTGTACACGAAACAACAAAAACAATCTAAAAAGTTTCTATATATCAGTCTTTCTACAAAAGTAAAAGCAAAAATTGTTCTAAATGAAAAAAAAATAAAAAAATGAAGTGTTCCGAGATTATATAAAGTTGATTGTGCTTCAAATAATACTTGACTTCGTACAAAACACCCGAAAAAAGATCAAAAAGAAAAAATCACTAAATTATACAAACAATAATAGGCACAAAGATATAAATAAAGTAATAAAGAAAAAGAAATTAATCATTATCCGTAAGGAACATGGTGTTATTTAGCAAATTATCTCTCGCTCCAAACTATAACATAGCAATGGTTTGTGATGCTTATATATATAATCGGGACTTATAAAAATAAAATAAAATTAAGACTTGTTTACAACTTTTAGAAATCACACCAAAACCATGGATGTCGATGTATCACTGGAGACCTTGTTTTCACAAGATGTGGTTTAAAACCTCAAATAGAACTAGGAACAATTGGAAACGCTTGCCTAACTAATCCTAGTGCACGAAATTCTTTTATTAGTGAACAATATATAAAAATTTCCAAATTGTTTAGTGATTGAACAAATCAATAAAATATATGATATTTCATTGTTTACATAAAATCACTAAAATCGTAATAAAATCCCTCTATTAAATTTTAAGTCTCGTGTCATCCATTTTAAACACTTGTCAAGGCCTCGATCACACTAATATAGTTTCAAATGCATATGTTTGGGTGTATTGTGTTATCTTAGTGAGACAAGTTGGGTAAGAGTTACCTAAATGTTTAAAATAGTCCGACTTAATAAAGTTATCAAAATAGTTTTGAGCTTTAGGCACATGATGAGATAAAAAACATGCTAAGACATAAGATGTCTCGTATCTCATAAAAGTATTTAAAATTACATAAGATGTAATTGGTAACTGTTACCTACCTAAATAATCTAGTTTTGTGTTTCATGCCATAGCTGTCATAGAATTATGTGAAATATGGATTTTAATCCCCTAAATAAACAATATGTTTTAGGAGGGTTGTTAATTTAGTGGGAGTCTATTCCTCTATTCTAAAATAAACTTTGCATAATCTTTATTGTAGATCAATGGCCTTTTCAAGTAACAATAATCCCCTGTCACTGCAATCAATCCTTAAGAAGGATAAGCTATCTGGGACTAATTTTCTTGACTGGTTCAGAAACTTGAGAATCGTTCTCAAGCATGAACGCAAGTTGTATGTCCTGGATGCTCCAATCCCTGAGGACCCACCAGCCAATGCTACGAAAGTTTGTGAAGGATGCGCATAATAAGCATGTCAACGATTCTACGATGTTGCATGTATTATGCGGCAACTATGGTTCCCAAACTTCAAAAGGACATGGAACTAATGGAAGCCTACGACATGGTCATGTAATCGCCAAGGAAATGTTCCAACAAAGAAGCTAGGCAAGAAAGGTTCGAGACAGATCAAGAACCTACATTCTTGCAAGATGACTGAGGGTGCGTCAGTTAGTCCTCATGTTCTGAAGATGATGGGCTATGTTGACCAGCTTGATAGACTCGGATTTCCCATAAGCCAAGAGTTGGCTACGGATTTGATCCTGAATTCATTACCGGAGAGTTACTCACAATTTGTGATGAACTACAATATAAATAATATGGAGAAATAAATTTCAGAGTTGCATTTGATGCTCAAAACTGCTGAACAAAATATCAAGAAACCCTTTAGTAATGTGTTGATGGTCCAAAAGGGAAAGAGAATGAAGAAGAAAGGCAAAGGCAAGGCTAAAGTTGCCAAGGCTGATGCTGCACCTGTCGCAAAGCCTGTGGAACAAGTCAAGCCCCAGCCTGTTCCTGCTTCAAAACGCCCAAAAGAAAAGGAAGGAAATTGTCATTTCTACCATGCACCTGGACATTGGTTCAGAAATTGCAAACTCTATCTGGAAGATCTAAAGAAGAAAAAGGGTAGTGCGACTACCACTACAGGTATTTATGTTATTGAAATTAATTTATCTACTAGTGATTCCTGGGTATTAGATACCGGATGTGGATCTCGCATTTGTATAAATGTGCAGGGACTCACCAGAAGTAGAAAGTTGAAGAAAGGAGAAGTCATCCTCCGCATAGGGAATGGAGCAAGAGTTGCTGCCCTAGCTGTTGGGTCATATGACTTAGTCTTACCTAGTGGACTTATTTTAACTTTAAATAATTGTTATTTTGTGTCTGCCTTGAGCAAAAACATCATTTGTGTTTCATGTTTGGATATGAATGGTTTTGATTTTATTATTGCGAATAATAGATGTTTCATTTCTCGTAAAGGCATATTTTATGCAAATGTTGATTTGTGTGATGTCTTTATATTCTAAGCATGAAAAGGTCCACTGATACTCCAGTCTTTAACATAAATACAAAGCGATTCAAGTCAAATGATTTGAATCAAACCTATCTTTGGCATTGTCATCTCGGGCACATAAATGAGAAACGCATAACGAAGCTCCATAAAGATAGACTTCTAGATTCATTTGATTTAGAAACATATGAAACGTGCGTATCTTTTTTACTAGGCAAGATAACTAAAAGTCCCTTTACTGGACACAATGAAAGGACAAGTGATTAATTGGGTCTAATACATACTGATGTATGCGGTCCTATAAACACAATGGCTAGAGGAGGTTATCAATACTTCATTACATTTACTGATGATTTCAGCAGATATGGTTATGTATATCTTATGAAACATAAATTTGAATCATTTGAGATGTTTTGAACGTTTCAAAATGAAGTGCGAATCAACTTGGTAAAACTATCAAAACACTTCGATCAGATCGAGTGGTGAATATTTGAGCCAAGAATTTGATGATCATCTTAGAAATTGTGGGATTGACTCCCAATTGACTCCACCAGCAACTTCACAATGGAATTGAGTTTCTGAAATGAGAAATCGAACCTTATTAGATATGGTTCGATCTATGATGAGTCATGCAGATCTTCCATTATCCTTTTGGGGTTGTGCATTACGAACTGCAGCTTTCACTCTAAATCGAGTTCCTTTTAAAGCGGTTGATAAAACACCATATGAGATATGGTACGGGAAGAAACATAGTTTGTCTTTCCTTAAGATTTGGGGTTGTGAGGCTTACGTAAAGTGACAAGTCTCAGAAAAACTAGCACCTAAATCTGACAAGTGTTTATTTGTGGGGTATCCTAAGGAAATAAAAGGATATTACTTTTATAATCCCGCTGATAACAAAGTGTTTATTGCTCGGTATGGTGCCTTTATGGAAAAACTGTTTATTTCAAAAGACACTAGTGGGAGAGAAATAAATCTTGAAGAAGTTCAAGAATCACAGATAAACACAGAACCGCTACTGGAAGTTTAACAACGTTCTGAACCAGTTGAACCTCCACAAGTGACACAAGACCCACGTAAATCTGGTAGGGTAAGACATGAGCCAGAGAGATTCGGATTTCTCATTACTGATAGTCGTGATGTGTTGCTTATGGATCAAAATGAGCCCACCACTTATCAGGAAGCTATGTCTGGACCAGACTCAGATAAATGGCTAAGTGCCATGAACTCTGAGATGTAATCC
The DNA here is from genome assembly GCA_039657325.1 of Stephania cephalantha. Lineage (NCBI taxonomy): Eukaryota > Viridiplantae > Streptophyta > Magnoliopsida > Ranunculales > Menispermaceae > Stephania > Stephania cephalantha. Next base: position 42,254,243 of record CM077569.1, on the reverse strand, counting down.
ATGTATGATAACCAAGTTTGGAACTTGGTTGATTTACCCGAAGGTGGTAAGACCATTGGATGTAAATGGGTTTTCAAGAAGAAAACTGACATGGGTGGCAAAGTGCATACTTTTAAAGCAAGACTTGTAGCAAAAGGTTTCAGGCAGACTCAAGGTGTTGATTATGATGAAGCTTTTTTGCCAGTAGCCATGCTTAAATTCGTAAGAATTTTAATTGCCATTACTGCATATTATGACTATGAGATATGGCAAATGGATGTAAAAACAACATTTCTTAATGGAAAGCTACTCGAGGATGTGTATATGACACAACCTGAAGGTTTTGTACATCCTAAAAATTCTAGGAAGGTATGCAAGCTTCAAATATCCATTTATGGATTAAAGCAAGCTTATCGGAGTTGGAATCTTCGTTTTGATGAAACAATCAAGGATTTTGGTTTTATTAAGAACGAAGATGAGCCTTGTGTATACAAGAAGGTCAGTGGGAGTGTAGTTGTTTTTCTGGGTACTATATGTTGATGATATATTACTCATTGGAAATGACATCCAACATTGCAGAATGTCAAGTCTTGGTTAGGGAAGTGTTTCTCAATGAAAGACTTAGGAGATGCAGCCTATATCCTAGGGATAAGGATCTATAGGGATAGATCTAATAAGCTAATCGGTCCTAAGTCGAGTGCTTACATAGACAAGGTGTTGAATAGGTTCGGTTGCAAGACTCTAAAAGAGGATTGTTGCCAATGTCTCGTCATGGCATAAGTCTCAGCAAGATTCGATGTCCTAAGACAAATGATGAGCGAGACCGTATGAATAAGATTCCATATGCATCAGCTATTGGATCTATCATGTATGACATGCTATGCTCTCGACCTGATGTATCATATGCTTTAAGCACTACAAGCAGCTATCAGTCAGATCCTGGTGAGAGCCACTGGATAGTAGTAAAGAACATTCTTAAATACTTAAGAAGGACTAAGGAAATGTTCTTGGTCTATGGAGGTTTTGAAAATGATCTAGTTGTAAACGGTTACACATATGCAAGTTTTCAAACTGATATAGATGATTGTAGATCGCAGTCTAGATATGTGTTTACTTTGAATGGGGTGCGAAGTGAAAAAGTTCAAAGCAAGAGATCGCGATTCTACAACAGAAGTTCTAGTATATTGCGGCGTCCGTCTGATGCAAAGAAATGAGGCGCTTTGATCAAAAAGTTCATTTCTGAACTAGGTGTGGTTCCAAGTATTGCTAACCCTGTTTGTTTGTATTGTGACAATAACGGGGCAATATCACAGGCCTAGGAACCTAGATCACACCACAGATCCAAACATATACTCAGACGTTTTCATATCATCAAAGAAATTATTGAGAGGGGAGACGTGAAGATTTGCAGAGTACCTACTGAAGACAACGTTGCTGATCCATTGATAAAAGCTCTTCCACAAGCAAAACATGATGGTCATGTTAGATCATTAGGCATTAGATGCATGTATGATTGGCCCTAGTGCAAGTGGGAGATGTTGGGGCATGTGCCCTAGGTCAATCCATTAACAGTCTTTATGAATACTTTTAGTTAATAAAATAGAGGATTTCATTTGTTGTTTATTATAATTAATTTGCATGTTTACATTATATTAAGATCCATGGGTATTTACAGAAATATCCTAAATGTCCCTAGTCGATCATTATACTGTGAACTATAATGAATTAAGACTAGTGTGAGTCTTGATTGATGATCATATGATGATTATACGTATAGGGATACGAATCAAGATCACGAGTACTTGTTAGAGAACAAAGTACTGGACCGACCCGCTATGAGAACATCACAAGGATTAAGTCATAGTTGGTTCTCATGATAGGTATATTTTTCAATCCTCTGACTTGAGATTACCAGAGACTTTAACATTAGGAACACAATGATTTGACACAATCAAACGTTGTCTTTAATTGGACGATTATAAATATTGTGATTGGTTACTGCGTGAGCAATGTGACGAAGTTGTGCAATCGAGATAGAATTTGTCCCTCTCATATAAAGAGAGATATCTAGTGGATCCCTCGATGTGTTAGACAGTTAAAAGGCCTAGTCTAAGTGAATTGATATTGATCAATGTCACTTGGATATTTTCAGTCTACCTAGAGATCGAGACTAGTACGATTGAACATGTTGGATGACAATCTCATGCCTTATGTTTGATCAAAAGGATATCGTGTGACAAAATGATGTTATATACACTATTAATTAGGTTGTATCGATTTGATATTCGTACAACTTGGGTAGTCATAATGTCTTGCTAAAGGCCGCTTATGACTTGTATACCAAAATGTGTTTTGGTATACTGCCAACGTTGTATGAGCCTATTGCGTCGCACACTAAGAATGGTTTTGCGAGATTTTAAGATGGTTCATAAAAATGAATTTTATATGATAAAATTCATGACAGAAATGTCCTTGTGGTGTATTACACTTATACTTCTTTAAGTAGGGGTATATGTGTAATTTACTTAACCGTATATATACAAGGGTTGTGTAAATAGACGCTTTAAGTTAGAACACATATATGAAAGATTAAGGGCCGAAACTCTATTTTCGTTTTAGAAACGAATTAGGGTTTTATGGTACGCTCTGGATCGTTTTGGAGAGAAACAAAAAAGTTTGGTATTCTCTCGAATCTAGCACTTCGAATCTCTACTCGTTCGTGTGTGGGATCTTGCCGTAGAGGCGTTCGTCGTTGCGATGCCTTTAGAGATCGATCAACCTTCAGAAAGGTATATTGCGACCGAGGTATGATTAAGTTTTCATGGTTTAAATATTTTTTAATGGAATTAAATTCAGATCCTGTTGGGGTTTTTGTCAAAATTGTTTTGTAATTTTTGCTGCGTATGAACCCCAAAACCCAACAACTAGATAATCCATACTTTAATTTCAAAGACAAATAATTCCAAAATTTTAGGATACCAAGACAAGTTATGCTACAAAGCCCAAAGAAAATCGAATACAAGTCTACTTAAATCCACATTATTCCATTAGCATGTTTTTTTATCAATTTTGTTCAAGAATGACATCAAGTGTAGGAATCAGAGGCAACGAAACAATTTACAAGGCATCATGTCACAATATTCATCCATGAATAGATACAAGAACAACATGATGTGCGAGTTCAAGTAGTAATGTCTACTAAGAGACCAATAATTCAACAAAGATGAATGAAATGAAATAAAAAATTCTCACAGTTGTACTTACAATTCACACGTGTGTCCTAGTTTATCTGATCCCTCGACAATTCGAAGTGCGTGCCCAAACGCCTGAGTTCTCCCCTTAGTTCCCTAACATTTAATAATATAACACTTTAGGCTAAATCGAAGTCGAGACAAGTTTCTAACATGTTTTATTTCGGCCAATCGGCCCATTTCGTGTTTTTCGAGGTAAAACCCCCGAAAAATGCTCGTCCGAAATTCCAAATATTTTTTTTCATAGAAATTCATTATTTTCTATTTATTTTGTTGAAATATAATTTTTCGGAATTTTTTCCTATTTTCTGGAATTTTTTCCAATTTTTCTCTTCTTTTCTATTTTTTTCTTTCTATTTTGGGTCGACCCGAGCCTGGCCCAGGCCCTTGGCCCGGCCCATTTAGGGCCATTTTATCCCCAACGAACCAGGGACTCCCTGGTTCGTTGGGGAGGAACACTTTTTTTTTTGTTTTGGTCACGAGCTGGGGTTGGCGAGCCACCCCAGCTCGTGTAGGGAGGGGAGACGACTCTCCCGAGTCGTCTCCTTCCTCGAGAGCACAAGAGCTCCCAAGCTCCCTCACCACACCCCACCGACACCACTCCACCCATCAATGGAACAACAAACTCACATCGATTCGTCTCGGGTTCTCTCCTTCTCCTTCTCCTCCACCTCTGATTCTTCTTATTCCTCTCTTCTCTCCCGATTTTTAGTTTGTTGTGTTGGTGAGGTGTTGAGGTGGTGAGGATAAAAAGATGATTTTATATGTGGTCACTTTAAACCATAGCCTTAAATCTTGGTGTGCACACGTATCCCGAGGCTCATCACATGGAGCACATTGTCCCACTTGTCCCCCCAAGTCACTTGTGAGTGACTCAAAAATGTGACACCTTGCCTCATGATGGGTTAACGCGTGTCTCGATGCACATCCAATGCCTAATGTTTTATTTTCCTAACTATATGCCATTTAATCATTTAGTTCAATGTGGCCACCTTAAAACCACACATTACCAAATAAATTCACATTTTATTCAAATAAATTAAACTTAACCCAATATGTCGCTACCTCGCTCCCACGTCGACACGCGACTCGAGGTACGTCCCCGCTCGTCTCGATACCTACACACCCGTAGAAAATTAATTTAATAGTCTACACAAATACAATACACTAGGCATACATCACAACAAATATAAAATGTACCTCTTGCCTCGGTAAACGGACACATCACGGTGTGGATCCTACAGTACGGGTCGTTGAGCCTGTGTAAAGACATAAACACAGTTAGAAATTTTGGGCCGTTACATATACATTTTTGTAGTGAATGATAAAGGGTAGTTGGAGAATGGCCTCTTGTTTGCAGTTGATTATGTTTTGGATTGTTCAAGTTAGCTCTAATGAATTCAAGTAGTAGTAATGATAATCACAGTGAAAAAAACATGGCATAACCACTGAAAAACAACAAGACAGGGACCTTGTTTCTCACGTGAAATAGCTCTTTAAAGACCTCAAAATAGCAACAATTAATGATGGGTCACACGGTAACACTAGTACAATTTGACTTGAATTTCTTTGGATTGACGCTGTTTCTCATCTGGGAAACTAGAATTCAGCGACCTTAGCACCGCAAATAAATTAGCACGTTAGTTTCAGGAGTTATAGCCGGCGATTGAGTTATTTAAGCTTGCAGTGGAGAAGAAAAGCAATGTCGCATGTATAAGCAATGGTTCCATTGATGAGTTATATAAACATTGAATAGCATTATGTAGAAATCCAATATGCTAGATGTGATGTAATGTTAGATTAACAACTATCTTTTGACAAAACAGACACTTGGTTAATCGGCTATACATAAGGAAATGAAAAGTCCAACAATACAACATTTTTGTTGCCTTCATTAGTAGCAAAATCTCATTTATTCTTAGTCCTACTCATTCCGAGTTATATGTTTACGCATATATATACAAAAAAACTCACTACATATACTCTAAATTTTTTTTACAAAACATTATATTATTTAAAGAAAATGAATGCTAATCACTTTCAAGAAAGACAATCTGCCCGATAACTCCATTGACATCCCGTCGTACTGTTTCGTACGTGTTATAAATGGTGTATGAAGAAGCCCATCATTCAACTTGAGGGATTTGAGGCCAGTGGCACATGATTTGGGCCGCTGTCAAGCAGGGTAGCGACTAATGATTTGGGCCGCTTGAAACGGTCCAAATTAATTAAACTAGGATTAACGTTAATCTCGGGGATTAACAGTTGTAATTCGGGCGTTACGCGGACAACTCGGTTGACTCAGATACGAGAACCAAGGAAATATGTTATTTATGGATGATGGTTGTTTAGGTGTGATGTTTAAAACATTATATTATTGTAACATCGCATGCGTGAACGTTGCTATCGAGCGAGTTAATGTGAAGGATATTTGCATTGTAAGGCGTGTTAACGCGGTATCGGGTAGGTGAACTACGGATACACTAGGAAACTCGACTAATTCACGCTAAGATGACTAATTAATCAAATAAATGGGTAATGTAACCATAGTCTAATTTGATTAAATTAGAACAATAGGCTATGGCATACCTCGAAATGCGTGTCGAGACGCGGGGCAATGGGTGTCGGGTAGTCGAGGGTTAGTGGAATCACAAATTTGTCAATTTTGGTGAATAAAAACACTAACCATATGTATTATAATGGGCCTAAGCTAATGTAATTAGATTAAATAGGAAAGGCCTATAGTTTGGTTTATTAAATTAGAAACCATGGGATTTTCCAAGAGATACATATTGACACATCTAGGAACCATGTGAGTAGCAAATTTTTGTCACTTGGATTAAGTTAGTGGTGAGTTAGTGGGATAGGTGGCAAGAGGTAGGCCATGAGATGAATACATGTAAACCATAGTTTCATTTACAAATTTTGCTGGAGAAGAAGAAAGCTTGTTGGGAGAGAAGGAATCCATGGATGTTGGTGGAGAATTTATCAAGCTAGGGTGGTACATCCACTAAGTAACATCACAACACTATCAACTTAGCTTAAATATGATGTTTTGATGGAAAATTGATAATTGAGGATTTGTTCACTAATGTTGATGAATTCTTGATGAATTCTTGATAAATTACAACTATCATTATGGTGTCAAATGAGAATTTATAATGGTTTTAATGGAACTTTGGGTTTTGGGTGAGTTTGGAAAAACTAGTGAAAATCATGGACTTTGATGATTTTAATCTAGTTGATGTTGTTTTGATTGATTTGAATTATGTTTGAAGTCACCATTGAATGAAGAATATGTTTGTAGGGTTTGGTTAGCTAATTGGGGAGATCAGATAGAATTCTCAACAAGTTGAGAATTCTGACACAAGAGGTAGGCCATGAGATGAATACATGTAAACCATAGTTTCATTTACAAATTTTGCTGGAGAAGAAGAAAGCTTGTTGGGAGATAAGGAATCCATGGATGTTGGTGGAGAATTTATCAAGCTAGGGTGGTACATCCACTAAGTAACATCACAACACTATCAACTTAGCTTAAATATGATGTTTTGATGGAAAATTGATAATTGAGGATTTGTTCACTAATGTTGATGAATTCTTGATGAATTCTTGATGAATTACAACTATAATTATGGTTTCAAATGAAAATTTATAATGGTTTTAATGGAACTTTGGGTTTTGGGTGAGTTTGGAAAAACTAGTGAAAATCATGGACTTTGATGATTTTAATCTAGTTGATGTTGTTTTGATTGATTTGAATTATGTTTGAAGTCACCATTGAATGAAGAATATGTTTGTAGGGTTTGGTTAGCTAATTGGGGAGATCAGATAGAATTCTCAACAAGTTGAGAATTCTGACACAGAACGCAGTTAGCGCGCTAACCAGTCTGCCACTTAACTATTTTTTCAAAATGAAGAACACTAGCGCGCTAGACAGATCCCCTAGCGCGCTAACTTCATCTAGCGCGCTAATGACGCATCAGCGCGCTAATGACAGATGAAAGTTGAATTTAATGACTGATTTTGGGATTTTTGACTTAATACAATACTAATCAAAATGGAATCATGCTAAACTTATAAAATTGGACTTCAGTGACTTATAGGACTGTAGCTCGGGTATCGGAGAGCTAGTCGGGTCAGATTTAGGAGTCCGAGGGAAGTCAGAGAACGTTTTGAGGTTTGTAAAACCCACGGGAACGTCACTTGAGTATTTATTACTTTCATTACTATTTTATTTTATCTTGTTCAGTGTATTCTTGGTTCTATTCCTTGTTCTCTTTAGTTATCTATATCTGTGTCTTGGACGATTAGTTGAGTTTACTCCCGCTGGGTATTTCGTGGTGTGTCTATGGCACACTAGACTATAGCATGTGTATCAGGAGTCCTCGGTGGATAACAACCCGAGCTACTTTATCGGTACATGTGACGGTGCATCGTGGGTCTACGTTTAAACCATGAAAACTTAATCATACCTCGATCGCAATATACATTTCTGAAGGTTGATCGATCTATAAGGCGCTGCCAACGACGAACGCCTCTACCAAGCGGATCCACACACGAACTAACGCGTAGAGATTCGAAGTGCTAGCTTCGAAAGAATACCAAACCTTTTTGTTTCTCTCCAAAACGATCCAGAGCGTACCAGAAAACCCTAATTCGTTTCTGAAACGAAAATAGAGTTTCGGCCCTTAATCTTTCATACGTGTGTTCTAACTTAAAGCGTCTATTTATACAACCCTTGTATATAGACGGTTAAGTAAATTACACATATACCCCTACTTAAAGAAGTATAAGTGTAATACACCATAAGAACGTTTATGTCATGAATTTTATAATATAAAATTCATTTTTATGAACCATCTTAAAATCTCGCAAAACCATTCTTAGTGTGCGACCCAATAGGCTCATACAACGTTGGCAGTGTACCAAAACACATTTTGGTATACAAGTCATAAGCGGCCTCTAGCAAGACATTATGACTACCCAAGTTGTACGAATATCAAATCGATACAACCTAATTAATAGTGTATATAACATCATTTTGTCACACGATATCCTTTTTGATCAAACATAAGGCATGGAATTGTCATCCAACATGTTCAATCGTACTAGTCTCGATCTCTAGGTAGACTGAAAACATCCAAGTGACATTGATCAATATCAATTCACTTAGACTATGCCTTTTAACAGTCTAACATATCGAGGGATCCACTGGATATCTCTCTTTATATGAGAGGGACAAATTCTATCTCTATTACACAACTTCATCACATTGCTCACATAGTAAACAATCACAACCTTTATAATCGTCCGGTTAAAGACAATGTTTGATTGTGTCAAATCACTGTGTTCCTAATGTTGAAGTCTCTGGTAATCTCAAGTTAGAGGACTGAAAAATATACCTATCATGAGAAACAACTATGACTTAATCCATGTGATGTTCTCATAGCGAGTCGGTCCAATACTTTGTTCCCTAACAAGTACTCGTGATCTTGATTCGTATCCCTATACGTATAATCATCATATGATCATCAATCAAGACTCACACTAGTCTTAATTCATTATAGTTCCCAGTATAATGATCGACTATGGACATTTAGGATATTTCTGTAAATACCTATGGATATTATTATAATGTAAACATGCAAATTAATTATAATAAACAGCAAATGAAATCCTCTATTTTATTAACTAAAAGTATTCATAAAGACGGTTAATGGATTGACCTAAGGCACATGCCCCAACACCTGATAGGGTATCCGAAGTATGGTCTAGTTTGCCTGGAACAGGCATACACATTTGCGCTTTATTGTTATTTAGCATGCGATGAGCCATTTACAAGTATTTATTGGATTTTCTTTACTTATTCATATGAGTGCTTAGTGAATTCCCTTGGGATTTTACTTATTGGACTCGTCATCTATTTTGTATTGATGGTTGAGTGCAGATCTTTCTACGAGTAAGGGTAAGAGGATTCTCGGTGACTATCTCTGAGTTCACCCACTATTCGACACACTACTCGTAGGTGTGTATTTTGGTGTATATATTGTGATATTTTGGGTTTATGGGAGACTGATGAGACATGTGTACTTGTATATATTTACTTTTGTCGCCTTATATATAGTGTACACTAGTCCGGGTTTTCCACATTAGGATTAATGTTTTATATAACCTAAGAGTTAATGAAAAACATGTTTATGTCTAATTTAAGAGTTCCACTATAAAATAATGTTTATCTACTTGCAACTTGTAAAATACAAAATACTAGCACGACTAGGACTTGAACAAGCTACAAACAGTTGAACTTATGGAATTTAAAGACTTAAGGAGATAACTTAAGACTAATATGGATAATCGATTAACTACATTAATAATGTCCCATAGACACGATTATCGAGACATGACATGGACAGGCAGGTGTCGAACACGTGTAGCTAGGCCATCGGGCGAAGAGCACACGCCAAAAGACACCCCGGGGTGGCCTCGGGCAGCGGGGCCGCCACACCGCTGCTAAGCAGAGCAGCGACATATTATATGAGTTGATGCCAAACAAGGCAGGGACACATGAATCTTCTACTTTCAAGCAGGGCAGCGGCTCATGACATATATCGCTTTCAAGCAGGGCATTGACCCATTACATAATCAAATATCGTGTAGGGCAACGACACATGTGTTGGTCGCTGTCAAACATGGAAGTAGCACATTTATGAGTCGCTGTCAAGCAAGGAAGTGGCATATTATATGAGCCGCTATCATATGTGAAGCAACTAGGGGTGGGCAAAAAACCACCAAACCGCGACCAAACCGAAGGTCTACGGTTTGGTGATTTTCCAAACCACCACCAAACCGCGAACCACAGAAACCGCAACCAAACCGAACCGCGGTTTGCGCGGTTTGATCGGTTTGGTTTCGCGGTTTTGGTGCGAGCAGCGAAGTGCGAGCGGCGATGAAGGACGGGCCGAGCGCGAAAGCGGGGGGCTCGCGGCGGAGCTCCAAAGCAACGAATGGACGAACGGCGCGACACTGCGAAGGCGCGGACGCACGGCAGCAGCGGTGGCGACGTCTCAAGATCGGCGGCGCTGCGCAGATGTGGCGGCGGACGCGCGCGCGCAACGATGGCGGACCGGCGACGCGAGGCTGCGCGTGGGGTGGTGCGGGCGTGGACTCGGTCGGCGGGAACAACACCCGGCGACTCCGGCGGCGGCGGCGAGATGAGAGAGGAGCCGACGGGGAGAGAGGAGACGGCGGTGAGAGGAGAGAGGGAGGACGGGAGTGAGGAGCGGGAGGATGAGGGGAGTGAGGAGCGGGAGTGAGAGGAGGAGGAGCGGGAGTGAGGAGAGTGACGGGAGTGAGGAGCGGGAGTGAGAGGAGAGGAGAGAGAGGAGAGAGCGGGAGAGTGAATGAGTGGATTTTTTTTTGTTAGCTTTTTAGGGTTTTTGGTTTGTATTTACCAAAATGTCGTCGGTTTGGTTAAACCGCGGTTTTTTCAAAATGAAAATCGCGACCAAACCGCGAGTTTTAAAAACCAGACCAAACTGTGCGGTTTGGTCGGTTTGGGCGGTTTGGGCGATTTTTCAAAAACTGTTGCCCACCCCTAGAAGCAACATATGCTTTTGGTCGCTGACATAAGTGGCAGCGACACCTCTTTTCACCACTGCCCTGTGTGACAATGGCACGTTACGAAAAATACCTAATTGTCTGAACGAAAAACACCAAAAAAGGTCAAGATTACCTCTATTTGCTTCATCATCAATTCGAAGATTATTTTCCTATCTTTGAATGTCCAAATCTAGCACAAACATATACCCTAAGAATCAAAAGTATGTGTTAATCAAATTGTTACCATATACAACAAAGAAATTGTATTCTACAATGTGTATATAAGTAAAGACTTACCACACTTTGCAATTAGAATCCCAACATTGTTGGAGGTGAGTTGTTGAGTGTCGGAAGAAGAAAATGGGAAATGACTGTAGAAAGTGAATAATAGAAAAGAGAAAAGATGGGGCTTTTGGTATTCTATGTGCATTTTTACGTGAACCAATTCGTCGAGCCTCTCTCAGAGACAGTGCCCAGATCGGGAGTTTAATTTAGGGTAGGGTGTAATATGAGTTTGGAAAAATAATGTGAAAAGATATGTTGATAGTAAAATAATGACTTATACGTTGGTCCACGTGGACATGTCGACGTGGACATGTACACTGATAGCGCCTTCTGCGAAAGCGCTATCAATGTAATCGGTCCACGTCGGTCCACGTGGCGTCGATTACACAAATAGCGCCTTTTCAAAAGGCGCTATCTGTCTAATCGACGCCACGTTGCCCAGACACATGGATAGCGCCTTTACAAAAGACGCTATCCATGTGTCCACATCAGACAAAAAAATGTCACGTAGATAGCGCCTTTACAATAGGCGTTATTGCATACTTCCCAGAAATAAAAACATTTCACCCCTATTTCCCTCATTAAAACTAAAAACATGTGTACTTTTGTAATTTTTTCTAAGTAAAGACTTACCACACTTTGCAATTAGAATCCCAACACTGTTGGAGGTGAGTTGTTTGGGAAAATAATGTGAAAAAAGATGTTGATAGTAAAATAATGACTTATATGTAATTTTAAATTGGGGTATTTTAGTTTAAAAAAATTATTAGATTAATAAGGGGTTGATATACGGTACGTAGTGGGAGGCTAATAGTCGCACTATATATATCATGTTCTCGACTACAATTTATAAGGTTGTAAACTTGAAAATGAAAAAAAAAATTAGGATAAATTTGTAAACAACTAAAATATTAAGATGTAAATGTTTAGATAATTTTGTAAAAACTTAAAACATTAAAATTTATTCATAAAAATCCAAACATTAAAATAAATTTATAAAAAAATTAAAACTTTGGAATATATAATGCTATTTGACCTTAAAAAACATGTCAATCAAACCAAATGCAGCCGAAGCCACCTTATGAACTCATTGGAGTCAATATACCTACCACGTGTATTTTCCTTTCCTTTTTTAGGTAGGACCACCACGTGTATTTCGTTACCTTAACATCACGCACCCTGAACCAAAACGGCTACCTAGATACACACATTGTAACACAGTTGTGCAACACCTTTGTTTTGTGCATCAAGATTTGTGCTAGCAAATCTACATGTCTGTCCAAGACTCCAACATTACGTACACGTAATCCTATTTTATGATTAAAAAAGCACGCAACCCTATGTCACCATAGTTCGAGGTTTTAATCAACGGGATCCACCAGATACTCTCCGAGACTCTGATACGTCCCGTCGCAACATAACAACTCTTCTTCACAAACCTCACCCGTCCGATCCTCTAATCCTCTGTTCGTTCATGAATCGAGTCGGTTTAAGCTCCCACTCGCGCTGATCGTTGTCGAAGACGAAGAAATCAATCAATCAATCAATCAATCGAGATGGCGAACATGAGAGTGAAGATGGAGGTTGGGAGCGATGGAGTCGCGGTGATCAAGATGGTCAATCCTCCTGTCAACGCACTCGCGCCTCCTAGTAATTCATCCACTCTCCAATTCCTTCGTTTCTGATCTTGTTTTCTTGTGGTTTTGAGGATCTGGCGATCAATTTAGAGTTTTAGGCTTTGGATTTTGGTTTTCTTTGCGAAATTTGACGATTTGAAGCTGTTTGATTGATTGATTGATTGGTTGCTGGATTGCAGTTTTGGCGTGGTTGAAGGAGAAGTATGCGGAAGCGATGAGGAGAGATGATGTTAAAGCTATTGTACTCACTGGTGAGTCTCAGATTCAACTCTCTTTGTTGAGACATGTGATGATCAGTGAGAACTGGACTGTAGTTGATTAATTGGCTTAGTGAGTCAGTGATTGAAGAATTCCAGACCTGCTTTTCCTAATTCGGTGATTTGTTAACTGATAGGGCTTAGATCAACGTACGTGCTTTGTAGTTTGATCAACATACTCTGAAATATTTGCTGGTTTCCCACGCGATATCTGACTCCAACTCCAACCGCACCTACTAATCCATGCTGGGTTTTTTTTTTTTTTTTTTTTTGATAGTAAAAGAAACTATATCTACTTTGAGATAATGAAGTATATTACACACTGTAATTTATGCTCTACCGATTATGATTTCTATCTATTATATCTCCACAGGGGAAGGTGGAAGATTTTCTGGTGGTTTCGATATTAATGTTTTCCAGCTTATTCATAAGACTGGTATGCGCATTTGTTTAGCCTGTGAATGGATTACTTGAAATGTTTCTGTTGTGGAGCTAATACCTTGAGATTATGGTGTTTGGGCTGGTCTTATGTGGCAGGGGACATGACTGCTCTACCTGACGTGTCTGTCGAGTTGGTGTTGAACACAATCGAAGGTTTTGTTACCTTTAATTAAATCTTTATTAGTCTTTTTGTATTACTCTTCTTATACCTCGACATGGACAGAGGGAAAAAAACCTTCTGTCGCTGCTATTGAGGGACTTGCACTTGGAGGTGGACTAGAATTAGCACTGGTTAGTATTTCTGATTGATTAGACTTGTTAATCTGGGTGGTGTTCTTGAGTATTCATTTTTAAAATAATCTATAAGTTGCATTCTTCGTTATTGTTGTGAAGGGATGCCATGCCCGTATTGCTGCACCAAAAACACAACTTGGTTTGCCTGAGCTGACACTTGGAGTTATTCCTGGATTTGGAGGTATTGCTGCTTAACATTTTAGACGGCGAATGTCTCAAGTTTAAGGGGTTTAAGTCATTTAAAGTTCATTTATATGGCTACGTGAAATGAGACCTTACTGAAAGCTGGTTGTATTCAAGGTACTCAACGTCTTCCACGACTCGTAGGGACGTCAAAGGCTGTTGAAATGATGTTGGTAGGTTGGATCTTATTCCAATGAGAGCAGTAGGGATTTTAGAACAGTGACCTTTCTTAGAAAAGCATAATTGTTTGCCAAAATGTTGCTAGGCTGTTCTTTTTATTTCCTGTTATCTATTTCATTTAGGTCAAATTCTCTCCGGATCAATTGTTTCTGTTCATGAGCTGGATTAGTTATACCATTATGCTGTTTCTGAGTTCAATGCTTCTCTGATGTAGGAGAAAAACATGTTTTCTATTCACAGGCTTGCTTATTACTTTCTTTAGAGACACAAATGAATATGCCTAAGTTGTTGATGACCATATAGGTTTATTTCTGTCTTTAAATCCACAGAAGTTTCTGCTTCTTACGTGGATTTTTTTTTTCCAGAGCTTGAGAAATATCTAATCACATTTTGGAGCTAATTATCGTTGTGCTAATCAATAGTCATCCTATTTGAATCTGTATTTACTGTACTCATTACTTACTATTATTATCTTTGGCAGTTTTCGAAGCCAATTATGTCTGAAGAAGGGAAGAACTTGGGGCTTATTGATGCTGTTGTGTCTTCCAATGAGCTGCTGAAAGTGGCTAGAAGCTGGGCATTGGACATTGCTAAGCGGCGTAAGCCATGGATTTCTTCACTTCAGAGAACTGATAAGCTTGGTTCCTTGTCTGAAGCACGTGAGATTTTGAAAGTTGCCAGGCAGCAAGCAAAAACGACTGCTCCTAATATGCCTCAGCACCAGGCATGCCTTGATGCGATTGAGGAAGGCGTTGTCTTTGGCGGATATGCTGGTGTGTTAAAGGTACGTTTTTGTCCCTACTTCATGATTATAAAGGTTAGCTGCTGATCAGGGTCAAGAAGGATTTTTGGTCTCTAGGTCTCTTGATGGACACCAAGTTATGTTGTTTCTTCTAGACCATCACTTAGGTTTTCACACCCCACCTCAAATAGGCGAGGCCATTGTCTAAGCAGGTAATGGGCTTCTATATAGTGTGGAAAAGTTTTTGTAATAAGGATAGACAAAAAATGTTTTGAACTCTTTTTCATATATATTCATATGGATAAATGAAAGTTGCTACCTAGTAAAATTTAAAGCTGAAACACAAGTATCGAATTTATTTCTTTTTAACTTTTTATGGAATGTCGACATTTCCTTGGCCACGCCGCACCTAAGAAGTGTGAATTGCCTAGGCATTGCCTTTATGCATTAATAAAATGATATAGATTCTATTAAGTCCTGTTGTGATATCTATTATTTATAAAGATTTGTCAATTGCAGGAAGAAAAATTATTTAAACAGGTGGTCCTATCCAACACATCAAAAGGGCTTGTTCATGCCTTCTTTGCTCAACGGACAGCATCCAAGGTACAAAATCTTCATACAGTTGATCTTGGATACAATACCTTTCGTTATTTCTCCTTTTAATATAATTATATCTTTCTTGATTTTTCTTCTTTTTGTCTCGTAGTAAGCATGGGAGTAATTATATATTTTGTGGATGTCGTGCTTCATCTTGTTCGCTCTTCTTTTTTATTTTTCATAAAATGATGTGTGACATAATCCCTATAATGCTTTTGTTAGCCTGGATATTATTGGATTTGAGA
The DNA here is from genome assembly GCA_039657325.1 of Stephania cephalantha. Lineage (NCBI taxonomy): Eukaryota > Viridiplantae > Streptophyta > Magnoliopsida > Ranunculales > Menispermaceae > Stephania > Stephania cephalantha. The sequence goes on along the minus strand of CM077569.1, from coordinate 42,238,547 downwards.
TTTGGTAGCTTTCTGCTTTCATTTAATGGTATGATCTTGTTAATATTTATGCATGACTAGTGATGCTTTGTTTATGCATTTTTAAACATCAATGATATTATGATTAGAGACAAGTTTTTTAATTAATCGATAACTACTTTGTTTTTGTATTTCGTTAATGATTTGATTCTCCATTAGAGGGTACCTAAATTATTTGTTTTCATGTAATACATCTAATAAAACAAAATGATGTTTTATAATGCAGACCATGTTATATAACAAAAAATCATTTGACTACATTGCTCTTTGCCTTGCTTGCCAAATTCTTAGATCTAATTCCTTTCAGGTACCAAATGTTACTGATATTGGACTTAAACCAAGGCCTGTTAAGAAAGTTGCTGTAATTGGTGGAGGCTTGATGGGATCAGGAATCGCTACAGCTCTTCTCCTGAGCAATATATCTGTTGTTCTAAAAGAAATCAATGCTGAGTATCTGCAGAAGGGGATGAAAACAATCCAAGGTCTTTATGTCCTTAGTTTATAAAAAAAAGGCTTTTCAGCAGTCTTTCATTTGAACGCTACTTTACCTTTTACCTTAAAATTTCAAAATTATTTGAAATAGTTGATATTTAGTTTTTGCTGCAAGGATTTAAATATGATTTTACTGTGCTGCAGAATGTTTGAAAAATAAACTGAATTCTGATTTCGATTAAAAGAAATTGACAGTGCGGAAAGTCTAAGTAAGACAATATAACATATTAACTTAGGATTTGGAACAAATATGGATTTCAGCAAAAATTGACCAAATTATGAAAATGTCAGAATTCAGCTCTTTAAAAGTTTGAATACCATGTGTTCAGCAAATCTTCAAGGTCTGGTTGCGAGAGGAAAGCTGACACTTGACAAAGCACAAAAAGCTTTGTCAGTTCTTAAAGGTGTTTTGGACTACTCAGAATTTAAAACTGTGGATATGGTGATAGAGGTTTGTTTCATATTTTCTACTTTTCTTTCCTCTTCTTTTTCTTTTTAATTGTCTGAACATTTCCTTGTTGAGAGTGCATTGAAAGGTTTTATTAACATGTTATAATTGTTTTCCTTTTGCTTAATCTCCAGGCTGTTATTGAGAACATTTCGTTGAAACAATCAATCTTTAGTGAGCTAGAGAAGGCCTGCCCCGCGCACTGCATTTTGGCAACAAACACATCAACTATTGATCTTAATGTAGTGGGAGAGAAGACAAGTTCTAAAGATCGCATAATAGGCGCACATTTTTTCAGGTATTTGTGATAGCAGACATGCGACAGACAAAAAAATCTTAGTTTTTTTTTCGGAATTTGATACTGATTGGTAGCGTTGGACTTTAGATAAAAACTTGAGCTGCTCACATCTCTATTGTAATGTATATTTCTTCATGTTTTGTGAAAAAAGTGATGTGCATGTCCTGGCAAAGTACGTGCAAAGATTTTTGCCTCTTGCGTGATTTTGAATTGCTGTATCAAGACCAAAAGTAAAATGTGCTAAGGCTTTTTAACTCTTTGAAGTGGGCCAGTTCTGATTATGATTTACCAACTACTTGTTTGGTCGATGAAGCTGTGACTAGTTGTCTTGTAATTCTGCTTGACTTGCTTCACAGTTTACACGAATAACCCTACTTAGTTTTTTCTTTTTTTCCTTTTTGACAATTTAATATGCCTTCCTGGCATCTGTCGTATGCCATTGGTAATTGTGGTTGTTTCAACCTTTTTTTCAATTCAATGAGGACCGAGTAGTCTGATTAGGTTCTTTTCATGTCTATTTTTCTAAAGATAGAGTCGACCCCAACTAATTTGGGATTGAGGCTTTGTTGTTGCACCAGTTACATACTGGACCAGTTCTTTCATGTTGATTTTCTTCATTTCAAGTGTGCTAGCTCTTGGAAATTCTTGTTTTGGAGTACTGATTTAGGTTCTTCATTTCCTTGGTGAACAGTCCTGCTCATGTTATGCCTCTCCTGGAAATAGTTCGGACCCATAAAACATCTCCACAAGTAATTCTTGATCTCATGACAGTTGGAAAAATAATCAAGAAAGTTCCTGTTGTGGTCGGGAATTGCACCGGCTTTGCAGTTAATCGCACATTCTTTCCATACACTCAAGGGGCGCATATCTTGGCAAACCTAGGTGTGGATATCTTCAGAATCGACAGAGTAATCAGCAGTTTTGGCATGCCAATAGGCCCTTTCCAGTAATACTTCTGCGATACACCATTTATTTTTTATTTTTTCTTGTGCTTGTTCTAATGAAATTCAATTGGCAATTACTTTCCTTTGAGTGAAATTTTGGTTCACAAAAACAGAGTGTACAAAATTGGTATATGTTAGGTGCTTGTTCTTGCAGCTGAGTTGGTAGAAATGCTTTTTGTTCGAATAAGTTAAGAAACTTATTGAGTCTGCATGCACTCATCCGGTATAAGTTCAAAATGTGGTGATCTCTCCACTTCACATGTGTTGGTTATTTACTAGACCAGTAGTAACATTTGTATTAAGTTATGAAGAAAAAAAATCAAGTGTAATATTTTTATGGATTGCATTATTAGTCTAGGGAATTTTTTCATAGAATAGTCATATATTTGTCTTGGAAGAGGGGATAAAGTGAGAAATATATATTGAAGGTTATTGAATATTAAGTTGGTAGACAGAGTAAATGTAAAAATTGAATTAAGTACGGTCTCTTATTTCTCGCAAGATGTTATAGTCATAAGTAGATAGGGAATTTGTTTGGTTTTGAAACCAAGACCCGCTTTGATGTCCTCAAGAATAACTCCTTTGGAATTATGGGTGTCTACTGTTAATGTAGCCGACCCCAACTAATTTGGGATTGAGGCTATGTTGTATTGTCAATCACCAGAAAAGCTTTTGAACGTCTTTAATTATTTTGTTCATCATTGGGGAAAAGTAAGGAATACATTTTTTTTTGCGCTATTATGGATGACATTGCCAATGCTAGACTTTTGAGTAAAAAAGTAGGAATTAGAAGCTACTTCCATTTACTTGCCAGAAAAACAACAAATTTTTTAGTTTTTGCAGGATCCGGCAGGCATTTAGAAACATGTATTTACGAGAAATATTGCATCCTCAAATAATGAAGAGTTAAGACACTGAGAATTCCTAAGAACTGTAAAGTTTTTTGATTTCACAGTAAGTTGTGGTTTCTATACTAGGATGACTTGACATTATTTTCCCCCATTAACTGTACTTACACGTATGTATAGACACCAATAATTTCTTCGATTGGTAAAATTTTGTGATTTCTCAGTAAGTCGTGGCTCCTATGCTTGGACGACTGTCATTATCTTCTCCGAATTACTGCACTTACACATATATGTATAATTCCTTTTCCTTTCATTTGTATATATACTATTTGTTCTTCAATGTCTCAATTACACTTACGGGAACATGTGAACATTGTAGATTTGGAATACTTCTTCAACTATATGTACTGTTTGATGTGTTTGGCAGGTTACAAGACTTAGCTGGATATGGCGTAGCTGTAGCAGTGGGCAAAGAGTTTGCAACTGCTTTCCCTGATAGAACATTCAGATCTCCCCTTGTTGACCTTCTCATTAAGAATGGGCGAAATGGTAAATAGAAAATTGCAGCATCTGCAGTGAAGTGGCTCCTATTTAACCATGCTTGGCTTTGGCCGGCCTTGAGCATTAGTTCTGTTTGGGACTAAGGGAATACATTCTTGTTGTTTCAGGAAAAAACAATGGAAAGGGATATTACATATATGAAAAGGGAAGCAAACCAAAACCTGACCCTTCTGTGCTGCCAATAATTAAGGAGTCTGTGAGACTTACAAATATTGCTCCTGGTGGAAAGGTATTTTCTTTATTCTCTTTGGTTTAGTGAATGGCATCTGCACTTCAATGAATGGAGAGAGAAATCGTAAATTCATTTGATCAAATATCTCAAACTGCCAGCATTAACAGATGAAAATATGTAACAATAACACTTCATCGGTGTTGTGATTTTGCCTGACTTGCTTTTGCTTATTGCAGCCTGTCTCACTAAGTGACCAAGAAATTTTGGAGATGGTACTCTTTCCTGTGGTGAATGAAGCTTGCCGTGTCTTGGATGAAGGAATTGTCGTTAGAGCTTCAGACCTTGACGTTGCATCCATTCTGGGAATGAGCTTCCCTTCATATCGGTGAGTGTGTACATGCTTAGAACTATGGTCAAATCCCTTGGCAGATTACTGTGATCTTTTTTGACTTGAAAAATGCTGGAATGAAGCGCACAAAAACTCTCTTGAGGACTTTAACATATCTTTATTGGGAAGATTATTATTATTCTGTAACCAATAGAATGTTCTTATTTAATTTAAAGGTCTGCTTGCCTAAAACAAACAAATAAGGCATGTGTGCTTGAAATGCTACTATTACAAAGCTTTTATCCTAAAGCCAATAGTTCAGAACTTCAATTTTTCTCTTGATGTAGGACATACGATCCTCGCATCTTTTTCTCAATGCAGCTTTTAATTTATAAGACCTTTTCTTCCTTAATGTTGCATCTAGTGATTTTTCTTTATTGAGTTGCTGGGATCTTACTCGTATTTATTAGTGCACACTTCTCTTCATTTTTTTTGGTAAAAATTCTTCAAATTGGCACATGGAGCCTGATAAATTTAATATTTTGCAGTGGAGGCATCGTCTTTTGGGCCGATTTGGTTGGTCCAAGTCACATATACAATAGTCTCAAGAAATGGTCGGAAGAATATGGTGGCTTCTTTAAACCATCTAAGTTTTTGGAAGATAGAGCAACGAAAGGAATACCTCTGGTAAAAGACCTTACCTATTGCCTCTTTCCTCCTTTTTTTTTTTTTTTTTTTTTTTTTTTTTTTTTTTTTTTTTCTGTCCATTCCTTTGGGCTTATCATGGACAGATTCATATATATAGCACATATTGTATTTACGCAAATTACTAAAGTCACTGAGTTTACACTGAAAGCAGGTTTTGGCCTGAAAACAATTACATATAAAACCTGTTTGCAATTCTATGTACTTCAGCTCTATTTGGCTTTGAACCAATTTTTGTGGCAAAGATGGAAGCCCTAAAAGAAATGGCAAAATTTTCATCTTATATTTCTATAGGTTCTAGCTGAACTTTTTTTTTAAGATGTAGTATCCTCTCGTTTTTCCCTTCTCCTCTAAAGAAATTAACTTAAGCGTTTCAAATGTGCTGTCACTAAATCTCTGATTACCTTTCTTTTACAGAGCGCTCCTACATCAATGGCTCAACCTTCAAGAGCTCGTATGTAAACGCCAACTTCACGCTGAATCTGCCTTGTAAAAGGAAAAGGATTTTACTTCTCTGCGCAATGCCTGCAAAGCATTGAAAGCAACGAGTAATCTTGTGAAATAATGTCTTAAAAGACTTTTTTTTTTTAATTATCTGCGACTATAATTGATTAGGTTTACAATGTCTATGAATAAGATGATGGTAAACAAGCATCTTGAGAAAAGCTGAAAAAGATGTTTGGTGGATGGTGGTGTTGGCCTCTGTTCAAAATTGTGTTATTGGGTTGCTTTCCTCATTTCTCTTCCTTAAAGAAATTTATAATGAAGCTGGTCTTGTTTTGCTGGTCAAGTTGGTACCAGTTCAATGATCCCGACAAGCCTAGTCCTAGAAATATCAAGACAATCTATTTTTTCTTATTTTATACGTGCTTTAACCAAATTAGTCCCCTGCGTATTATTTATGGCTGGTTAGTAAGGTTTGATATTTGTTTCAAAGTTTGGGCAAGTTATGGAACAACTTTCAAATCTATTGAAAAACAGATAGGAAGGAGGTGATGTGGGAGAGGTGAGGACCAAATTGTAAAACAATTAAAAAAATCAGAGTCCGTGAGTGTTTATAATGTTTATCACTTTAGCATTATCCTATATAAGACCATGGGATCTGACTACTAAGCATTGCCAAATCCACAAATGAGTGCCATTAGAGAAAGAGAAAGTGAGATAAGTATAAACAAACATATTTCTCGGAGAGCGTTATAAACATTCAGTATGGTCAATTGAAAAACATGTGGAACGTTCACCTGAATGTTTTATGAGTTAAGCAAGTGCTATCAATTCACCTGCAACAAATGAAAAGACAATGGAGCATTGACACAACAAAAAATTCCAAGAAAATCAGGCAACACAGCAATAGGAGAAGGTATTCTCAATGAGGGGTGCCCATAGCACCCCACCTATTACTTAAGGCACACCGTTATTAAGGGCACCAATTGCTTTACCGAGGGCACCAAAAAAAAAAAGAGGTGAAATGCTAGAAATACCCCTTACCCAAGATGAGCACCCCACCACGCTCCTTCAAAACCAACTATCAAAACACCCCATCCCCCTTCCTTGCTCCCTGAAGTTAGGCACCACACCAATTCTCCAAAACCCTCACTTTCTGTTCCCTTTCGATGCTGCTGTCCTCCTTACTTCTCACTCACTCGTAAATTTCGCCTCTCCCTTTGGTTTCGTCTTCGTTTTTAGGAGGATTCGACAGAAGTTAGGCTTTGAATTTTTGGATTCGATTTTGCGGGGCGTCCATTCGAATGACATAAGGTATGTTCTTAGTTGATTTGGCAACAAATGGATTATGTTAGTTGATTATTGTTATTTGAATTGTGTGTTCTTCATTCACGGGTTTCGAATTTGGAAACCTGTGATTTTCGACCACCTAGGTCTATAATTTATGGTGTATTCTCAGCCACCAATGGCCGAGATACATATGTTAGTTAAAAATTACCCGAATTAGTATCGGTTACTTAATGTCGAGACTATACTGTGAGTCTCGATTTCCTAGGAACAAGTTTAGTGATTTAGATTGTTTTTTTGCAAATGAGGTACGTCTCGGTTGATATACACCGGGACTAGACCTTGTCTCTTAGTTATTCGTAGAAGAGACAATTTGACATAGTCTCGGTTATTTGTTTCTGAGATGTAAAGATGAATTTGATTTATTTTTGGCTCGGTTGTACCTATATGAGAGTAGTGTGTATTGTTTCGTTTACAGGCTACCAAGACTTGCCTGTATGTCCCGTTGACATGTTGCCGAGACATAGTTTGTGTTCTCGGACCTGTTCAACCGAGACTTAATTTTTATACATTATTTCATTGATTTTAATTTGAAATTGATTAAATTTCCTTTCTCTTCAGATATTGCTCGTTCCAAGGCAGTTGTGACTAGGGAAGAGACCGATAGTGAGCCGTTAGGAGGTGCCTGTGGTCGTGGTGGTCGACGACCCCAGACCGCATGTTACCGGAAGGAGAAACAAAAGACTGATGTGAAGGGTAATGCACCAGCGACGAGTAGACGTGCTCGGAAGGATGTTCTACAGGATGAGAGTTCACATGTTGTCGAACATCAAGAAAAGGGATCTAATCATTTCTCGCGGTGGAACTGAGGGTGAAACCTCCGAGTCTTCTGAGGACTCACTTGGGAGTGAAGAAAGAAAAGAAGATTTATTTTAATTTATTGGATTTTGTATTAGTTACTTATTGTTTACTTGGTTAGATTTTTGTTGATCTCTTTTATGACAATTGTTTTTTTGTTTACTTTGTGAAGATCATGTGGGTGGTACTAGATGTGGTGGAGGCAACCGAGGGACACGAGCCACCCGAGGCATTCGAGGCGCGAGGGACCCGAGGCGGCCAGGCACCGAGCCACCGAAATGAAAAAAAACAAGAAGACCCGTCTGCTCCTTTACCTGGTGGGCCGATAGGCCGGAGTTTATTGTTGAGCTTCAAACATCACATCGCATATGCGATTTGGGAGGCTGACATACGTATTTTTTAGTTTTGTTTGAATTTATTCTTTTAAATGTTATATTATATTGTGGTTTAAATAATGCTACTTTCATTTGTTGTTGCAGCATTGGCCTTTGTTGAAGTGCATCAACCACAAGGCTCAAATCCAAGAGTGGTATTTGCAATCATGCCACCCCGACACCGAGGGTCTTCAAAGGATTATCCAGTGCTCTGGGTTGACTCCGCTCATTGATTGTTCGTACCGAAAGGGCAATAAGGAGTTGATTTTTGCATTTATTGAGTGGTGGCAGTCGGAGACAAATACATTTCACATGCCTTTTGGTGAAATATCTATCACTTTAGAAGATGTCAGCATTATGTTGAAGATTTCGGTGAGGAGCAAGGTCGTCGCGGTGGAAATTTTTTTAAGATATACTGAGGATTCTCGCAAGGAAGCCATTCAAGTAGTTTCAAAGTTGCTCGGTGTTACACTTGAAGAAGCTGGGGACGAGGTTAACATCACTAGGGGCCTCACTGTCTGAAAGGCTTGGTTGAAGACTCGGTGGTCCCCTACCGAAAAGTCGAAGCCGCTTCATTACCCTCACGTGCAATGCACTGCACAAGCATTCCTGTTGTACCTTTTGTCGTGCACTCTCTTCGCGACAAGAGTGGAACACGGGTCTCAATTGCATTGCTCAAGTTGCTGGAGAATTTAGACGATGTCGACAACTATGCATGGGGCGTTACTGCATTGGCGTACTTGTATTGTCACCTTGGGTCAGCCACCAGAGTTGAAGTGTCACAAATTGCTCGGATACCTTACTTTGCTTGAGGTAATTATTGTTAATTTTGTACTTTTTTCAATTACTTATTGTTTTGTCAATACTAATGTTTATTTTTTGTCAAGGATGGGTGTACGAGCACTTCAAACTCGGGTTTGCCGTCCCAAACGCCAAGTACATGGATCAATTGCAACCTCGTGTTTCCCGATGGATCCAAAAGCACGAAATGGTCAATGTTGGAGAAAAGTTGGCTTTAATTCGGAGGACATTGGTCAGACTGAGGCCAAATGAGGTACGTGTGCTTCTTTAATTTCTTTCAAATACTCATGTGGTACCTTATGTGTTACTAATACATGTTTACATTACTGGTGTAGGTAACTTGGGACCCGTACGTTGATATCAGGGCAGATGGTATGGCTTACCAGATGGCGTTCTACGATGGGACCTTGAAGTATATGGACATCGTTGAGCCATACCATCCATAAAGGTTCCTGAGACAGCTCGGTCATGTCCAAGGTGTACCTGCCCCTCCATATCGCCCTCTCGAGGCATCCTGAGGCCCATCTGCACTCAAGTACTTCGTCAAGTATGAGTTCCAACCGGAGGACTGGGAGATAAGGCGTAACCATCTATTGGCCCTTGAAGTTCAAGGTGAGAAGGCTCAATTCGAGTTCATGGCAACATCAGAGTATCTTCCTTAGTTTCTACGTATTTCACACCCAGTGATCAAAAACCCATCTAATAAGGACGATGCTGATGTTGCCTGTACCATTGCTGATAATGAGGTGTTTGAGGTATGTAGTTGGTACTATTATTTACATAAAGTCCATTTTTTAATTATACACCTCCTTTTTTATGAAACTAATTACTTTTTATATCGTTCTTATTGAACAGCGGAACCGACGTGCGTTGGACGTTGCATTAAAGTGGATGGATTTGCCGGAAGAGGAGTGTACCGTGGAATCCGCGAAGAAAATGGCGAGCGATGTGGTGAACTTCTTGTCAGGGAGGATTTTCCCCACGACTACCACCACCACTACCACCGCGAACACCACCGCGGCCACAACGTCAACCCCTGTAGGACCTTCAAAGAAGTCCCAACGTGACAACACAATAACCCAGTCGAGGTCAAGTGACGTTCCTCACCCTGATGCTCCTCCTCCTAAACGCATGCACGACAATGAATACCAGCGGAAGATATTTAAAAAGAAAAAGCTTTCCAAGCTCTCCCAAAAGCAATGATTTCTTCAATGTTTTTCATGGCTTGTAAACTGTTGTAACTTATTTGATTGTTTGTGGATTGATGTGATTTGTTTGCTGTTTTGCATGGATTTATTTATGTTAGCGTGATTTGTATGCTTGGTGAAACTAATTACTTGGTTGGAAAATGGTTTGTTACATGAGTTATGGCTTTGGATTGGATTGTTGAGTTTATGAATGTATTTGAAGGCCTTGTTGTTGGATGTAATGTTTTTTTTTTTACTTTTTTGATGGTTTGGCTATGAATTTTGGCTTGAAGTTTTAGTCAGCTTGGCGTTTAAAATGTATTTTTGTCTATATTGGTGATGTCTTGGTACCACAGGGACAAGATGTCATGTATATTCTCGGCCCTGTCGTTCTGCACCTATGCATGTTCATCACGGACCTACACTACCTAGAGTAATATTAATATTACGTTATAGCACAGTCTCGGTAATGGGAGATCGATATCCGTCAAATGGGCTCGATGTGATGGCTCCAACCCTACAAATTGGCCACCGCCAGTCACTAGACCTCTATTAACCCATGGTAAACCAGTTTGGAGTTAATAAAGGCCTAGTCAGCCTCACAAATCGGTCTTCGCACTGCACGATAGTCCACACAATATATATATATATATATATATATATATATATATATATATATATATATATATATATATATATATATATATATATATATATATATATATGAAATCATATGGAATTTAAATGCGATGAAAACGCGATAACAAATAAATTAAACACACAACGAGTTCTAGGTGTGGAAGCTAGTATGTGGAAACCCCGTACAACATATACAAAAATGGAGATTCACATATCTCCCAACCCAAATACCCATTTATAAAATAGTATACATGTGATATAGATACATCAAATAACCTACGTATGCCGCACATCAATGTTCTCGAGCTCGGAGATTATGCCTGCAATTGTCACCAAAAGCGGAGACAATTCCAGTGAGTAAATCCGAAGAAGTTCAACAGTAATTCAGATTAAACAATAAATAAGTCTATAAATCATGCAGGAAAGAGATTAAGCTGAAAAGAACAATAAAGCGCGTGATAAACAGACTACAATGATCAACGATAGAGACCAAGTGACCCGAAAGCAAATGATAGGTGCCTAAGTGATCGTGACACTCTATAAGTGGGCTCAAAGCCACTTAAAACATATATAAGTGCCAAATACCAGTACGGCGGGACCAAGCCCGATTCAACCGCACCAAATACGTTGCGCACGCTGCCGCCGACTCACTGAGCCGTAGCCCGAGAAAACATTCCAAAGGGAGCCACAGTCGCAACTGGATGCTCAATCACAATGGAATTCTTGAAGTCCTGGAGGAGCCACGACATATGGCGGATGCTCACTCAGAGGATTCAGTCTCGTCTAGGAGCCACGGGCGCGACTCGGATGCTCTACTCACGAGTAAACAATGACTCAACTTGACCACTTAGACCCTAAGTCACTCGGTAGGGAAGTAGAGTCCAACAATAGGTATCATTTTCATCAAAATATGCAAGGAAATGAAAAGAATTAATATTGAATTTCTTACTGGTTTACTTACAATACATTCGCATAAATTGCCACGTCAATTCGATGATTCGAATAGCCTAGTTGAGTCCTTCGTGTGTATCTACAATTATACATAGGTACAACAAAGTCGTTTAGACTATATTTAGTAGTTTAAGAACCACTTGCTAAATCAAAGCATTATTCATATTATATGATTTCCTTAGTGCATGAATCTACTAATTTTAACTTCCAAGTAGCATAGCTTACTTTCATGTGTTAGTAAAATGAATTTATAGTTGTTCACGTAGGCATCTAAGTTACAAACTCTTCTAAGTTTATTTGACTCAAATAAATGATTTTCAAAGGGTTCGACACTACTAAACCACTACTCCGGACTTCCAATTTAGCTCGCTCACGACTCCAAAATCAATGTCTAATACTTCAAATCAAAATCAATGATTTGATGAAAATAAGAATGCGGTGAAATAAAACAAGGTAAGAACCATACAACTTAGTTTTTCCAACTTAAATAGATTCAAGTCGACTAATCTCGACCAAAAGAGATCTAAATCGCCACATTAAAGGTCAAGTTCAACTTAAAACCCTCAATTCACCAATTGTGGTTAGAAATTCATAACTTGAGCAAGTTAAGTTCATTATGAGAAAAATGAATTTGAATCTCTTTTATTTCTTGACTTAGATCAAGACCAATCCAAATCGATTAGTTTTCCTCCATATTTCATAAATAGAGATTAAGTCTATTTTAAAGAGTTCATAACACAAGTATTTTTATTTGAATCAACACTACTTAAAAGAAAACACTTTGACAAAAGGTCATGAAAACAACTTAAAAATCATGGAATTCCACTTCACTTGGTTCTAAGGACAAAAGTAGGACAAAATGACTTGAAATGCTTATTTAAACAAGTCATGCTCCTTTTTGAATGTTTCCTCAAACATTTGGAGTTCATCTCCCTTTAAAACTCGTTTGCGAAACTTGAAGTTCTCGAAAAATAAGTTCAAATAATTAATAATGATCAAATCCTTTGCGTGAGTTCAAATCAAAACACAACAATATGCCATATTCATTCTATCAAAAAGTTCACCAATGCAAAACCCCTTTTTCAAATTAAATTAAAACAAGCATGTTTAAAACAAAATTAGAGTTCATGAGACTTTCTTTGAATCATACGCTCATTCCTTAGCCAAAGAATCCATAAAAAATTATTAGAAATCAAAGTCTACTATTAAAATCACAATTCTTGTTTCAAAACTTTGTTTATAATGGGTAGAGACTCTCTTTTGCATTTTCACAAACACTTGGTCCGCAATGATAAATATTTTCCCTAACTCTACCTACATTTGTCTCAAGTTAAACAAATCACTTTGAGTTGTTCATAAACCATTTTCAAAGAAATGCGAACCACACTTTCTAAATGACCCACACAAAATCATTAATAACTTGTATTTGAATTTAAATAGGGTTTATAATCTCGCCATGCCTTCAATGGAGTCCAAAACTCCAATTTTTAGATCACAATCTAATAAGAAATCTTTATTTCTCTATTTCATTTCTTCTTTTCCTTCTCATTGCAAGCAACCGCCGTCGCGTCGTCGCCCCATTTCGTTCACCACACCGCTGCCGCTGCTGGTCGTCCGCGTCGGAGGCTCCCCAGAGTCGCTGCTGTCCGCCGACGTCGCGTCCTGCTGGTCGCCCGCGTCGCTGCCTGGTGTCGCGCCGGCCACTGCGTCGCCGTCTTGGAGGCTCGCCTGACCCTCGCCGCCCTTGCTGGTCCGCCGCTGCACCGCGCCTTCGCTCCATCCGCACCGTCCGCGTCCTCCCTGGAGCCGCTGCTCCTCGCCGCCGTCTCCGCCATCTCTTATTCTTCTTCTTCTTGGCGGCTCCTCTCTCTATGTGTGTGTTAGGTTATAGCTAGGGTTTTGTTTTTTTTGTTTTTTTTTTTTTTCTAACCTAGAAATTTGGTTTTTTTATCCCCTTTTTTATTTGGTTGAGTGAGAAGTTTGGGTTAGGACTCAATTTATTTGGGTTCCCTTTGCCCTACAAACTTGCAACACTCCAAACTTGACATGTCTTGTGCACATACCCTAGCCTTGTCCTCACTTAGCCAATTTAAATAAATTGATGGTTTATAGTCATGTCGTCACGTGCGAACTTATTTTAAATTAAGTCACGCCAATTCGCGGTATCATATATTACTCGCGATATTATGCCAAATAAAAATTAAAATCATTTTTATTCATTTTCTTTTATAAATTTTTGAACACTTTGACTTACCCCTTGATTGGGTATTTGACCACTAATAATTTGTGATTAGCGATTAATTAACGACTTAAAAATACGGGTCGTTATAGTGTTCCCAACTAAAAGAAAATCTCGTCCTCGAAATTAGAAGGGAGTTACGCCCATGACTAGATTAAGTAGAGGAAATGTTTGAGTGCAAGTCCCTCTTTACTTTGAATATGTAATGTCTTTATACTTAACCTGAGTGTTCTCTTGTGATAGTTCGCATGACCAATCAGTTTACCTAGTGCCAATCCACATATTATCTAATCCGCTTAGTCTCCTCTGTGTGGTTTTTTTTTAAACAATCACTAATTCTATTGTCTCAACACCACTACTTATCAGAATTACAAGGCCTCTCTCGTAGAGTCTTAAATAGAGTCACACCACTTTAGCTCAACCGCTAAAGTCATATATACATCATGCATATAGGCAAACAATTTTCCTCACTTATTACCGAATTCGTAATACAAACATGATTCTAACTTCCAAAATCTAGAACAACCATGCACTCTAACCGTTAGACTAAAAAGCTATACTTAGATGTATTCTAGTGCCCATCAATGTCAACAACCCTACCACAATCTGGTAATAAAAACTCTGCCACAACCTGACAGTAAAAACAAGGATTGCAATCCAAAATAATAGACATTGGCACACCATCTGACTTTCAATCTTGGCTCATATGTATAAATTGTTCAGTCGTACTTCGAGTTTATCGATAAAAGTTTAAAAAATGCAAGCGAATTCAGACAACTAGTGTATGATCATCTCTAAGCATCCACATTCATATAATCTTCATAATTCGTGTGAGTCAATGAACATGTAAGATTATCTTTACAACAATTTTAATTCTTTGAGTTTTTTTTTTCATTCTTAATCCAATCATGCTTACTCTCCAAGCATCTCGCAAATTATGCTTCACCCATTTCAATTAAGTTCACTTCCCCGCCACATAATATTATTTCTTTAGAGTTGTTAGTTAGTCAACCCTTAAGCTATCATCAGTCTTAAGACATGCCATAACACTTAAGTCTAATAACAACACTGGAGTATAGTCTTAAAAAAATCACTGTGTTGAAACATGATAGGTGTCCTTCAAAATCTTGGAGAACCTAGCCCTATCTATCTTCAAGTTCTCTCTCGAGTAACCCGTTCATTCGATTCATTAGTGTTTGTCCTTTTCTATCATGATTTGTCAAGTGAGTTACTCTTGTCCTAGCAACTTTAAACGCACTTATTGCTTTTTTTTACAACATGCACTACTTGCACGAAAATTCCTTTCAGTACGTTTACTAACGCATCTGAACAAGTTTTAGAATGTGAGAATTCTTGAGATGTACAATCTCATAGGATTTATACTTAGGTGGCCTCTAACTTTTAGAACGATTCGCGGACTCTACCTCAACTCGTAACACTTAATTCATTTACAAGTCCCTAAAGGTAGCGGTCGACTTCACCAACCGTGAGACTATAAATGAATAGTGTCACTAAAGTGGAGTTACTTGGGCTTGTGATCCAGCACTACTACTCCACAACTTTCGTCAAAGCTAGAGGAGTCCGTACATGCCTTCTTCATTAGCTCTCAAGTCATCTCAACACTCTGCTTCCTTAGAGTCTGCGTTAACTCACTCTTCTTAAAAGTTTTCATTTTTTTTTTATTTGACGCATCCCTCATTTTATCCTATCACTTCACCAATTTTCTCAAACTTTACCTTCCCAAGTGCCCCTATTCAATTATTATACATGAACGTATACGTAGACTAAGTTCTCATTCATTTTCTATTAACAAATAACGTCAATTTCCTTATATAAATTATTCCAAGTGGATCATATGATAACATGTGCAGGTACTTCTCATGATTTATGGATAATTTGAGTCTAACTCCATGTACCTACTTCAAGGACTTGTTAGAACATTAATTTCCTACCACATGCAAATAATATATGTTTTGCAACTTGAAAATTTTCGAAATTCTTCAATGTATACCAAGTATACTTAATTGATTTCTCAAATTGATAACATCTAATAACACGATTATTTAGGAAACTCTAACTCCTTGAGGTACACAATACTTTTTAAAAAAAAAATCTCGTTTCACTAATTTAAGTTAGATCATCTCAGGGTCAAACCTAAACCAATTTACATTTCATGGATAAACAATAAAGTAGAACTATGGACACACTAACCAAAGTATGCATAACCTTTTGCTACACATCCTTCCTTCAACAACATTTTTTTTTCTTTTACAATTCACTCCTCGAGCCTTAATGAAACACATAATTCAAAATGATATTAGAAGTAGTTATATCGCATGACTATCGATACCATATAATACATACAATCAAATAGAACATAATAAGGCTTATTCAAAATTAGCCCCAATCTCACCTTCGCTCGCTTCCCAACTAAGTCTCTAAGTTAGGATCATAGGGTTTCCACACTAAATTCATTGGTGTTCCTAATTTTACAAGTCCGTGTTCGCGAACTAATCTGGTTGTAGGCTTATCAAGAGCTAAAGTCAAAACCTTAGGCTCGACCACCACAAATTGGTAGGGGTGGGCGGCGGTTTTCGAAAAACCAACTCAACTTCAACTCCTTTCCTACACTCCTTTTATTTCCTATGTTGTCTCTTTAATCTTGAAGCAATACTTTTTTATTCTTCTTGTGTTCAACTCTTCTCATCCTATGTCATTGAGATTATAAATTGTTTTATGAAGAATATGTCATTAAGCTATATTATTTTATGTCATACTTATTCCATTTTCATTTTTTGACCTCCTAGCCTTGTTAGCTATTGCTTTTCGATGAGCAAAAAAATGTGTTTACATTTTGTACCATTTTGCATGAGGTTCTCATATGAGTAATCGAAAACAAGTCTTTATCTGCTCCCCAAATTAATTTCAATAATTTGGGACCGAGGCTATGTTGTTGTTGTTGTTGTTGTTGTTGTTGTTGTTGTTGTTGTTGTTTTAGTGAATACAAGTATTAAAGTTCATGTCTTTCTTTGCTATTTGGTTTCATTATTATGTCTATGTGTTTTGATCCATCACCTCACCTTAATTGGCATTTTGTGTAACTTAATTGTGGTTATGTATTCCAATTCTTCTTTTTAATGTTCATTCTCATTCTAACATTGATCGTGTGTGTTTTTTTTTCTAGATGGATTCACATCACGTAACAGCCGGAACATTATCGACAGATGCAAGTTCTACACCAATGGAGTTTGAAAGTGGTGAACCTATTGTTGCTCCTCCAAACTCATCTAGTTTGCCATCATCAACAAAGAAGGCAGAATCGAAAGGTACTCGCACAACCTCTAGAGTTTGGGACCATTATTCTAAAACGTTAGATGAGAATGGAAAAGTGACACTTGCAACTTGCAATTATTGTGGTAAAGAGTATCATTGTCCTAGCAAGAATGGTACAAGCACAATAACAGACTCATTTAAATAAATGCCTAAGTACCCACATAGTCATGTGAACTCAAAGTGTAAGAAACAAAAAACAATAGAATTACAAGTTAAAGGGTCGGTGGATGAAAGTAAAATAGGACTTTGAAGTTTGATCAAACATTAAGTCGTGAAGCCCTTACTGAATTGATAATAGGAGCTGAATTGCCTTTTGTTTTTGTGGAACATCCATGCTTTGTTAAATTTTGCAATGTTATACAACCCAAACTCAAGTTAGTGAAGAGGAGAACTATAACTAGAGATTGTTTGGATATGTATAATGTTGAGAATGCAAAATTGAAAAAGATCTTAACAAAGAATTCTCAAAGAGTTTGTTTGACAACTGATACTTGGACTTCTTTGCAAAATACTAGCTATATGTGTCTCACTTGCACATTATGTTGATGATGATTGGAAATTGCAAAAGAAAATAATTAATTTTTGTGAGGTTGAAGGCCATACGGTGATGATATTGGTAAGGTTTGTTGAGATGTGTTTGCTTCACTTTGGAAAATTGAGAAAGTGTTTACAATTAACTTGTACACAATGTTAAATCTAATGATTTGACAATTGAATACTTAAGGAGAAAAATAAATAATTGGGGTGGAAGCGTGTCAAATGCGAAATACCTTCACGTAAGATGTTGTGGACACATATTGAATCTCATTGTTAGTGATGGTTTGAAAGAGGTGAAAGACTCCATTAGTCGAATACGCGAAGAAGATGAAACACGTGAGAAGTTCTCCATCAGGAAGAAAAAGTTTAAGCAATGTGTTGAACTTGAGAAAATACCATGTAAAGCTTCGGTGTCCTTAGATGTATCAACTAGATGGAATTTCACTTATTTGATGTTGGATTCAGCGGTGAAGTATCAAATAGCATTTGAGAGAATGTACGAGTCATATGATAAGATTTCAAGTGAGTTGAAGAAGGAGTTCCCACAAAAGAAGATTGGAGTGTTGCACGTATATTATTGCAGTTCTTGGAACTTTTTATTGGGCCACTCTTCGACTTTCGGGATCTAAATGTGTTATAGCTAATGCATATTTTCATGAGGTGCATGCGGTTGAAACACTTATCAATGAATGCTTGGCAAGTAATGATTCATATGTGCATTCGATGGGAATGAAGATGAAGGTGAAGTTTGACAAGTATTGGGAGATATCTCGAATGTGAACATGATCTTGTTGGTTGTTGTGGTTCTTGATCCTAAGTACAAGTTGAAGTTTCGAAATATTGTTATGGTACATTGTATTCGAACGAGCAAGTTGTTGAGATGATAAGGAAAGTGAGAGAGGCTCTGGATCATTTATACATTGAATATGAATCATTTTCCAACAATTACATGTCTATGTGGTTTAGTGAAACTAGATCATTGTCTAGTGTACGTGAAGAGGCGGAAGACTCATTGTTTGGTAATGTCAGAGCTAAAAGGGTAGTGGTTGGATTTCAAAGATTTTTAGAAGAGGAGGCAAATACGACAAACAAGTCGGAGATAGATATATATTTGGATGAGGGATGTGAGAAGCAAAATGGAGACTTTGACATTCTTGGTTGGTGGAAAAATAATGTCTTTAAGTACAAAACACTTTCAATGATGGCACGTGATGTACTTGGCCATTCCAGTTTCTACTGTTGCTTCAGAGTCCGCTTTTAGTGCCGGTGGACGCGTGCTTGATCAGTTTCGTACCTCATTGACTCCAAAAATTGTTGAAGCTCTTATTTGTACTCGGGATTGGTTACATGGTACAATAAATTTAGAAGTTGAAGAAAATTTAGAGGAACTTGAAGAGCTTGAAACAGTTATACTTTTCTTTTAATTTTGTTAATTATTAACTACATTTATTCTTTCTTTTACGATCATCATCTAATCATATTACATTTTGAAATGTTGTTTAGGCATTTTGGACCAACTTGTTTTAGATGATTAGCAAAATGCATTGAGTCATTGACTTGGAAAGTAAATCTTTTTGAACTTTTAAATGTTATTAAACTCTTATCATATTGTTAATTTTCTATATTCAATTGTTGTTTTATTTTAGAAATAACAAATGAAATTTGAACTTTGAATTGAGTTGAAGTCTTTCCTTGTTGAATCTATTTGTTTTTGTTGTTGTAATAGCAAAATGCATGGAATCATTGACTTGTTAAGTAAATCTTATCGAAACTTTTTGTTGTTATAAAACTCTTATTATGTTGCTAACTTTTTATTTTCAATTGTTGTTTTATTGTAGGAACAAAGAATGAAATTGGAACTTGGAATGGAGTTGAAGCCTTTTCCTACTTGTTGAATTTATTTGTTCTAAACTTCTAATCTATTTGTTTTTGTTGTAACTTTTGATATGAACTTGAATTTTTAACTTTGATTGGGTTCATTTTGATGAATGAGTGGTTAATGGTTATTGATTAAATGAGGATTATTGACAATGTTTGTTAACTCATCAAAGCTTGGAATTGATTTGAAGTGTTAATTGGGTTTTGATTAACAAAAGAGGGAAAAAATGGCTTGTTCCTACAAATTGGGCACCGCCCGACACTAGACCTCCATTAACCCCCGATAAACAAGTTCAGAGTTAATAAAGGCCTAGTCAGCCTCACGAACTTGTCTTCAATACCTGATAGTCCACACAATAGAGATATATATATATATATGAAATCATATGCAGCGGAGTTTAAATGCGATGAAATCGCGATAACAAATAAATTAAACACAGAACGTTTTTTAGGTGTGGAAGCTAGTATGTGGAAACCCCGTACAACATATACAAGAAGGGAAATTCACGTATCTCCCAACCCAAATACACATTTATAACGTATACTGTGATATAGATACATCAAATAACCTACGTATGCCGCACATCAATGTTCTCGAGCTCGGAGATTATGCCTGCAATTGTCACCAAAAGCGGAGACAATTCCAGTGAGTAAATCCAGAAGAAGTTCAACAGGTCCGCCGACGTCGCGTCTTGCGTCGTCGCTCGCGTCGTCCGCTCGGTGTCGCGTCGGCCATCCGCTTGCGTCCCCGTCTTGGAGGCTCGCCTGACCCTTGCCGCCCTTATTGGTCCGCCGATGCACCGCGCCTTAGCTCCATGCGCACAGTCTGCGTCCTCCTTGGAGCCGCTACTCCTCGCTGCCGTCTTCGCCATCTCTTCTTCTTCTTCTTCTTGGCGGCTCCTTTCTTTCTTTCTATGTGTGTGTGTTAGGTTATAGCTAGGGTTTTGTTTTTTTTTTGTTTTGTAACCTAGAAATTTGGGTTTTTTTTATCCCCTTTTTTATTTGGTTGAGTGAGAAGTTTGGGTTATGACTCAAATTATTTGGGCTCCCTTTGCTCTACAAACTTGCAACACTCCAAACTTGACATGTCTTGTGCACAGACCCTAGCCTTGTCCTCACTTAGCCAATTTAAATAAATTGACGGTTTATAGTCATTTCGTCACGTGCGCACTTAGTTTAAATTAAGTCACGTCAATTCGCGGTATCATATATTAAGCCTCCAGGGCACTGGTTCGAGTTGTGGGAGGCGAAAAAATGTGCCCATATTGGTAAAGATATGTGGGGGACACAGATGGTGTGGCGGTAAAGTCACACTGCCTGTGACTCAAGGTGCCGGGTGCACGGTTGAGTGGCCCGTGCCTTGACACTCAGCCACTACCCACCGTGACTAACCTTTGTAAACTCGTTATACTGTCTTGGAATTACTAAGCCGATACTTAACGTAATGCCTCGGTTGCAAGACACTAAGAATCATGTGATGGTTCGGTCACTTGTCACCGAGTCAGAATAAGATACCTTCAGATTACATATTGGAAGACAAGTCTTGGTGATACCGACCGAGAAGTTGTCTCATATGCCGGTCAGAGACTCCCGGGATACAAACGTATGTCTCGGACTTGCATGTCCGAGACATATCTTTTTACAGCAATAGTCAAGTATAGACTACATAAACTTCAAAATAACAAACCATAACCCATCCACATTAAACAACCATGAAACATACAGTAAAAGAAATGTATATAGTACCATATGAGATATACATGAAAATATGACAAATGCGTGTTACAAGGTGTAATAGAAAGTAAACCAACATAAATGTAAATCCACAAAATCATTCATGCAGGTACATCCAAATGTAGCTAGGGTGAGGCTAAGTCTACTACAGAAGGCGTGGCTTGTTCAGAAGTTACAATCAACACGAGTTCTCGAATTACGAAACCATCGCGCTAATCTTTAGTGCACTCCTCGGCATACCTTTCCCGATATGGATATAATGAAGGAAGCGGTACATTCACTTTTAGCTTCACCTGTCAATTACAAATTAGTACAATAACTCATTAGCATGTAATTCAAAATTGATACAACAAATTCCAAATATAATTTTCAAACATACCTTTAACCTAATGGATGTTCCTATCATTTATCATGCCAATGATAAGCTAACTATCGAAAGAAGGCGATGAGACATTACGTAAAGGAATAAATGTCAAGCAACTATCATGTGAGAGGTTCACTAGAATGACATTAAAGGTCGATGATATTAAGAGCCCCATGTTCGGAAGTGTTAACCATTCATTAAAAAAAGGCTCCAACATGATCATCCGGACAATGCACGACAGTTTTCACTTTCTCGTAACTTATTCCGAGCACTTCCTGCTAAATAGTTTCAAACACCATTATCTCATGAGACATCCTTCTACGTACTAACATCCAACCATCTACATCAGGGAGTCCAAGCCTGGAAGTAACGCATCATATCTATAATTACCATCACCCGTCACATCAATAGTGCTCTCAACGTATGATAACCAATCCCGTCATATGCAATGGGCATAACTAAACTTAGATACACATTGGGTCGTCCGACATGTCCAACGTATTTTAGGCCCCACTTTATTTTACTTCTTCCTTGAACTAGATGCATCTTCTTTCGATAGTACATACTCAAACCCGCTTGGCAATCTTGTCATCGAAGTATCTTCTTCATCAAGTTTCTTTTTCGATCATTTCTTCTTCCCTTTGTTCATCAAACTTCCAACTGTAGACCCCTGTGTCTTTCTCTTTGTCTTTATTTTTATAAGTGGGACAACCCTTGGTATGGATGAAGGCCGACTAATTTTGTGATGGCCCCTACTTCTAAACAGTGCACCACCTGGCGTAATCCCATAATTAAGCCTTAATCCTAACCACATAAAACTTAATTACGTATTAGTCAGCCTTTCGTCCCTATATTCATCAATACACGTGTTCATATATTATTAGATTTTATAGTTAATTAAAACTTTTTATCATTTTAATATTATTACATAGTTTAAAGATTATGCGGAAACTCTTACTACTCAAAGTTCTTAAGTGTGGAAAACCAGGAAACACAACATCACATGCATGTATATATCATAAAGGTAACAACACAGTATGATATATGAGTCTAAAAAATAGGGAACTATGCACTCAACCCATTATACAACCCAAAATGTACAACAAAGACATAAACATAATAATACAGCAAAAGTCGAGTCATACAAAAATGAGATAGGAGAATCGCCGAAATGCTCAAAGAAAGTCGTCGGTCTTCTCTTTCCCCGGTCTGCTACTGCTCGACAGACCTACACCCATCGTCACAAACTAAACGGTGAGTATAGTAATATTTAAGTAATAACTAGAGAATTATATGTCACATTTCCAAAATATAAGAAAGGTATTTAATAGCATAAAGTAGCAAAATAATTGCTGAATCAAGTAATGCAAGTAAATACCACAGTTAAAAATGTATAGGCTGACACAGGCTAAGTCGAGATGATCTACGTCCGGTCGGCGGTGAGAACTATCACTTAACTTTTCCCACTACTATATGGAGCCGCACTTAGCGGACGCATGCATACAAATCATTTATCTCATTCTTGCCGATCACCCTGAGTCTCATGTCTCGTGTGCCGCGCAAGTGTAGTTGTGAGTGTCGGAACCCCAGTAGACCCATGTCCCCATGAACCGCGCATCTCTCGTGCAATGGACACTAGATAATCCCTACTTTAGTTTTCAAAGATCAATAGTTACAATTCTCTAGGATTTCAAAACAAGTTAGCTACAAAGCCCAATGATATAGAATACAAGTCCAATCCAATCCAATCCAACTTATCCCAATAGCATGCTTTTGATCAATTATCTATCAAAAATAACATCAATAGTAGAAATTGGAATCAATGAAACACTTTACAAGGCATCATGTCACAATATTCAATCATGAATAGACACAAGAACAACATAATGTGAGATTACAAGTAGCAATGTCTACAAATAGACCATAAAATGATAAGAGTCAATGAAATGAAATATAGAATTCTCACAGCCTTACTTACAATTCACAACGCTTGTCCAAGCATATCCAATCTCTCGACACTCCGAAATGTGTTCCCAAACTCTCGAGATCTCCTCTTAGTTCTCTTGAGTTATTTGATAGGTTTTACAGTGAGCTTGGACCATTACTTAGAGTTTTAAGCCCTTTTTATAGTGTTTAAGCCATTTTTGAACATTTCTGATTTTTGTTCTGTCAGGGGCAATTAGCGCGCTAATTCTGATATTAGCGTGCTAATTCCTAACTTTAGCGTGTTAGTTTTCAACATTAGCGCGCTAATTTGAACATTAGCGCCCTACTTCAAATATCAAGTGCTAATTCATATTAGCGCGCTAGATGATCTACCTAGCGCGCTATGTGCAGTAGAACCAAAAATTTTGCATTTCGAGTTCTGGGTTTTTGTTACACATAGGCCTTGTTATCGCCTTAGGGACCCTCATACACACTACAAGAGTTCCCTAACACCAACCCCAACATAAAATAGCAACAACAACATCAAATTCCATGAATTCACCAACTTAGTGGAGTGGAGAAGTTACCTAGTTTGAAGAACTTCTTCTTCTTCACCAAAACTTCAATGAATCTCTTCTCCTCCACCGAGTTACTCCATAAATCTCTCTTCTTCTTTTCCTCCTTGCCTAGCCGATTGTTATGATGATAAGAAATGATAAACTATTGACTAATATGCTTCATTTGACTATATATAGATATGTTTAAACCTTAGCCCTTAATTCATGTGTGCACACATATCTCAAGTTCAACTAGTGGACCACCTTATCACACTTGTCCCTCAAGTCATGATTGAATGACTCCCCATGTTGACTCCTTAACCTCTTGATTTGGCGGTATGTGTCTCGATGCACATCATGTGATTATTGTTTTTCTTTCACAACTTTAGGCACTTAATGTTACATTTAAATGTGACTACATTAAGCCACTTACAAAACCATGTTTAATTCACATTAGACTTACCCCATAAGTCGCTACCTCGGTCCCACGTCGACATACAACTCGAGGTACGTCCCCGCTCCTCTCGATACCTATGTGCCCGTATAAATTGACTTAATAGTCTACACATATACAATACACTAGGCATACATCATAACAAATATAAAATATACCTTGGCCCTTGCCTCGGTCAATGGACATATCACGGTGTGGGTCCCACGGTACGGGTCGTTGATCCTGTTTAAGGAATTAAACACAGTTAGACTTTGGACTGTTACAAATTTCTCTAAGATGTTGAATAATCCTGATGTGATCATCCTCATTAGTGCAAACATGAAACTTTTCCAACACTATTTGAATCTCATTGTTCACATTGTATATGGCCCGATCCCCAGCATTCTCTGGTACCATACTTAACTTTCACCACTATACATGAATGTCCTCGAGTGGGATGGGTGAACCAACCATATTATGGAAGTTTATCTCGTGTGCACAATGAAGACCATGCGCGGTATGCATGTCACAACCACAAAGAGTAAAGTCATGTCCAACATTCTCTCCACGTTCCGCTTCATCTCTAATCAACTTAAACGCCTATTGAGAGACGTATCCACGCAACCGGTGATACAAACCATCAACATATTCATGTTGCACCATACTCAAACTTGTTATGTTAGATCCTAAGAAGACCATATACCACACCCCACACAAGTCTCAAAATTTTTCTGACTGTTGCCAAGATGTAGCTTTAAAGTGGAATGTGCAGACTCAACCCTCTGCGTTATGGTTTCCCCAAAGTGCATAATTCGATCTGTCTATGCCGGTACAAATTCTTCCATGTAGTACTTCACCCATGTGTTATCCAAGTCAATAAGACCCCTTCACACTTCCGAACTTAGATCGTAAGTCATTCATCCTAAGTTCAAATGATGTCTCCGACTTAGCATACAACACACCATCCACATATCCATGAAACGTGCGAAGCCTTTGTTCTCCCCAAATATTTTCTTAGTCTTGGTCAAGACTCCTTTGTTGATGTGCCAAGAGCAAAGAAGGTGAGACGATGTTGGAAATACTTATTCGATTGTAGTAATCGGCCTAACTCTCGACCTGTAACAATCACGTTAGGTTTAGGCCACCCGTCCAATATTGATCTCAAGTTCCCAAGTGCCCAAACATAATTGGCATTAGTCTCCGATGATATGAAAGCAAACCCAACTGAGAACGTCAAATGCATTGAAGTGATACCAACTATCTCCAACAACAGCATCCGATACGTATTAGTTTTGTATGTGCAATCCATTAGAAGAACCGACGGGAAACACCGTAGCCACTTGATTAAATCAGGATGTGCCCAAAATAAATCAGTTCCACGACATTCGTCTCGGGATGCTTTCTGTGCCACGGCATCCACTTATTCTTCTCCAAGATATGCAATAATTGTTGCATTTGAGTCCTCCCACCCACATCATCAATTCAATGTTTTTGTCATGCATTGTATATTGTCCGCATAGTCGAAAGATTATTTACATCCCTTTGCTTTAACGTGTTGAGGATATCTCGTGGCTTCACGTTCCCCTTAGTCATCTGCACCATAACCACCTGCTCACTCGAATCCAATCTTCATGCAAATGAGTGGCCGTCCAAATTGTTGGCGTGGTCGTGATTGTGCCTCCCACATACAACATTTAC
Source organism: Stephania cephalantha (assembly GCA_039657325.1). Taxonomy (NCBI): domain Eukaryota; kingdom Viridiplantae; phylum Streptophyta; class Magnoliopsida; order Ranunculales; family Menispermaceae; genus Stephania; species Stephania cephalantha. The sequence continues at coordinate 42,212,493 of CM077569.1, read as the reverse complement.
GTACCACAAAGAACCCACATTTTCCTTAATGTTAATAAGGAAATGACACCCACATTTCTTGGTACCAGTTTGAGTCCTTGTATTTTCCTCATGCTTTTCGGTTCTTGGTTTCAAAGCAAGTTTTGTGGCTTTGGCTTTCCCTAGTCTTTTTGATATTCCCCTAAATGTATCGGACCTTTCACATGCAAGTTTCACCCTTCCCCTGCACTTAACCCCTCTGCCATCAAAGTGCTTCGTAACTAATACACACTTGTTCGCACGACCGATCATTTGAAGCCACGAAATAGTCGTTTCTCTAGATGGGAATGGCCTACAAGGAGTGAAAGCATCCTTGTAGTCTGGAAATGATGTAGAAATCGACATTACCTGCAACAAAAACATTCAACCATAAGGACTCATCACCAAGACACAACACATTCGCCAAAAAAAATGAAAAAACATAGTCTCAATAGTACATGTCCGAGAATTAACAAGCATTTTCGGTACAACACAACCGAAACTGGTTCACGATTATCAATCCCCTAAGACCAAAAATTGTGTTCTAATTTCGGTCTTAAGGACAAAGTCTCGGTCCTGAATGGCCGTAACAATCGTGCCCGTGCACAAAACCGTAAAACATGAAAAAAAAAACACAATAAACAAATACCTCTTCTTGTATCTTCTCCTGCACCATTGTGTTATCATCATCCATTTGACGTGTTAAACAACTTTGGAATGGCCGGATCTACCAAACTCTACAATGAAAAACCAAATTATCAATGTCACTATTTGTCACACCAAAAAAACGTTTTCGAACCTTAAAATGGTTGGAATCGATTGTTACCTCGCCACCGGATGATGTGAAAGTGAAAGAATCAATACACGACCGTCAACAAACAATGTGGATTTCGTTGGAGATGAGAGAGAATGGAGGTGGGGTGCCTCAAAATCGGTTTCAAAGTGTATTGTGGGAGTGTGGAGTGTTTATATGAAGGAGACAAATGTGTCATTTCCATCAAGGTCCAATTTATAGGAAAAAAAACCATAATATTTGGGTGCCTTAAGTAATAGGTGGGGTGCCCATAGAGCGCCTCTTCTCTATTGAGAGAATCACTTCTTTTAACTAATAAATTTATTCCTCTCCTTTCTTTTATTTGAGCAAAATCAATAGGTCAGTTGCGCAGGCACAACATCACAGGATTAATTATTAATATAAAAAATAAAATAAAAAGGACCATTATATTTCTTACAACCTGTAAACTGTGAAGAAATAGTGTGCTTTTTATTGTTGCAGTCTTATTTCTTTCCTTCTCATCCTTTGCTAGGGATCAAATATGTATATGTTCTTGCATTGACCATAATTAATAGTCAATTTAGTTTTGCAGATCTCCTTCGTCGAACTTTACTCCTCTGATGCTGGATCGACACTAGGCTTGGTGTATATGCATGGATAGAGAACCAGTTGATAAGATTTCCGGCAAGACATTCACAAATCTTAATCTGCGTAGACTCGCCATTTTTAGGGTCATAGAGAACAGGATCACTCCTATTCTCATGTAGTAAGATCTTGCCATTATCCATAAAGCAAAAGGTGTCCAACATTCCAAGTGAATCTAGAATGGTGTATAACTTACACCATGAGTCTCTCACACCATACTCGTCTATTGCAAATATGTTGAATGCGGATACTTGCCAATCTTCGATGAACAAATAGATATTCTCTCCCCGTACAATTAACTTTGGATGACAGTGGCTTCTATTTGCCTGCTCTGGCAGCGGAATGCCTTTGAACTCTTGGCGCCCTAAATCAAAAGATATTACTTTCCATTCCTTCTTACTTCTTGCATTGTCTGTATGATACCCAAGCCAATGATTAGCTCCATTCGCAAAGTTTCCATCGAACTCATTGGCCAATTCGAAGAACTTCATGTTATCATCAAAGATGGCGCCACTACTACTCTCAATTCTTCTCCAACTACGCGACTGCATTGAAAATACCTCAACTTCAAGTTTAAGTTTATACCTAACCATGACCACTTTATAATCATTTCGGTTTGAAACGTAACCAAGTCCATACAAGCTATCAAGAACCGGCATTGATGGAGAAGGTACATCTATGAAATCTCTAGTGGTTGGATTCCATATGCGTAGTAAGTCCTTTGCGATCGAGACTAATAACAAGAGCCCGTCGCAACAACCTCGCACCAAGAAATCCCAGCTGCCACGACGACTATTCAAGGCGTACGATGGGATCGTGGCAGTTGTAGGGTAATCAATGACTGAGTAGATACTCTTCATATTAGATAGCACTAGAGAGAACTTGTTGCGTTGAAGAGCTCTGTCATGGTAAAGGTTCATGAACTTAGAGTCTGTGATCAGAGCGTGCCAAGCCTTGGAGATACATTTAAACCGAACTAGTGATTTTGCTGGAGATCTTGAGAGAATTTCTTCAACGAGTTCGAGCGGGAATCCGTTTGTTGACTCGGCTGATTTCATCACCGTAGTCTTCTTCTTTTTCTTCATCATGTTTTAGAGACTAATCATATACTCGAGGAATGTAAGACCGACGACCTCAGTAGCGGCCCCTCTAGGCAAGAGCTTCTTCATCTCTTCTTTAAATTATTAAATTCAAACCCTAGCTTCAAACTTAACTATGGAAATTCCCGTTAAATTCCGGGAATATTCTAAATCCCGGATTCTCTGATAAATTCAAACTTTGGCTCTTCCAAACTTGTTTCTTTCTTTTTTAGGTTTTTTATAATAAAAAAAAAACAGCTCATTGTTTATGTTACTAGCCTCCTACAGTCCATGGTAACCTATCGACTGGGTCTAGGGTTGCAAGTGGGGCGAGGCAGGGGCGGGGATCGTAATTACCGTCCCCGCGGGCCGCGGGGCGGTAATTTATTCCCGCATTTCTCGCGAGGCGAACTTTGCCGCCCTACGCCCCACCGCGTGGGGATCCTCGCTGGCGGGGAATCCCGCCGTGCCCCATCAATTTTGTAAAAAATATTTATTTCGATCTTCATTCCTTGCTCATTTTGACACTTAAGTACTATTTTTCAATTTTTTTCAAGAAACTATTTTTCTCAAATTGAAGGATTAATGCATGTGGATTTGTTTTGTTGATTGAATTACAAGTTATCATACTTAATTAAATATATAAAATTTCCAAAACTAGTATGACAAATATATTTTAATGATGTTCTAAATATAATTTTATATATCTTTATGATATAACATATGTATATATTATATAATTAATTAATGGTAAAAATAAATTTTATTGTTGGAGATCTTGAGTTTCATTCTATACTAGTCGATTTCTTGCGCTCTGCGCATGAGTTATTAAAATTTTAAGAGAAATTTGATAAATTAATTTACATGAATATATTATAATATTCAATTAAAATTACAATAATCGCCCCATATTTCTTAGAAAAAAATATACAATAGAGGGTAAAAAAAAAAACTTATAAATCGCGCACGTAGCGAACATTCTGAACAATCCCTACAACAACGAACATAGAGATGCGAAGTTGTTGATCACACTACAAGATCTCTGCTACGTTTTAGAGTTTCATACGGCTCAACAATTGCTACAACATTGCATTCGTGTGTGAAGAACTCTGAGAGATGTACTTGGATGTTGCTAAACCTGCAGTACTTGTGAATGTATGATCTAAATATAAAGAGAAGATTAAAGGTTCTGTATAAATGATGTTGTAGTAACCAAAAGAATGATGTAAGATTCGAAACGAAGACTTAATGCATTGAAGTAACCCTTCATTAACAAAAAAGAATTCAAATAAACTTAATTGTTATTTCAGTGCCTTAAACAGTATAAATGATGCTGCGGTAACCAAAGGGATGGTGTAAGATTTGAAACAGAGACTTAATGCATTGAAGAAACCCTTCATTAATTAGACCGTCGTTTGGTTGTTCAAGGTTGGATTTTTCGTTGTTCAAAAACATGGGGGATGAATATATCTTAAAACATTAAATAACACAAATAAATAAATATCTTAAAACAGAAAAATTGAGAAAATCCTAAAACTAAAATGCTGTAAGGAGAGAGCATGTGAAACTTTCTCTCTCCTCTGACTTATATATATATATTACATATATTTGACGTAAAAATGTTATACAATTTTTTTTGTAAAAACATAAAAAATGAAGAATTTTATGTAAGGGATGCGGGGCGGGAAATCCTCGTAGCGCGAGAACAATTCCCGTCCCCGCCTTGCCCCACGTGGCAGGGCAAAATTTTGCCCCATGCTCCGCCCCGCGAGAAGCAAAAAGCGAGGAATCCTTGTCCCGCCGGGGCGGGACACTGCGGAGAATAGGGGTTCCCTGCCCCACTTGCAACCCTAACTGGGTCGGTGCCAACTCGTGATCAAAGTGAGTTACTCGAACATCTTCCTACTTCGTGTTGCTTTTTGTTTTTTTGTTTTTTTAACCCAATTGGGTCTATGCGAGATCAATCGATACAAGTTTAGCAATACATATAGTACTCCCTCTTTTTTCGTGCCTCTCAACAATATTAATTTTGTGCCTCTATATTGAGCTAAGGAACGTGCTACCTAGTTTTGTTTCCTCAAAGTTTAATTTACTCATATTTTTCACACCCAAGCATGGTTGAGCCCTATACGTCCTCCTAGCCCAATTTTCTCCTTTCACGAGACTTGAAGATCTCATTTAAGAGAACAAGTCCATCACTACTCACACCAACTGATTGCATTGATATTGTTTTCTCAAAGTTGATATGTAGGCACAACCATTTATCAAATCGCGGGCTCTATACTCTCGGAGTTACCCTTCTAACTCATACTAACTCAATTTGCTCCAACCTTAATATTCGACCTCGAGACCTCATTTAAAAATAGGGATGCCATTAGGTCGGGTATAGATCGGGTATGCCAACCCCATCATATGAATGTCCTACCCACCATATATGTTATCCTTTTACTCTACTACTTTTTTGGGGCGAGTATGAGTCTTATCTATGTAGGTAAATAACAAGATACCTATCGATATTCATATACGTATCCATTATCAATTAGAAAACAAAATTAAAAAATAAAAAATCTATAAGGCACAAAATAAAATATTTTTTCATAAAATGTCAAAAGAATCTACACGTAATATTGTTACATCATTATTAATAACGTATATGAAAATATATATTACCTCTGTTAGTTATTATAAAAATAAAATACGTTAATGTTTGAACAAAAAAAAAAAAAAGGAAGTCTTCAATTTTCGAAAATTAAGAGAATATATACATCTTCAGACTTCAATCTCAATAGACATATCCCAACAGATTTTTTTTTTTTTTGAGAAATAACAGAGATTAATTTTAAAATACACATTAATTCCTACAAAAAGTGTTGCATATTTTGCCAAAGCATTTTTGGCGAGATGGCAGAGGCATCACTAACCAAAAAATAAAGTTTGTGGAGGTTTTAAGTTTAATTGCCACTTTAAGTTAAACCAAAAAGTGTTTGATGTCTTATATATTTTATATCAAGATGGAGGCAGGCGTGTGGTATGTGTGTATTTTTCCAACTTAATTATGTTACTCATTAGTGCCTTCAGTCAACTCGCATGAATATCCATTGTTTCTAGTGAGCTCTCTACTTAAAAAAGTTACCTAATTAATTAATCTACCAAAAAAATAAAGTTAATTAATCTCTTCATATTACATGCTTATTATTCATGGTGTTCATACACAAGTATTGACAAACGTATAACACTCTATTGCCTTCCTAATGGAATATAATAAAAGAGAAATTTATAGTTTGGAAATACTAAAATTTTCAATAAAAAAAGTGATTGAGGGAGAATATAGAGATATCTAAGTACAAAATATGGAAGAAAATTAACAAAGATAATGCTCGGACACCCATGTGAGATTGTTGAACCAAAGTAAGAAAGGGCAAAAGGTTCAAACACCCAGATTTATCAAAAAAAAGAAGATAAAATTGGTTGTGTTGCATGTAAAATTCTATATGAAACAAATCATCCATTAGATCTATAATTAATTAAAATTTTATAATATATATATATATATTGTGAAGTATGGATGACCATGCATGCACACCAACATATTGTGTAGTAATGTAACTTGTATTTCTCACTAATGGTGCCCTCACTTGTCCATGTATTGTAATGTTACTTGTAACTATTTCCAATGTACACAAACTCTTTCATGTATTGTCAAATTATTTGTAATTTGTTGTATGACATATGATGTATGTGTTACTTGTGCACATTGTCTAAGAACATTTATCATCATCACCAAATGGTCTAGTCGTGAACATTCATTTAATCGTATATTATATATTTTACTTAAAAAGGAAAAAAAAACTATTTTATATCGTCTCTATTTTTAAAAATTATTACATTTGATTGAATTAGTTGCCTTAATGTTGTTGACACGAATATACACTATAAAAAAACGAAGTGTATAGCGACAAGAAATAGGCGATGGACTATTTTCCGTTGCTATTTAGCGAGGGATTAGCGACGGGGCCCTTGTTGACCTGTTGACCAATATAGCGACGGGGTTAGCAATGACCCTCCTTAGCTAATTGTTGAGCGGAAAGATTCTCGCCCAAAAGGGTATTTCATTGCTTACATGGCAGTGGGGCCCACAAACTTTCTCTTTTAAAATCAACATCAAACCCTAATCTCCCACTTATAAACTTCCCTATCTCTATTCTCTCACTCTCTAACCGCCCCTCTCCTTCTCCCTCGCCTCTCTCCTCTCTCCTCTCTCTAGCTACCCAGCCGCCTCCTCTCTCCTCTCTCTCGTCGCTGCCTCCTCTCGCCTCTTTCCCGCCACCTCTCTTGGTCGCCGCCTCCTCTCGCCTCTCTCCCGCCACCTCTCTCACCACCTATTTCGCCTGTCTTCGACCCCTCTCGCTTCTATCCGACCGCCTCTCTTGCCTCTTTCCGGTCGCTCTCGCTTCTCTCCAGCCGCCTCTTTCCGGCCCCCTCTCTCGCCTCTTTTCGGCCCCTCTCGCCTCTGGCTCCTCTCGCCTCTTTTCGACCAGTCTCGCCTCTCTCTGACCCCTCTCGCCTCTCACTGTCGGATCTCCTCGCCGGTACCACCATCATTTCGGTTGTGCTATCATTGACTGATGTTAGTTTTTTTTTTTTTTGTAAATTTCAAATCTATTATTTTGGATTTTTTGTTATTTTTGTTGTATTAATTAGTTTGTTGTTGAATAATTTTTTTTTTTTAGTTTTTAGAATTTGTTGTTGTTTTGGATTTGTTCTTGTTTTGTTGATTTGTTTCTTTTTTTTGAAATTTTACTGTTTTCAATTTAAAAATAATATTATTTTTTAAAAATAATTTTTTTTCAACCGATCAAATAATAACGAAGGGATTTAGCGACGGAACCCCGTCGCTAATCCGTCGCTATTTTTGACACCCGTCGTTATATCGAAATAGTGACAAAGCAACGGGTTTCCCGTCGCTATTTCGCTGACGGATAGTAGAGGATTAGCGATGGGAAAACCCGTCGCTAATCCTGTAACGGCTCATTTTTCAAATGGACCGCCACGAGGACCAATGCGGTGGACTGCCACGAGGACCAATGCAGGCCCACAACCTGGCCTATCAGCACCAGCTGTGTCCCACATGCTATCTCATCCATTATTTAATTATTATTAACCTCAATAAACAATAATTTACTGTTTAAATTGTTGCTGAACTCAAGTCATATGTTAAGATCGTTTTAAACCATAATAAATCACTTGCACAAGTCTTTTATCATGACAATCTAAAATATTAAACATTATAGTCATGCATTTAATTCTAATACCTAGTGTGGAAAACTTATATATCATCATGCTGTGGAAAACTTATATATCATCATGCTCAATGCATCAAAATATTAATGCAAGAAATGCATTTTTTAGAATTTAAACTATCATTATTAAGGAAAAAATATATTTTTTTGCTTAAGTCAAACAAAAAAATAAAGTGCAAAATTTTTACACTAATATTTTTAATGATCTTTTCTCAAAAAAGAAAAAAATATTTCTACCACTATAGGATGATTAATTTACCTTGAGAGTAATTCATTAATATGTTTATATGTTTTTTTTTTTACTAAAATACAAAAATACTTTTTAAAAAATTAGTAATAGTTCTTAAGAAAAAAATATAATTATTTATTTTTTATAATAAAGTGCAAAATATTTGTTTCATTTTAAAAATCACAATAATCTATTAGTATCATCAAAATCATGTTTAAAAAGTTCACAAAAGTCACTAAAAATCTTAAATATTGATAAAAGTCATCATAATGAAATCTATATAAAAGTTTATCAAAGTCTTTAAAAGTCTACAAAAATCTCAAAACTTCATAAAAGTCATTCACTTATAAAAGTAACCAAAAGTCTATTAAAATCTCAATTGAATACACCCATGTAAATGTATAGAGTCCCAAGTATCTCATAATTCTAAATCCCCAAATTAACAACAAAATATATATAATAGAAACGTACAAGCCTGGCTCAATATTTCTGAATTACAGGTATTCCGGTAACTTGCCATTGCCACGACTCGTATTAGAATCTGCACTCAACTCATCACAAAAAGGCAGATGACGAGTCCAGAGTTAGTATTCCCAAAGAAATTAAGTGAGCAATACTGAAAGTAAATAGTGGGATTTAAAAAAAGCTATTAAATAAACATGCAGAAATAAATACATTCAACCGTGATCATCGCATCCATAAGTAATAGTGAAAAGCTCAAACCGTGTTCTTAGAGCCTAAGGTCATACTAGCGCCATACTTCGACTCCCCATAGATTACATCGCTGGCGAGTAACACTTGTGACGGCCTCAATTTTTCACAAATTGGGTCTCGCCTGCTAAGCCCACGTCGACCCCCGAGCCGGTCTCGCAAGGTCAACGAGATCCTAGTCACCTTCTAATTCATCATTTATCGATGAATTAAAAGTTTTAAGTTGAATTATTAATATTATTTCAAGATTTAAAGATTTAGCGGAAGCAACTAATACATTAAATAACTCAACAAAAAGATCAAGGAGTTAGCAAACCTAATTGTGGAACCCAAGAAATATCATCGAGAGAGAGTAAATACAAAATATACAAAAATTCACCTAGCTATGAAGTCTTCCCTCGCTACTCGTCATGCGGCTCACACTCAGTCAAACATAAGAATGACGAGCCTGTAAGTAAATCCAAGATGACATAAACACAACATTTCACAATATCCAGAGAGCGATGATCGAATTCATGCAAATAGTATGAAAGGAATAAAGAACGCATGAATATACAAGATTGTAAACAATCTATCAATGAGTGGCCAAATAACAAGGAGTCCCGACCAAAAAGTCGTTGAGTCGCGGCAAAAGCCCAAAGATACTCGGGTTTAGGACAAGACCCCGGCCTCCCAACCCTAACCCTTGCGACTATGCGACATTCATAGACCCGATCTAGACGAGACCCCCTCCCGACCCTAGCTGCCGTACGAATATGAAACATCCATGGACCGGATAATATCGACGGACGACCAGGAAAAACCTCGGGTTTAGGACGAGACCCACCCTCCACCCTAACCCTCTCATATCGCGAGATAAACAATAACCATGACTCACTTGCCAATGGACTCACTCAATTGACAACAATTTCAACGATAGCTATCATCACAAATCAATGAACAACAATAAAGCTATCATCAACAATAAACAAACAACAACCAATGGAGAGAAATGAAATATTGTATAAGTCCCTAGTGGTTTACTTACCTCGAGAAATCGCGAACCTCAAAACGTCTCGCTCGCGTCTCGATTTGCGCACCCGACACCCGACTCATAAGTCCCTCCATCGCGTCGTCGAGATTTCGTTGAAATCGCGCATCCGACGGCGACAACGTGTCACCGCGCCATTCATCGCGTTGCGACCACGCTATCGCTCGTCGGTCGCCGCGCCGCCGCCGCGCCGCCGCCGCTTGGTGAGTTCCTCTCGTTGCGTCGCGTCGCGTCGCCGCTGTTCGTTCGTTGCGATTCGACCCGTTGTCGCGCTCGTCGCTACGGGTTAGCCGCCATCGCCGCTTACCACCTACAGCAGCCTGCTGCTGCCGCCACGCTCGCGGCGCCCACGACTCGTTAGCGCCACGCCACCGCGCATGTTGTGCTTCGCGCGCACCCCGCGATGTGACGCGACCACCACCACCACCACCACTGCTCGCCGCTCGCGTCTCGCTTCTTCAGCCCGTCATGCCGTCTACGCTACGCCGTCTTCTTCTTGCCGCCAAGACTAGCTCTGCCGCCGTCATGGCGGCGATCCATGCGAGCCGATAACTCAGCGGCTATTGCTCGCGTCCGGGCTTTTTGTCATCGACATCTCGCCGCCGTCTTGGAGAGTCGCAGGGGAGGTCGTCAGCAATGGATCCGCGTCGGGAGCCACCGTCGCGTCCCTCCACGAGCTCTTCGCCGTCGTCCCTATCTCCCTCTCTCTTCTCCCGATCTTATCCTCTTTTTTTTCCTCTCCCTTATCACATTTATATATATATATATATTTTCTTTTTATTTTCCTTTTGATTTCAAATCAAATGTGTCCTCGGAAATCGAGCGGCGCTTCTCGAGGCACCAATCCGCTTCCTTTCAAAATCTCGATACTCGCGCTACACATATCACGAGGCGTATCCAATGTCCACCTTAAAACCACATAAATCCACTATAGCCACATTTCGTCCCACGTCGGCACGCGACTAGAGGCGCGTCCTCGTTCGGGTTTCGGTTTTCGCATTCCCCGCATATACTTTTCTCAACAATTAACATTAAAATCTCAAATTGGATATTACACAAGCCTCGGAGTCTCGACCCGAGATTCGGACATACGCATTTCGACGAGTGGATCCCACAAACAACCCCGACTCCGACACGTGACATAAGTCAAATTTTTGGGTCGTTACGCTTTTCCCACGAATTAGAATTTCGTCATCGAAATTGAAGCAAGTCTCAAAGGACAATGGTGTTTTATGAACGAAGACCGAAGGCCATACCCGCCCAAGGCCATACTCGCCCAAGGCCATACCCCCATCTTACTCTGTGTAGTAGGTGGGCTCCTCCGCGACAAGTTCGGGCTCCTCCGCGATAAGCTAGGCTCCTCCGCGACAGTGGGCTCCTCCGAGACCTCCAAGCAAAGAACACACCATCTGTCTCCTCCCATCAATATATGCCAGGGCAACATCCTCGCAACATATATTGGAATACAAATGAATACAAATGAACATTTTAATTTCGTGATCCACCGTCACTAACATACGTATATCTGTTGTATGCCCGCGAGAATGTAAATCAGTCTCTCTCATCGAGTGAGTTTCAACCCAACTCGTACCTCTATCAGGTTACGATGGATAGTAGTCGGACTGACGTGGCGATAGCATGAATTTGTTTCGTTCCCACACGCCCATACAGTACGTTGAAATCCCGCTCCAATCGGAACATGTCCATATCCTTGCCCCTGTGCATGACTAGATCGATGTTCCCGTCTCGTGCACTCGATCGGATCTCTAACTCGCCCACCGTCTCCTTGTGCTAAGGATCCGACGGTGCTAGGCTGCCGTATCTTGCACTAGCGTAACTCGCGCCGATCCATCTAACACCGGCGCCATACACGCCGTAATGGTGGAAGCGCAATAGGCTCGAGGTTGATCTCTTTCCCACAACCGTCGTTTTCCTCGATCATCTCCGGACCCTCGCACCGAATGTGACGATGCGAGAATGCGACCGATTTCGATGCGTGTGCTATAGGCCTCTTATAATGTGCTCGATCCGTCGTCACTACCCCAGAACCAATCGAGTCCAGTGAGACCAGTGCATAATCGACTCTCTGGTCCTTTGTCGAATGGTTTGAGAATCGCTTCTCTTCGGTTACGAAGTGTAGGAGGAATGTACTTCTCCATCCTTGAACTCGGCCCAAATCCTTGAGCGTCCACATCGACCCACCGTAGTTCGCAACCGGACATCGACCTCGCCGAACAACGAAATCGATAAAATGCTCGACCCCATATGATCTGGTGTGGCCAAAACGTCATGAATCTTTGCTGCTCCGCGATCCGTACCACCGTGAAACTTTTCGGGTGATGTCGCTGAAACTCACGAGCATGCCTCGCCTCAGCTGTAGCCCTAACACTGTATCAATCGGCGTGCTCGGCGTATCCTCAGCCGGTGTCTCAGGTATAGGAGATACTATCTCGGCCCGAACATATGTCACCTCGGTCACTGCAGTTCCTGCCTGAATTTGAAGTGTAAAAACACTTCAAGTGGGTTGTGAACTGTAAAAACACACCCGGCCTGAATAACTAGCGGCTGCTACGTAGACGACGACGGTGTAACTTGTGCCCTTAACAATCGAAAAATCTCCCGCAGCTTGTTGGTAGTGCGATGTATGCGGCTCATCGGTACTCGCAAACCACGAATCTGCACCTCACGATCATTCCTAAACACGGTCCAAACATCGTCGCATTTTCCATAGCCACGAATCCTCAATATCGTATATATATTACAACACAACAAATATACCATATCGGATACATTTTTTTTTAATACAACATGCACTACTTGCACGAAAATTTCTTTTCGACGTATACTAACGCATCCGAACAAATTTTAGCATGTGAGAATTCTTGAGATATACAATCTCATAGGATTTATACTTAGGTGGCCCCTAACTTTTAGAACGAATTTGCAAACTCTACCTCAACTCGTAACACTTAATTCATTTACATGTCCCTAAAGGTGGTGGTCGACTTCACCAACCCCGAGACGATAAATGCATAGTGTCACTAAAGTGGAGTTACTTGGGCTTCTGATCCAACACTACTACTCCAAAGCTTTCGTCAAAGCTAAGGAGTTCGTACATGATGTAATCGTTAGCTCTCAAGTCATCTCAACACTCTGCTCCCTTAGAGTCTGCTCTTCGTCCCTTTTTTTTTTTTCAAACTTTACTTTCCTACGTACTCCTATTCAAATTTTCTTCTAGGGACGTACGCATAGGCAAAGTAATCAATTTCTCTGGATCCGATAAATTTATCGTCAATCCTTTTCAATTTACTCATCGTGTCTCACGTGATACACAAGAGTAACTACGGCTACCAAAGTAGTTCTATCGTATCTCTATCGATAGTAGTATAAGACAACACATCAAATACTCTCCTCACTTCCCAACGAAGACTTAAGTCGGGATCATAGGGTTCCACTCTAAGTTCAACCATTCCTAACTTCCGCCGGTTTGCGTCTCCATGGCTTGTGATTTAAATCAAGAGTAACTTCGTCTCGATACCAACCGTGACGTTGGTATCACAATGTCTTAAGCCATGAGATTCTCAAAATTTAGTCTCGATACCAACCGTGTTGGTATCATATTCCCTAAGTCATATAGTTCTCTAAACTTGGCTCGATACCAACCGTGACGGCCCTAATTTTTCACAAATTGAGCCCCGCCTGCCTAAGCCCACGTGGACCCCAGAGCCGCCTCTCGCAAGGTCAACGAGAGCCTAGTCGCCTTCTTCCCGTAACGACCCGAAAATTTGACTTGTGCCACGTGTCATGTCGTGGGTCGTTTGTGGGATCCACTTGTCGAAATGCGTATGTCCGAATCTCGAGTGGAGATGAGAAAAGTATATGCGGGGAATGTAGAGAATCGAAACACGAACGTGGACGCGCCTCGAGTCGCGTGGCCGACGTGGGACCGAAATGGGGCTATAATGGATTTATGTGGGTTTAATGTGTACATTGGATACGCCTAGTGATACGTGTAGCGCGAGTATTTAGATTTTGAAAGGAGGCGGGTTGGTGCCTCGAGATGCGCGTTGCTTGATTTTCGAGAACACATTGATTTGTAATCATAAAGAAAATAAAAAGAAAATGTATATATAATATATATATATATATAAGATTGATTTGGATAAGAATCGAGAAGAGAGAGAAAAAAAAAGAAGAGAAGAGAGAAATAAAACGAGACAGAGGAAAAAAATGGCGAGAGGGAGAGATCGAGCGGGGAAAGAAGAAGAAGAAGGGGTGGCGCGACGGTCGGATCCGGCGCGAACCAGCGGATCCGGCGTCGAACCAGCGGTTCCAGCGGCGCTCGCAGCTACGAGGGCGCATGGACGGTGGCTCCAATGAGGCGAGTCCAGGCCGGGCGAGCGACAGCAGAAGATCGGACTCATGCAAGACATCGACGCAAGACAGCACGAGGCGGACGGCGGTGTGGACATACCCAAGAAGACGACGAGAGAGCGACGACATGGCGGCGAGCGCACATGCGGACAGCTAAGCACGGCGAGCATCGCATCGATCGGCAGCGATGGCGCGCGAGCGCGGCGACGCGACGCAACGCGGTGGCTCCAAAGAATGGGCCGATGCGCGCCAAGCAAGCGCAGCAGCAAGCAGCGACGCAGTAGCGGCGGCGATGCGGTGAACGGCGCGGTGGCGCGTTATCGACGGCCGGTCGGATGCGCGATTTTGTCGAAATCGCGACGACGCGATGAGTTCGAAATTGATTTTAAAGGCCATGGTGAGTTTTATGTTGAGGAATTTGGTTGTGATTTGAATGATTTGAAGTAAAATAGGCCTTAAATGTCTAAATGGACATCGGGGACTAGGAGTCGGGTGTCGGGTGCGCAAATCGAGACGCGAGCGAGACATTTTGAGGTTCGCGATTTCTCGAGGTAAGTAAACCAAATAGGGAATTATACATTATTTCATTTCTCTCCATCGGTTGTTGTTGTTATTCTTGTTATTTGATAGCTTTATTGTTGTTCACCGCTTTGTTATGATAGCTATCGTTGAAATTGTTGTCGATCGAGTGGGTCCACCGGCAAGCGAGTCATGGTTATCCGTTTATCTCGCGATATGAGCTCGTATCCGTACGCCGTCGATATCTCCCAATTGAGTTGACGTTGGGGGCTCTTATCCCGGACGTAGATATCTCATACTCGCAAGGGTTAGGGTTGGAAGGCATGGGGCTCGTCCCCAACCCGAGTCTCGCTGGGATTTTTGCCGCGACTCAACGACTTTTTGGTCGGGACTCCTTGTTATTTGGCCTTACTCATTGATGGATTGTTTACGCCTCTTTTATATTCATGCGTTTTTTATTCCTTTCGTTCTATTTGCATGAATTCGATCGCTTCGGATATCGTGAACTCGTTGTTTTGGATATTGTGAAATGTTGTGTATATGTCATACTCGGATTTACTTACCTGGGCGTCATTCTTATGTTTGATCGAGTGCACGCATGACGAGTAGCGAAGGAAGGCTTCATAGCTAGGTGATTTTTGTATATTTTGTATTTACTCTCCTCTCGATAATATTTACTTTGGGTTCCACAATTAGGTTGCCTAACTTTCTATATTATTGTTGAGTTATCTAATGTATTAGTTGCTTCCGCTAAATTTTTAAATCTTGAAAAATATTAATAACTCAACTGTAAAATGTTGATAAATGATGGATTTGAAGGTGACTAGACTCTCATTGACCTTGCGAGACGGCTTGGGGTCCACGTGGGCTTAGGCGAGCGGGACCCAATTTTATGGGAAATTGGGGCCACGGTTGGTATCGTAGACTAAAATTTAAAAAATCTCATAGCTTAAGACATTGTGATACCAACGTCACGGTTGGTATTAGAGACGAAGTTTTAAAGACTCGACTCTTGATTATAAATTAAGACACAAAACCAAATGGAAGTTAGGAATGGTTGAACTTAGAGTGGAACCCTATAATCCCGACTTAAGTCTTCGTTGGGAAGTGAGGAGAGTTGGGAAACTATCGATAGATATACAATATAACCGTATTTACTCTTGTGTATCACGTGAGACACGATGAGTAAGTTGAAAAAGATTTACGCGGGTTCGAGACTTGGGAGGCGAGAAAGAAAAGGGAAAAAGGACGAAGAGCGGACTCTAAGGGAGCAGAGTGTCGAGATGACTTGAGAGCTAACGATTACATCATGTACGGACTCCTTAGCTTTGACGAAAGTTTTGGAGTAGTATTGTTGGATCGAAGCCCAAGTAACTCCACTTTAAGTGACACTAAGCATTTATAGTCTCGGGGTTGGTGAAGTCGACCACCACCTTTAGGGACTTGTAAATGAATTACGTGTTGATGTAGAGTCTCGCAAATCGTTCTAAAAGTTAGTTGCCACCTAAGTATAAATCATACGAGATTGTACATCTCAAAAAGTTTCACTCGCCGAAACGTACTTGCAAGGAGTACATGCTCGTATTTACATGAGGAGATGTTGAGCGCGCCAACCGATACGGAATTAGAATGACGGCTAGGCGAGGCGGTCTCGCGAGTTTCAACGACATCACTCGAAAAGTTTCACGGTGGTACGAATCTCGGAGCGAAAGAAAGGTTCATGACGTCTTGACCACACCCGATCATATGAGGTCGAACATCTTATCGAACTTTCGTTGTTCGGCAAGGCCGATGTCCGTTGCACACTACGGTGGCGTCGATGGGGACGCTCAAGGATTGGGTGAATGGTTATGCATTATATGGATCGGTATGTACGCTTGATGGAGTAGGTCGGTGTGCGATCGATGCGATGCCGATCAAAGCTTACTACTTTGTACACTCCTACTGGACTCGATTGGTTCTGGGGTAGTGACGACGGCTCGCACACATTATAGGAGGCCTATGAGAAGGCCATGGTCACGTGGAGTGGAGAGTTTGGTTTTGGTCATTTGATCATATTGATCGTATTGTCACAATGAGGTCGCATCACAATCATAATGTAATTATGCATTGGAAACTAGTGCCTTCTTTGGATAAACCTTTAACCCTAAATACTTGATTCTTCTTGTCCTCAAACATGAACAAGATGGGTTTGAACATCATTTTTTTCATGTTAGAAGATCATGTTTCGACAATTATTAATTAATTAAGGTCATTTTGAAAGTCAACCTTCATGCACCGATATGGTTGAGCATGAGTCTATTCAAATTAGTAGCTCAACAATTGAAACTTTCATTGCCACGTGGAATGAAGCATGTAATCTGCATTCTATTGAGGAGGTTTTCGAGATGATGCTCAATTTTTAGAATGCACCTCAAAGCGGTAGCACTTCACTGTATTTTGTTTTCTCATGCACTTGGGAATGTACTCTACGCGAAACACAATGTTGTCGATCTTTAGTCATGTTACATGCTTGCGACAAAATTAATGAACGTCGAAGCTTCACGGTATTGGATTTTCTCTTGATATACCAGAATGGGTTGCCACCGACTTTTCATGTCCACTGACGCGTCAATGGCTAGTGAGAGTGTGGGAGCACACGCACCGGAGTACCAGTCGCATTATCGGCATCGTTATAGTCAGTGTGAGGGTCTGGAGATGATCGGAGGAAAACGAGGGTTAGACGGTCGTGGCAAAGAGATCAACCTCAGAGCGTATTGCGTTTCCACCATATGCGGCGTATATTGCGCCAGTGTTAGTTGGTCCAGCGCAGAGTTACGCTAGTGTAGTACAGCAGCTAGCACCGTCAGATCCTTAGCAGTGGCTAGAGACAGGGTCAGAGATCCAGTCGAGTGCACTGACAAGAACAACGATCTAGTCATGCACAGGGACAAGGACATTGACATGTTCCATTTGGATTGGAATTTTTGCCACGTCAGGTCCGACAACTATCCACCGTAACCTGATAGAGGGTACGACGAGTTGGGTTGAGACTCACTCGATCAGAGAGACCGATTTACATTCTAGCAGACATACTGCGGATATACGTATGTTAGTGACGGTGGATCATGAAATTAAAATGTTCATTTGTATTCATTTGTATTCCAATATATGTTGCGAGGATGTTGCCCCGGCATATATTGATGGGAGGAGACATATGGTGTGTTCTTTGCTTGGAGGTCTCGGAGGAGCCCACTGTCGCGGATGAGCCCGGTTGTCGCGGAGGAGCCCGGCCTACAGAGTACGATGGGGGTATGGCCTCGGGCGAGTATGGCCTTGGGCGGGTATGGCCTCGGGTCTTCGTTCATAAAACACCATTGTCCTTTGAGACTTGCATCAATTTCGAGGACGAAATTCTAATTCGTTGGGAAGACCGTAACGACCCGAAAATTTGACTTGTGCCACGTGTCGTCGTGGTCGTTTGTGGGATCCACTTGTCGAAATGCGTATGTCCGAATATCGAGTGGAGATGCTAATTGTTGAGAAAAGTATATGCGGGAATGCGAGAACCGAAACACGAACGGGGACGCGCCTCGAGTCGCGTGCCGACTTGGGACCGAAATGGGGCTATAGTGAATTTATGTGGGTTTAATGTGTACATTGGATACGCCTCGTGATACGTGTAGCGCGAGTATTGAGATTTTGAAAGGAGGTGGGTTGGTGCCTCGAGATGCGCGTTGCTTGATTTTCGAGAACACATATTGATTTATAATCATAAAGAAAATAAAAAGAAAATGTATATATATATATATAAGATTGATTTGGATAAGAATCGAGAGAAGAGAGAAAAAAGAGAGAGAGAAAGAAAACGAGACAGAGGAAAAAAAATGGCGAGAGGGAGAGATCGAGCCTGGGAAGAAGAAGAAGAAGGGTGGCGCGACGGTTGGATTCGGCGGCGAACCAATGGATCCGGCGTCGAACCGGCGGTTCAAGCGGCGGCTCGCGCTACGAGGGCGCATGACGGTGGCTTTCAATGAGGCCGAGGCGGAGTCCACCGGCCGACGAACGCACGCAGAAGATCGGACTTCATGCAGCAAGATCGGCGCACAGCGCAAGAAGAAGGCGACGGCCGGTGTGGACGGATCGGCGAGACGGCGAGAGCGACGACATGGCGGCGCTGGCCGCATGGACATCACTGCGCCGCGGCGAGCATCGAGATCGGCAACGATGGCGCGCGAGCGCGCGACGCGACGCAACGCTGTGGTTCCAAAGCAATGCCAGCGTGGCGAGCCGCGTGCTGGCGGCGCATGGCAGCCAGCGGGCAATGACAAATGACGCGAGCGGCGGCGACGCTGGTGGCGCTGATATCGACCGGTTTGATGCGCGATTTTGTCGAAATCGCGACGACGCGATGAATTCGAAATTGATTTTAAAGGCCATGGTGAGTTTTATGTCGAGGAATTTGGTCGTGATTTGAATAATTTGAAGTAAAATAGGCCTCAAATGTCTAAATGGACATCGTGGACTAGGAGTCGGGTGTCGGGTGCGCAAATCGAGACGTGAGCGAGACATTTTGAGGTTCGCGATTTCTCGAGGTAAGTAAACCAAATAGGGAATTATACATTATTTCATTTCTCTCCATTGGTTGTTGTTGTTCTTGTTATTTGATAGCTTTATTGTTGTTCATCGCTTTGTTATGATAGCTATCGTTGAAATTGTTGTCGATCGAGTGGGTCCACCGGCAAGCGAGTCATGGTTACTTGTTTATCTGCGATATGAGCTCGTATCCGTACGCCGTCGATATCTCCTAATTGAGTGTACGTTTGGGGCTCTTATCCCGACGTATATATCTCATAGTCGCAAGGGTTAGGGTTGGAAGGCATGGGGCTCGTCCTAACCCGAGTCTGCTGGGATTTTTGCCGCGACTCAACAACTTTTTGTCGGGACTCCTTGTTATTTGGCCTTACTCATTGATGGATTGTTTACAGTCTTTTATATTCATGCATTTCTTGATTCCTTTCGTTCTATTTGCATGAATTCGATCGCTTTGGATATCGTGAACTCGTTGTTTTGGATATTATGAAATGTTGTGTATATGTCCTACTCGGATTTACTTACAGGCTCGTCATTCTTATGTTTAATCGAGTGCGCGCCGCAGACGAGTAGCGAAGGGAAGGCTTCATAGCTAGGTGATTTTTGTATATTTTGTATTTACTCTCCTCGATAATATTTACTTGGGTTCCACAATTAGGTTGCCTAACTTTCTATATTATTGTTGAGTTATCTAATGTATTAGTTGCTTCCGCTAAATTTTTAAATCTTGAAAAATATTAATAACTCAACCGTAAAATGTTGATAAATGATGGATTTGAAGGTCGACTAGGCTCTCATTGACCTTGCATGAGACGGCTTTGGGGTCCACGTGGGTTTAGGCGAGCTGGGGCCCAATTTTATGAGAAATTGGGACCGTCACAGCTTGGTATCCATCATTTATCGAAAATTAAAAGTTTTAAGTTGAGATATTAATATTATTTCAAAATTTAAAGATTTAGCGAAAGCAACTAATACATTAAATAACTCAACAAAAAGATCGGGAGTTAAGCAACCTAATTGTGGAACCCAATAAATATCATCGAGAGAGAGTAAATACAAAATATACAAAAATTCACCTAGCTATGAAGCCTTCCATCTCGCTACTCGTCCGCGGCTCTCGCACTAAGTCAAACATAAGAATGACGAGCTCATGTAAGTAAATCCAAAGATAAAAAAATACACAACATTTCACAATATCCGAAGAGCGATCGAATTCATGCAAATAGTATGAAAGGAATAAAGAACGCATGAATATACAAGATTGTAAACAATCCATCAATGAGTGAGGCCAAATAACAAGGAGTCCCGACAAAAAGTCGTTGAGTCGCGCAAAAGCCCAATGAGACTCGGGTTTAGGACGAGACCCCAAATTTCTCCGGCCCCCTAACCCTTGCGACTATGAGACATTCATAGACCGGATCTAGGACGAGACACGCCTCCCCCCCTCAGCCCGTACGACTATGAAACATCCAAGGACCCGGATAATATCGACGGACGACCAGGAAAAACCTCGGGTTTAGGACGAGACCCCGCCTCCAGCCCTAACCCTCTCATATCGCAGAGATAAACAAAACTAACCATGACTCACTTGCCAATGGACTCACTCAATTGACAACAATTTCAACGATAGCTATCATCACAAAGCAAAAACAACAATAAAGCTATCACAAAACAAAACAACAACAACCAATTGAGAGAATAGAAATACCGTATAAGTCCCTAAATTGGTTTACTTACTTCGAGAAATCGCGAACCTCAAAACGTCTCGCTCGCGTCTCGATTTGCGCACCCGACACCCGACTCATAAGTCCCTCCATCGCGTCGTCGAGATTTCGTCGAAATCGCGCATCCGACCGGTCGACAACGCGTCACCGCGCCATTCATCGCGTCGCAGCCACGCTGTCGCTCGTCGGTCGCCGGCGCTGCCGGCCGCCGCCGCTGGTGAGTTCCTCCGCGTTGCGTCGCGTCGCCGCTGGTTCGTCGCTGCCGATTCGACCCGTTGCCGCGCCGTCGCTACCGGCCAGCCGCCACTGCCGCTACCACGCCGGCGCAGCTGCTCGCCGGCGCAGCTGCTCGCTCCGCTGCTCGCCGGCACCACGACTCGTTGGCGCCGCTGCGCCACCGCGCTGCTCGTTGGCGCCGCACCCCTGCTGTGACGCGACCACCACCACCACCGCTGCTTGCCGCTGCTCGCGTCTCCGCTGCTGTTCCAGCCGTCCGCCGGTGCTACGCGCCGGTGCTGCCGGCCAGCACTAGCTCCGCCGCCGTCCGTGGCCGATCCGCGAGCCGGTACAACTCCAGCGCTGCTCGCGTCCACGGCTGCTTTCGTCGACATCTTGCCGCCGTGCTGGTGAGTCGTCGGGGAGGTCGTCAGCAGCCGGATCCGCGCCGGGAGCCACCGTCGTCGTCCCTCCGCGAGCTCCTCGCCGGCGTCCCTCTCCCCTCTCTCTTCTCCCGATCTTATCCTTTTTTTTCCTCTCCCTTATCACATTTATATATATATATATACATTTCTTTTTATTTTCTTTTTTATTTCAAATCAAATATGTCCTCGGAAATCGAGCAACGCGCATCTCGAGGCACCAACCCACCTCCTTTCAAAATCTCGATACTCGCACTACACATATCACGAGGCGTATCCAATGTCCACCTTAAAACCACATAAATCCACTATAGCCACATTTCGGTCCCACGTCGACACGCGACTCGAGGCGCGTCCCCATTCGGTATTCGGTTCTCCGCATTCCTCGCATATACTTTTCTCAACAATTAACATTAAAATCTCAAATTGGATATTACACAAGTACCTCGGAGTCTCGACCCGAGATTCGGACATACGCATTTCGAGTGTGATCCCACAAACGACCCCGACCTAACACGTGGCACAAGTCAAATTTTCGAGTCGTTACGACTCAAGTAAGTCCAGTGTCTGGATTTGCTAGGTGGTCGGCGTAGAACCTACGACGCACCCACACGTGCCCCGACGAGACTCTCGGGTCGAACTATTCACCGAGATCCCTGGCATACGTGTTATGGCCTAGTGGAAATACACACAAGAATGACACGGAGGGAGAGCCTCAACGTCCGTCCATTTAAACTAAAACCAAGAATAGAGTATTAAAAGACAGAATAAGAATTCAAAAGCAAAAATAAGGTACTGCTTAAGAAATTTCAGTTGGGATATTACACACCTCAAACCGCACTCCGTGTCTCGATAAATAACCCCTCGGTCCGGTTCCGCTGAATCCCTGTTATCCAAATTACTGTCTGAAATGACATATTTTCATTTATAATTGATTTTTAGTTAATTGGATGTATTTTATGTTACTGAGCAAAAATAGTCTAAAATCTGCAATATCTAACGCGTTAGGTCTGGGGATTAGCGTGCTAGATTGCTGAAAGCAGCTAAACGTTCTTCGTCAAGAAGAACATTAGCGCGCTATATTTTTACCTAGCGCGCTAATCGTCATAATGACGTGTTTTGGACATCGTGTTTTGGACATCAGTTTAGCTGAAAATTTTGGGTTCTCAACACCACCAACAACAATAACAACTACCACAACACATATTACTTAACTTCATAGCACTTAAAATCCACCAAAACAACTACTTAACAACCACTTAACAATCCATATTGAATTCACACCAACACCTTAAATATTTATACCAAAAGATAAAGAAAGTTGAGGTGATTGTGAATCTCACATTGCTTTGATGAATCAACCGTTTCAAGCTCCTCTAATGATCAATTTTGCAATTCCAAAACCTTTCTTCTTCTTCTTCTCTATTTTCGTATTTTTAGATAAGGAGAGAGAAAATGAGGTGGAATGAAAGTCAATTTGACTTTTTCTAGTCCAATATGATATCTCATCACTTGTGCATCACAATGAAATCCAATGAGCACCATTTGCTCCATTATTCAACCTCTAATGACTCCAGATTTGACACCAATGGCACACTTGTCCCTATCTTTAACCCAAAAAGTCGTCTTTTGGGTGTTCTGACTCCCGATTTCATGTCCCGAACCGCGACATACGCGTACTACCATGTCCCTAACCATCATATATACATTACATATTATTATTTAATTCATTTTTACTCATTTCATGTGTGTGTTATTTTCCTCGGCCTAGTATTTAGTCTTTTAGCCTACTCGGTACCCGCGTCGACACACATATCGAGGCGAATACTTATCACACAGTCTCACACGTCAATTGGAATATAATTACACATATTACGATGCTGTTTAATCTATTTCAACGTAAACATTGTAAATTAGACAAATCAGCACACTAAATAACTATTTACCTAGTTTCAGGCACGCACTAGCTTAGCTGCGGGTCCTACAAGCATCTGAGCTGTCACCACGTCTGCAACCACGTCATTAATAACGGTGAATTAAATTCAGGCCATTACAAATCCTGTATTTTTTGTAGTGATATAATTATTTGTCAATGCAACGAGTTACTAAAATTATATATAAAATATCTATGCAAGGCTATGCGTGTAGCACTTATATTCTTCGCCAATATCTCTTTGGAGATTTGAAAAGTGTATATATTTCACTTTCTATTATCTTTTCACCTTATGGAGACCACAATTGGTGACGCTCCAAAAATCTCAAAATAAGTGGTAAGGTCTCATACTACAAAATTTAATCAGTCGAATATTAAATATAACTCTGCAATTTTAATTACCTTTATGTTGCGTCTATGCATAAATATGACTGATGAGACAATAAAAAAAATCACGTGGTTCGCATCGATTTATCATTGCAACAAAATATCGAGCGCAAATGTTAATTCAATAGATATCATGGACTGATTTCATGTCTCATGGTCGATGAGTAAATAATGAGGTATTATCAATATAATATTACTCCCGTCCAATTGGTTCAGCTTCAAATTAAGAATCATATGTTGCATATAATGACTATGGTCGCAGTATCAGATTTATGAAAGTGGAAAGGGTGAAAAGATCAGGTAAATGTCGTATTGATAATCCCACAAAAAGTTGGAATGAAAGTAGTGCACCACTAGAAAGGGCAAATAATTATTGACAATGAGCGCTCATAATTGTGATATTTTTTGTTACATATGAAAGACTAATTTTGTTGCGGCCCCAAATTTCAGGCCGCTTTGCTACCCACCACGTCGCATCCCACGTCACCAAGTCTTGCCACGTCATAGCTCGCTTATCATTGACGTCCCGCAACCTACCTGGCTACTTACACTTTTCTAGTTAACCCTAACTTAGCTAATTAATTAACATATAAGTATTAACGATTCTATTAGCCAGTTAATCAATTTATCCAGTTATATTACAATTTTACAGCAGAAAGTCTTAAATCAAGTAAGTTATGCAAGTATTTAACAATTCTAAGTAGTGGAAAACCCGGCAAAAGATATCATGTATATATATCAAGGCGAGATAAACAAAATATTCATATACATGTAATCAGTGTTCTACAGTTCCCAAAACCCAACAAAAGTAAAATAAATACATATTATAGTCACACATGAACTGATTTTACTATCTCAGAGGTAGTCGCCCAGTACCTCCTTGCCCTTGCCCTTGCTCGTCGAATGATCTGCACCCAGTCACCGAACAAATACAGCGACGAGTCCAGTGAGTAAAATCCCAAGAGAAGTCCACACAATATTCATGAAATAAAACTACAAACTACGAGACATGCAAATATAACACCTGACAACAACACATCATATTCCCATGAATGTAGGCAGCATACGACAATCAAAATCAGTATCGTGAAATAAATAACAACATATACCAACTAAACTAGTTCAGAAATAAAGCATAAATCATTAAACATTCGTATAATTACGAAAAAACCATGACCTACACCAGCCAGTAATCGATAAATCGAATGAGAACCACGTATATACTTACCGTCTTACAGTGACTAAACCTCAACTTCAGTAAACGACATGGTCCCTTTCCGACGCCGTCGTTACACATCAGGACCACCCAAATCTCTCCCGACGGTCGTAGATATATTCTACTGCCATCGACACGAGCACTATCACAAGTAACCCGTGCAAGCGATTTAGCCACAACCAATATATACGCAAATCGAAATAGAAGTGAAAACCCCATGTGTGCCCACCAGCAGTCACACATGTAATACGAAATCAATAAACCAAACCATGAATTATGTGAGGCATTCCAATGAGTTTACGTACCTTAATCCGCGCTCTGACTTCCCCGAACTCCCGTATCTGACCCGACAGCTCCCCGACACCGAGCTACGACCCCCTAAGTCCCTGAAGTCCAATTTTATAGTTTCAGGTCATTCCTTAGTGTTTAGACATGTATAAAGTGAGAATTTGCCAAAACAACCTTTAATTTCCATTTTTGATCTGCAGTTAGCACGCTATAGGCTTAGTGTAGCGCGCTATGTTGTGGTAGCGTGCTAGATGAATGATGTAGCGCGCTACTGTTCTTCATCCTAAAGAATAGTAGGAAACCCAGAACGATTAGCGCTATCCTCCTTAGGTAGTGCGCTACCTAGCCTCTGGGACAGAATTCTCAAATCGAGAATTCTGTATTTCTCCTACAATTTGGCTACCTAAATTGGTTTTACACCTTCTCTACATCAAGTTAATCTCAAAACATCATTTACCTCAACTCAGAACATTAATTTGATCAAATTAATTAATTTTATAAAATCCACTAATTTTTCCAAATTGTCCAAAAACCCAATTCCATCAAAACTATTGATAATTCCTTATTGGAAATGATCATTTAACATATAATTCATCAAAATATCACCAAAAATCAGGGATCTAATCCTTAAATTCGATTTTCCATCAAAACTCCCAAAAATAGGTTCATTAGATAGAGGAGATGATAGAGAAGATGATTACCTAGGTTTCAATCCTCCAATTGAGCTCCAAGTTGGTTGAATTCCAATTCCAGCAGTCTCCTTCTTCTTCCCCAGCAAGTGCAGTTGATTTAGTTCATTTGCATGTGTTGATCGAACTTATCATATATATCACTTGGAGATTAATTCCTAGCCCTTCATCCTCATGCATTTACGTACCCTGATGATTATCTAATGGTCCACCTTCAGCCACTTAGCCCACTCACTCCCGCTAACTCTCCTCATGTGACACTAATTTCCTACTCATCTTGGTCCCTAGATATCTTCGTGCACATCTCTAGACAAATCCTATAGTTCCCAATTAATTTAACTAAACTATAGGCCTTGGTTTACTTAATTTATTCACCTTAGCTTAGGCCCACATAATACCTATGATTAGTGTTTTTAGTCACCAAAAATTATCAACTTGTGGTCTCAATAACCCTCGACTATCCGGCACTCAATGCCCCACATCTCGCAAACATTTCGAGGCACGCCATAGCCTATCGTTTTAATTTGAATTAACTTAGCCTATGATCACATTACCCATTTAATTTATTTACTATTCATCTTGACATAGATTAGTCTAGTTTCTTAGCGTACCCATAGTTTGCCTACCCGACACGCACTTCGAGGCAACTACCCGTCACACACCCTCGCACGATATTGTTATTCAACATACACACATGCGGTGCAATATAATACTATTTTAAACACCACATATACACAACCATCATTCCATAAATAACATATTTCCTCAGTTCTCGTGTCCGAGCCAACCGAGTTGTCCACATAACGCCCAAATTACGATCGTTAATCCTTGAGATTAACCCTAATCCTGGTTTAAATTAATTTGGGCTGTTACAATTTTGCCAAAATATTGTCATATATACCCAAATATTTCTGTGACCTTTACCATGCCTTTAAAATCAAAGGCAAAATTATGAATTTTATCATCAAAAATGACTCAATAAAATTGATACATTGATATGTGTTCTAATCATGAGCCAAATATAGGCGATGAATTTATGTCTTGTGTATTGTGCTACATGCATGTACATTATAATTTAAAAAGGAATATTTCTCGAATGTGAACTTAGCGGAGGCTAACGTTCAAGCAATATCTGGTACAACATTTATATGTTAATGCCTTGTTCAGAAAAAGTTTCTCAAAATAAAAGAGAATTTCTCTATAACATTATGATTTAATCTGAGAATAAAATTCTCGACTTTAACTTCTGGAATATATCAGGCACATTAAAACGAATGTCATCATAAATCAAATAATATAATGACATGCATAATGTGGACCAAAATCATCAATAATGCGAAAATATTGTAAATTCGCTTGGATATCCTTTATGTAACCACATTTTTTTAATCAACCGAGGTGATTATTTAAAGGCAAATCAATAAGAGACTTATCTTGATTTAGCTCTCCATTAATCATATTAAAAGATGCCTTGGGTCCCTAACAAGGAATTTGTTTATAACATGTTTTGCTAATTGTCACTTTGATGAAGCAATTTTTCCGACCATCTTGAGGGGGAGATATAAGCCAATTCAAAAGGAATGACATGAAATTGCCTGAAACACATTAAATTGCATCAAACTTGTTGTATTATGATCCATGTATAAATTAATATGAACTTGAAGTTCAAAGGATCATTCATTACAACAAGTTATGAATCAATTACTTAATGCAAGTACTATACATAAAATAGTGGCAAAATCATATGTTCCAACATTAAAGGTTCATAATGATGTCTGTGCAACAAAATGCACAAGAACCAATAAAATACTTAAGGTGTAAAAGACCAAATATTGTATTTTTAATTTACTTGCAATGATTTGTTACAATGTAATATAAGATGTCTCACCCATGTGAACATGAGGAGTCAAAATGAGTTATTGATTAGTGCATTGCACTCTTTTTTCTCTTAGCTAAGGTTTTATCCCACTGAATTTTCCTTGCAAGGTTTTCATGAGTCAATCCTAACAATATTAAAACTCCGTATCAAAATTGATTAGAGTATTGCACTCTTTTTCCCTTTACTATGATTTTATACCACTGGATTTTCCAAGCAAGGTTTTTAATGAAGCAATCCTAACATTAATATACTCGTTTTAAGATTTACGAGAACGACGTACTCTTTTTCTTTTACTAGATTTTTTTCCATAGAGTTTTTTCTATTAGAGGTTTTAACGAGGCATATATATTCTCCTAAAATGTATCAATGTGTTGCACTCTTTTTTCCATTAGGTATGGTTTTATGCCATTGAGTTTTCCTAGCAAGGTTTTTAATGAGGCAATCAACAATATCATACTGCAAAGTAAGATTGATGAGAACAGTGTACTCTTTTTCATATACTAGATTTTTTCTTCCTATATATACTAGATTTTTTCTCATAGGTTTTTCTAATAGAAGTTTTGATGAGACATATTCTCTCAGCAAGTGTCATCCAAATGGAACGTTGTGAAGTATGGATGACCATGCATGCCCAACAACATATTGTGTAGTCATGTAACTTGTATTTCTCACTAATGGTACCCTCACTTGTCCATTTATTGTAATGTTACTTGTAACCATTTCCAATGTACATCAACTCTTTCATGTATTGTCAAATTACTTGTAATATGTTGTATGATATGTGGTGTATGTGTTACTTGTACACATTGTCTAAGTATATTTATCATTAACAAAAGGGCCTATATAAAGGGTGCCAACCTTATTGTAGAAACACACCAATATTGAAATGGAAATCTGTACATTTCTCAACTCTAGCTTTCTTCTCTCTTGTCTCCTCTTCTCTACTTGTTCTTGCAATCTTTAGTTCATGCTTCTCATACTTTAGTTCTACCAGTTGTAGATGGCTTGCAATGTAGTTTACAACATATATATAATATTATAATTTATATGTGCATTTTAATTTTGACGACACATGTAAAGATCAGCCCCCCTCCACTTAAAGTCTGTTCCACCCCTAAATGTAGGTATATACATCTTTAATAAAATTTAAAACATATATAAACTATGTGGCAAATAATGTGTTAAATTTAATAAGTACGTCCTGTACGCATCTTATACCTCTTCCTAGCCACAATAAAATCACAATCTCAAATTAGTTAAGATAGATTACATGGATTAAACTCTTACATTCGAAGGTGACCAAATTCTGACTTCTTTTCAATCAACGCATCCAAATTAATTATAATCCAATGCTCGTCCGTCTTATATGAGTATGCACACTTAAACTAATTGCTGCTTTTTATTTATATTTTTTGTTCTGTTAAAGTACGAGGGCAATGTTCAAAAAAGCTATCAAAGAGGGAAACAAATTTAGGTACAAGTACACCATATGTGCGATAAGCCGTCCTCCATGGAATAAAACAAAAGAACAAACAGCCAGGGTGAGTAACATCATCAGACCAGATAATAGTAACACACACATACTGCAAAGAAGAGAAAATGTAGATAGGACCCAGAATTAGAGAAGGTGATCAACAAGCTTCCGATAAACACAAATGCACTTTAATTTAACAGTTGCTATGCTTTGAGAAATTTGTCGAACCAGTCACTTGCTTCCTTTATCATCTGCAGCGTCATTTGATGCTCAATGCCTGGTTGTGCTATAAACTGCAGATGAAGGAAATTGGATCCGTGTAGTGGAATTAGTACCAACTATATTGTGGATTGGGAATGATCAATTCAAGAATATAAAGAAACAACGAAAAAAGGAGACTGACTGTCGGTCTAGATGTATATGATGATAATGATTCATTAGATTCATTGTGAGGATTATGATGTTATAATGACTTACTTTTGAATCTACTAGACCTTTAAATTTTCACATACTAGGAAAGGTGACATACCTTGAACTTTTCTGCGCAACTAGCAGCTTCAAACTCCTTGCGTGTTCTTGATAAGGGAATTTCCAAACCCCCCAAAGGACATCGAGGATCCTCTGCACCTACAGTTATCAAACAATAAATGATCTATCAAGGAACTACTAGAAAGATTTTTTTTTTTTTTTTTTTTTTAAAGGCAACTGGTACAAAGTTCAAATAGCCTCCATGTCTAAACAAACTTAAATATTGTTGAACTGCTTGTAACATTTTTACCATTTAGGATAAGCAGAGGCCTTGGAACAATAACTGGCACTGTGTAAGGAGAATCAAAGTTGGAGGCTAGACCAGGAGCAATTCTATCCCAGACCTACTCAGACGAGATACCACATTTATCAATTATAGGAGATGCAAGGAGCAAATGAAAAAACTCGACACCTTGAAGTTTACAGTCAAAGCTTGTGCTTCTTGTCAACAAAATGCCACAAAAGTCATTCCATTAAAAACACAAGGACTTCAAGCAGGACAAACAAAATGAAACCCAAATGATAAATTATGTATGCGTGCAGCAGAGCGATGCATACCAAGAACGCTACTCACCTTTTCCACAACCTCTTCGTCAATATTCTCCTTTCGCAGATCAGTTTGTGCAGCTGGATTGACAAAAAACAACCTGTATTTTAGAACAATGTATGACCTGGTGAAAAACAACCATCTGCAAATATAGGATTTAAGCAAATTCAACACTTGAGTCGATGGTATATGCAGAGGTGTGTGCCTGTGCAAGCAAACAGAAGTCTTCAGAGATGAAATTGCATAAACAACATTTTCTCGGGTCATTTGAATTCCAACTGCAGATTGCTTGTATAGGAAGCTCTTTTGGTGCTGAGTAGTAAGTTCCTTTAATAATAAGTATTCATTGTCTTTCAATGCATATTCAGGAAATTCAGATTCAGATAACAACTGCCGCTTGATTGTTAGAAAATTCATGCAACTAGATGAT
Source organism: Stephania cephalantha (assembly GCA_039657325.1). Classification (NCBI taxonomy): domain Eukaryota; kingdom Viridiplantae; phylum Streptophyta; class Magnoliopsida; order Ranunculales; family Menispermaceae; genus Stephania; species Stephania cephalantha. Next base: position 42,181,529 of record CM077569.1, on the reverse strand, counting down.
TGGTAATTCCTAAAGCGCATAGCAAAGAACTGGGATTTGGTCATGAAAATGTTATGCTGAATCAAATCAGCTAGTATTTTCCCAATTTCCTCATGCAGTCAGCTTACCTACAAAGACCGACTTAATGCTATCCACTCGAGCCTGCCATTTATTGTTGTCGATTGCCCATCGGAACCCCTACAACAAATTTAAATATTAGTTAATAACTACATTTTTCAGCAAAGTACTCAGGCTGAGTTGGACTTATCTCCTAGGATGTCCAATAAAAGCAACAAAAATGCAAATTTTGAGCACCTGTACACCAATTATTGGGACTACCACTGAATACCGATTGTCAATTGCCGCACCAAACCATGCATGCATCCCTACGACAGAACACCACCATATGACTTGTGTATTGTCTGAAACTTTTGTAGTGAAGAAAATACAAGCATTTCATCTTACCTCCAAGTGATTCACCAGTGATACCAATCCTGGATGGATCAACATCATCTCTTTGACTGAGATAATCAGCTAGCTTTATCAGATCCCACACCTGCCAACAATAGCTTTCAATAAATCATTTCTTGGGGGAACAACATGGCAGTAGACTCGAGGAAAGGATTCTTTTTGAGTTATACCGTGTCGAATATGAAAGGCATTGTGTCAGCATCTCTCCATGATTTTACTAGGGCCTGCATTATAATTTTAATTAAAGAAAATTTAGAAGGACAATACAAGATACTGAAGTGCTACATTCAACCCTTTACAGGAATTTTCCACAGATGAAGAGATGTGCATAAATCGTAATAGAACTAGAAGCTTAATTAAATACTTAGTTAATTATTAACTATAATACATTAAGGATTTGACAAAAAAAAAAAAAAAAAAAAAAAACTATAATACATTAAGGATCTAAGCAAAAATCAGACTCAATGTGATTGATTAAGAAGGAGATGTCGTGTCATCCACTTACATCTTTATAGGTAGTTAAGCTGCTGGCTCGCTCACCATGATAGCGAGAATCAATGGCAACAGATATGTAGCCTCTTGAGGCATATGCCTGAAAAATATTTTAAGAACTGTGAGATAGAACCATGTTCTTCTTCTTATGTTAACTACCAAGAGATCCATGGAAAATGAGGAAAATGTACCTCAAGCAGAGGTCTCAACCATTCCTTGCATTTTTTTGTACTATGCAAAAATACAATTGTAGGCCTTCTTTGCTCCATCCCTTCTTTCTCCATTTTCAAAATCAACATAGGCAAGCGACCTTGCTCACCTGCCTACCAATGGAAACAAAAAATTACTATAAAAATAATCTCGAGATATGTTAGCCCATAAAATTCAGAATCAATTCATCAAAATCCAAGTTAATCTATTAGTCATTCCTTCACTTTACACTAAATTTGTTGCTGAGTTTTGTTAGTGCTCCTGTTTCTACTTACCATATATATGAATCCAATATTACACTTTTTTTTTTGGTTTTCCATGTGCCTGACACGAACTTGCACCGACTAAGAAACAGCGACATGCAGCTAAAGGGAAGTAAGGCAGTTCTTATTGAAAAAATTCGACAGTACATCTTGATTACAAATAATAATGCTGAACAACTCTTTCCTATTTCGTCGTTCTCCATAGACAACACCGGTAACATTGTGTTTTTTGAGCATGACCCTGAACTAAGCAAGTTGGATAAAGTACGCAACATATCGGAGGGGGAGAAGACCCGCAAAGTGTGGACAAGTTTTCTAAGAGACTTAAGGTGTTGCAACACAACATCACACCTTCACAATTGAATTGGCTTTAGTCCGCGTGTCCAAATAACCTCAATCGTGATGGTGTGCTGTTGCGTTCCACCTGTTAGATTTTATAGGACGGAAAATACCCAAGTCTAAGTATAGATAGGAGGGAGAATGTGCATTGAGTGAGGGCTTATGGTTTGGAGAGGAGGCTTCACCAAAATGCCAAGGCATGATAGTGTCTCACACCCCAACTTATAACCCGCTTAATACTTACTTGGATACCCGATGTGGACTATTCTTAACACCAATGATAATGGCTATTTAAATTGATTTGCCCTCTGAGTCATTTGGTTTCCTAGGAGATCTACAGATCGATGAGGAGCAAGTGGGCTTTCAAAGCGTTGTGTGGTGGGTAAGGTTGAAGATGGACGTGCGTATGGTGTGTTTGGTTATGGTGTTCGTGGTGGTGGCGAGGAAGGTTTAGGTAAAAGATGAAGATTTGTTTAGGTTGAGGGATTGGAAGGACCCAACAAGAGGATGAACTAAAGTTGTGCAATCTTAAAAAGTGGAAATGAACTACCATTTGAAGAACTGAGCATGAAACTTCAAGTTTGAAAGATTTATGGGTTTTAGATGCAAAAGGTTTGTGAAAATGGAACTTAATATTTAAAAGAACAGTTTGAATTGCTGGACAATTCAAACAGTTGAATTACAACAAATATACAAATGGTTGATGGAGTAGCATTTGAGGCATAGCCCCTAATCAGGGGTGAAACTTAAATCTTCTTACTTGCTTTTAGTGCTGCTGTCCTTCAATAGTGGCTTAGCAACCCATAAGACTTAAAAGTCCAAGCAGATTGAAATCGAACAAAAATGGAGGCTAAAATAGGGAAAAAAAAACTCGGCTTGCTAATCGAATGATAAAGCTAGACCTAACCTCCAAGTTGATGATGACTACAGACAAGTCACAACTAGTAGTAGACCAGTTATACTTGAGGGGGATGTTAGAGAAGAGGAGTAATCCCGCGTCGACTAGTTGAGAAGAAATACAATAGGTTATAAGTTTGGAATGGGAACTCCGACTTTCATTGGTATTTTGTGTTGGACATTTTCAAAAGGAAATATTTAAGTCCCAAATGGGTTAGAAAGTTCTACTTTAAAGAGTAGATATACTCTCGCACTACTTTAAGTGTAAAAGAAAAACCACAAGAGCTATGCAAAGTGAGCCACGCGCGCGCGTCGCTTTTATAGGCGCATTTAGCACTTTGCACGAGGCACGTGCGCGTGTTTGTGTGGGCTAACCATGGTTAAAATATTTTACCATAAATTTTTACCATTTTCGGATATATTATGTGGGTGGTTAATTAATTGATCCACTCAACTTTAAGTGGGCAGTTAATGGGTAGTTAATTAAAACTCATTCAATGTTGACTGAGTGGAGCGGTTTTTTAACTGCCAAGGCAGTTGAAATTTCCCACTATCACATTTCTTCTCTAAATGGTTTGACCAGAGAGCTATAAGAGAAGATGCTTGGGAAGAAGGACATCTCGAAAATTATAGCAATTGCTTGTGTTCTAGCTTTCACTACTGCAAGTGCAAGCTAGTTTTTACTTCATTGTATCCTCTACGATTTTTGCTGACTCTTGCAGTATTGAGAGCAAGATTTCCTTTAGGAAAATGGCATAGATACACACTTTAAAGTCATTGCTCATTCTTTTGGTCTAACATTTTGGAGCAACCACCCACTCTAAGCGCAAGCCTACATTTGCAACGAGACCCTCCACACTCTCTCATGATGTGGACCATGCCTATACATAATTTTACATGGTATCAAAGTCCGCAATAGCCTAATAGCCCATGATCCTAGGTTCAATTTTTTAAGTCCAACAAAAATGGATGGTAAAAATAGAAAAGATTGAAAAGACTAGCAAAAACAAATGATGAAGCTAGACCTAAGTAAGAACACACGTGGTCTATGAGGCTTAACGAGTACAAGCTCAAAAAAAAGGTGAGACCTCCAAGTTAATGACTATAGACAAGTCACAATTGACCAAACCAATCATACTTGAGGGGGAGTGCTAGAGATGTGAGAATAGTTCCACATCGACTAATTGAGAACAAAGAAATGACTTACAATTAAGTGTAGAGTGAAAACTCCAACTTACCTTGACACTTTACCTACTCTTAAAAAAGGCCTTGCTTAGTTTGGGGGAAGTTGGGGAAAGTGAGTTGACTTCCAAGAAAGTTCAATATCCAGGGAAGTTGACACCCCCTACTCGCTCCATATGGTGAAAGCTCATAAGGTAATTTGAAGTGACGAAGTAAAAATGCACTATAATGGGTATTTATTTCAGGAAGAACGAAGTAGAACCAAACACGGAAATAGCAACTTTCTAAGAGGCTAACTTCCAGGGAGTACACTTCCCTGGAAGTTGGCAAAAATGAACCAAACGAGAACTAAAGGCTACACTTATACAACTAGTCTCTCTACACTCTTCTATGACTTGAACCAAACCTTGTACAAAACTTCACAAAAGAATGACACTTACCTCTGTAGTCAAGTAAAGGTTCTCTTCTTTTAAAAGTTCTTTAAAATTCTCTATTTCCTCCTTAGGGCAAGATTCCATTTCCTAGAAAGAGAAAGAAAACCAACTTCAATAATCAATATGGGCAAACAAAACGTGTAAACATTTATCATAAAGCAAACTAACCTCACTGAAAGTAGGGCGAGGCATCTCTTGGTACAACGGATATTTTACAGGCTTTGCGAGCTCCACCGAAAGAGGGACTACATATTTCACAAATTATCAGGAAACGAACATAGTCAACCATAAATGAACTTAGACCCTACTCATATAAGAAATAACAGTGACAGGGAATTTAATGGTTCATCCAAGTCGGAAAAAAGAAACTGCTCAATAAACAATACAACATACAATGGATACTCTGTTGTTTCAATATTTTGTACATTGCGCCATTCTAGGGCTCCATAGTACTTCAAGTAATTTTCATCATCTATTAAAACAAGAGGAATACTGTTAGAGGGAAGGTTGGGGGTCCTATAGCAAAGGAGTATACACGGAGGGCAAAGAAGGGTATTGTTGAGAATGCTTCAGAAACCGTTGGTGTGAACCCCACAGGTAAGTAGTGCAATGTGTAGTGTGTGTGGTAGGTTAGGGTGTAATGTGTGTGATGTAAGTGTGCGAGAGAAGGGTTGAGCATGAGTTGGCGTGTGTCAGGAGTATAAGTAGGACTGTTCATCAGTCAAGGAGCAGGCTAGAACTTTCTTGTGGTTGACGTAAGTCTGGGTGAGAGGAGGTTATCTCTCTCTTTGGGTTGAGTCCTGCTAGCTCTATCTCTATCTCTCTCTTTCTCTCTCGTTGTATCTTTTCATCTTTTCTGGGGTTTTTGCCCAACTATCAATAAAATACCCGAGGCATCGTCCTCGTTCTTCCTGACAGCAAGAGTTCTAACAGTGGTATCAGAGCGAGTCCGAGCCATGGGACCAAAAGTTGATTGGCGTTTGGAAGCATTGGAGTCGGAGTTGAGGAAGGTGCATGAACTGGAATGATCTATTGAGGGGTTGTGCTCAGAGTTCCAAGGCCAGTTACAGACGCAGATTCAATCCCTCTCGTAAAGGATGGAAGAGCTTTTCTGCCTACAACATGAGGATCTCACCAGATCTCCTCGGATCGGGTCTTCCAGTAGCACGAAATTGGCAGACCCGCCAGATCCGGATACCGGGAAAGGCGTTTTGATGGTGGAGGAGCCAAATCGAGCTGTGTGTAACGGCCCACTCTAATTAATCACAATTGATTGAGTAATTACAAATCACGACCCTAAGCTCGGACCCACGTAGACGTCGTCGACAAGTTGAGAACACGTGTGACCGAAAAATACTCTCGTAAAACGTGTCAAGTCTGGCGGAGAATGTAAGAGAGAGTCAAATAAGTTAGAGTGATTAACTAGATAAGTTGGGTTACTTTAAAATGGTTAGTTGTGGTTTAAAGGTTTGCATAAAAAAAAAGTCAAATAAAATCAAACAACACTCAACCTCTACAATGTGGACACCTCATCACACTGATGACATCACACACTCACTTTTTTTTCTCTCCTCATTAAAAACCACAAACTTTTTCTCTCTTTCGCTCAATCTCAAAGATTTCACTACCTTTCTCTCTTACTTTTCTTCTTTCTCTCTCTTACTTTTTTTCTCTCTTACCTTTTCTCTCTCTACAAGCAAACAAAAGAAAAGAGGAGAGAGAGTTTTCTCTCTCTACCCGAGACTAACCCTTTCCCCAAGCTCCCACATCTTCCTCCCTCATTCCTCCTACCTCTCGGCCTCTCATGGCTTCCCTCTTTTCTCTCGGTGCCCTCACTCGAAGTCTTCTCTCCCCATGGCCTCGAAAGCACCCCTCCTTGCTCGAGATTTCACCCCTCCTCGGCCTCCCTCATCATTGTCGAGGCAAGTGATTTATTTTTGTAGGATGTGGGTTTGTTGAAGAAGATTGGGTTTATATAGTGGTTTTTGGGTAGATTTAGTGTATATGGTGTGTGTAGAGATCCCGGGGTGAGCTTATAGTATTCGGGTGTATGTCGCCTTGGGATTTGTGTTGTAAAGTGATTTGAGACTATTTTAAGGATGCCTAGAGATCCGTGTTCATGTGTGAGGCGTAAATGATGCATTGGGATGCGTGTTGAAGTCGCACGCATCTCGAGGCAGTCTCGAGATGCGTGCTGATTTTTAATAATATTAAATAAATTCGAGATCCGTGCCATGATGTTGATGCTTTGATGGTCGCCTTGATATTCGTGTTGATTTTGGAGTGTATATCATCGCCTCGATATGCACACCAAAATCGCACGTATCGCAAGGTTTTTCTCAAGATGCGTGCTAATTTTAAATAAATAAATAAACTATAATAAAAATATAACAAACAATAATAATCTTGATATTTTTGGGTCGAATGTTTATATAAAAATAAATAGAATGTTTATATAAAAATAAATAAATAAAAATCGCATCGAGATGCGCATTAGTCGTTACACGCATCTCGAGATTTTTTGAGATGCGTATTAATGAAAGAATAGTAAATAAATAAAAAATATAAAAAATAGATATAAAAAGATGATCTCGAGGTGCGTGTAGATCAATAGTGTCTCTATGTATCCTCGAAATTGGTATAAAGACTTAAAATACAATGATGACCCAAATGGGGTTCGTCTCGATAAATGTGCAATGACCTAAAAATATTTTAAAAGCGACTTGAGTCGAGGTTTACCTCGTTATGCGTGTGATTCTGATAAAAAAATGAATAATTCAAAAATGATAATAATCAAAGATAATTGATTGATTTAGGAAATTTGGACGCGTCGATTACGGAACGGGAGTAAGGACCGATATTCGGATAAGGTATCGACATGATTGATGTAAGTAAACCCACGAGAAAGTCAGCTTATAATTTACTTATTTTCATTGTAAATTATTAGGTATATAGAAATGAAGAAGGAGAATCAATCTTAGAATTTGCTTCAGCATACGATCTTGTCTTAGCAAATACTAGTTTTAGGAAGAGGGAGTCGCATATAATTACTTTTAGTAGTGGTCATAACAAGAGTCAAATAGATTTTCTTTTAACAAGAAAAATAGATAGAAAAATATGTAGAGACTGCAAAGTAATACCTGGTGAAGCACTTACTACCCAACATAAGTTAGTAGTACTTGATATTAAGCTAACACGACGACATAATATAAATAAAAGAGTTAGCGACCCTAGAATAAAGTGGTGGAACCTAAAACATAGTAAACAAGTAGAGTTTAGAGAAAAACAACTAAAGGAAAATGTTTGGAATCTTGACTTAGATGCTAATACAATGTGGCTAGAAATGAGTAGTTGCATAAGGAGAGTGGTATCAAACGTATTAGGTATATCTAAAGGCTTGGGACCACCAAAGAAGGAAACATGGTGGTGGAACGAGGATGTCCAACGAGCAATTAAGACTAAAAGAGAAATGTATAGGAAAATACCTAAGTGTCAAGATGAAGATGTGTACAATCAATATAGAGAAGCTGGAAAACAAGCTAAAAAAGTAGTTAGTCAAGTTAAAACAAGACCTAAGTCATGTAAGATGTATTAAGGACGAAAATCAAAATGTTTTAACGCGCGATGAGGATATTAAGGAGAGATGGAGAAGTTACTTCGATAGTTTATTTAATGATGATCAAGTTGATACTATAATAGATGAAAACCCACACCAAGAAAGAAATGTAAACTATACACGCAATATTAGAATTGTAGAAGTTAAAGAGGCCTTGAAAAGAATGAAAATAGGGAAAGCATGTGGCCCAGATAAAATACCCATAGAGGTTTGGAAATGCTTATGAGAAATTGGATTGACTTGGTTAACAAAACTTTTCAATAAAATTTTAAAATCAAAACAGATGCCAATGGATTGGAGAAGAAGCACGCTTGGGCCAATCTTCAAAAACAAAGGAGACATTCAAAGTTGCTCAAACTACCGGGGAATTAAACTTATGAGTCGCACTATGAAACTTTGGGAGAGGATAATTGACAATAGGCTAAAGAGAGAAACAACAATATCAGAGAACCAATTTGGTTTCATGCCTGGGAGGTCAACTATTGCGGCGATTTTCCTTGTAAGACGATTGTTAGAAAAATATAGAGAAAAGAAAAAAGATCTTCATATGGTATTCGTAGATTTAGAAAAAACATATGATAGGGTCCCTAGAGATGTTCTTTGGTGGGTTCTAGAAAGAAAAAGAGTGCATGCTAGATACATAGACACTATTAAGGATATGTATGATGGAGTAGTAACGAGCATAAAGACATTTGGAGGAGCTTCAAAAGAATTTCCCATTACGATATGACTACATCAAGGATCGGCTTTAAGCCCATATATATTTACTTTAGTTATGGATGAACTAACTAGACATATTCAAGAGGATATACCATGGTGTATGCTATTTGCAGATGATATTGTCTTAGTGGATGAAACTAAAGATGGAGTGAATAGGAAATTAGAACTCTGGAGGAATACATTAGAATCTAAAGGGTTTAAGTTGAGTAGGACGAAAACCGAATACATGCACTGTGAGTTTAGAAACACTAGACATCGAGATGACGGAGTGGTAAAATTAGGGGAAGTAGAAGTTCCTAAGGTAAACCACTTTAGATACCTAGGATCAATCATACAAAATGATGGTAACATTGAGAATGATGTTACACATAGAATTAAAGTTGGATGAAAGAAACGGCGGAGTGCAACGGGTGATTTGTGATCGAAATGTTCCTACTAAGTTAAAAGGAAAATTTTATAGGACCGCAATTAGGTCAGCTATGCTCTATGGAAGTGAATGTTGGGCGGTAAAGCAACAACAATTACATAAAATAAACATAGCAGAAATGAGGATGCTTAGGTGGATGTGTGGTAAAACTCGTAAAGATAGAATAAGAAATATAGAAATTCAAAGACAAGTAGGAGTAGCACCAATTGATACAAAGATTAGGGAAGGGCGGTTGCGGTGGTTTGGTCACCTGCAAAGACGGCCTACAAATGCCCCAACAAGAAAACTTGACTCAATAGAAACTGTAGAAATTCGACGAGGTAGGGGCAAACTAAAGTTAACATGTGATGCATTAATTAGGAGGGATTTGAATGGTTTGAAAAGCTCACCATCAATTGCACTTAATCGAGCACAATGAAAAAGTTTGATCCATGTAGTCGACCCCAGTTAATTTGAGACTGAGGCTATGTTGTTGTTGTTGTTGCATTGTAAATTATTTATTTCACATTACTTTTCGCCAGTTCAGCTTGCATTTTTACTCTATTCCCACGTGTGTTTGTGTATGGTCGAAGGGATGGTGTGACCCCTTTCCGGCTATCTCGTTGATGATGATCCGATTGTTGCTACGGTGTTGGTCATACTTAGATTACGCGTGAGATTCTCTCAGCGAGTCGATGATCTCGAGAGCGAGTTGACGTGAGGCTCACCTCCGTCACAGATTTCCTCTCCTTTGAGGCGCTAAGCGAAAGTCTACCTTCTGACCAACAGAGTTCCTCATTTCGACCGTGAAGGAGGGGTATGGATTTCCTCACCTCCAGGGCCTTCTCGGTTTAGTATTTACGTCCCAGGGCTCGACAGCTATACACCACACTCGCGTTCCATATTCTTGATTATCTCACGACTTATATTCATGCTTTACATTTCGTTTATTTACTTTATCTGCATAAATTGTAGCCATTTTATTGGATTTCTTGTGAATACTAACTGAATTTCTCTGGGATTTACTCACTGGAACTTGTCATTGTGTTTGGTGACAAGTTGCAGACTATACGACGTTCCGGATCTAAGGAGCCACAATAGCTTAACTTGTAGATATATGTATTTCTATATGTAATACTTTTTGGGATCATTTTGGGAGATTTATTACCTATACATGTATATTGACACTTATCATACAATTTTCATCGCCTTTATTGACATACATGGTATCTTTTTACCGGGTTTCCACCCCATAGGTTTGTTAATCAATGCATAATTGATTTACATTACTTACTTGCATATTATTAAGACTTCCGCTACTAAAATAACTTAAATAAATCAAAACAAATAATTTAAGTTATTAAACTTTATAACTTAGTATATTTCGCTAAAATAATCATTTAAACATCAAAATTTACTAAGTTGGAGTATTAGACGGTAAGTTCGCGGGCCATCATGGACATGTATGCCGGTGACGTGACATGATCTGGTGACGTGGCGGTGCCCGGTTTGCCTCAGAATTTGGGGTCGTCACACTGTGACGTCGTACCAACCAGGGCCCGAGGTCAGGAAGATTAAGATGCCGACCAGTGATGGCACCGGTCTCCTTGTATGGCTTAATTAAGCCGAGCAGTATTTCGCCCTACATGAGATGTCGGAGATCTCGAAGTTACGAGCGGCTCGGATTTGTTTGGTGGGGGTGGCGCAGATCTGGTTGCAGACGGAGGAACAATCCACCCGTTTGAGAGTTGGGACGACCTCAAGGCGCAGTTGGTTTTGCAGTTCATCGAGGCGGATCCACTCCACCTTTGTCAGGAGTTTTCTCGATTTGGCAGGAATCGACGGTGAGTGAATATCGTGAGCATTATGAGTTACTATTGCTGCATCAACAGGGTTTCTCGGAGAGGCATAAGATCGTTGTCTTCATCGATGGACTTGTCGACCGAATCAAGGCGGAGATAATGGTCGATCCCCCGGTGAAATTAAAGGACGTCATCGCCAGAGCAGTTCGACTGGAGAAGAAGCTCGTCACGAATGAGTCGATGGGGCTTGGTGGGCCCAAGGCCCACTCCATTTCTTCTGGGTCTAACCTTTGGAGCGAGTCCAAAACTCCCACTTGGGTCTCGCACACACTTTCTGGGCCCAACAAGGATCTAATTAAGGCCCAATCCAAAGTTCCAACCTTAGTGGGCTCGAGTATAAAGTCTAGCCCAAGTTCTTCAGGATCCTCAAGCTCAACTTCTAGCTCAGTAACTCCCAACGTCTCCCCCTCAAAACACAAACGGCTGACCGACGCTGAGGCCCAAGTCCGAAGGAAGTAAGGGCTCTGCTACCGTTGCGATGACAAGTGGTTCTTTGGTCATCGTTGTGCAAAGAAGGTACTCAACAACTGGTTATTACCGCTGTTTCCTACGTGACTATGGGAAACTTAGGGCACCACTGACACAGTTGTTACGAAAGGAGGCCTTTTCTTTGGAATAACGCAGCGACCCTTGCAGTCCAACAACTAAAGCAAGCAATGAAGGATGTCTCGACCCTCGCTTTGCCCTGATTTTGATGCTTTATTCGTGATTGAAACAAATGCTTTGGGTATGGGTGTGGGGGCAGTACTTTCCCAAACAGATCGACCCATCGCTTTCTTAAGTCGGGCCTTATCTCCCCGATCCTGGGCAAAGTCCACTTACGAGCGCGAGCTCATGGCCATAGTACCGGCCGTCTAAAAATGGTGCCATTATTTGTTGGGGAGGCGTTTTTTGGTGCGTACGGATCAGCAAAGCCTGAAATTCCTATTGGAGCAGAGTCTCATTTCACCGGAGTATCAAAAGTGGCTGATCAAATTATTGGGGTTACATTTCGACATTCAGTACAAACCCGGCTCCTCCAATATTGTCGCGGATACGCTGTCTCGTTTCCCTTTTGGGTCAGAAATAAATGCCCTCTCCTTGTCTGCTGTGGCTGATCTATCCATCATCGATGAAGGCATCCAGGTTGACCTTTTCTTGAGTTCCATTCGGTCGAACCTGGAAGCGGGTCGTATCTCCAAGCCGGGTTGGTCTCTCACTCGTGGCCAACTGCAGTATCTCAACAGGATAGTGATCTCGGCTTCGTCTCTGCTCAAGGGTACCATGCTAACCGAGTTTCATGCAAGTCCTATGGGGGGCCACGACGGTTTTTTGAAAACTTACAAACGCTTGGCTGCTGTTCTATTAGGTCGGTATGCGCCATGACATCAAGACATTCGTTGCCTCTTGCGATGTCTGTCGGCGCAATAAATATGAGACCCTAGCCCCTGGTGGTTTGCTATAACCGTTACCCATCCCGGCTGCTATATGGTTGGATATCTCCATGGATCTCATTGACGGACTGCCGACATCCAAGGGTTTCAACTCCATCTTCGTGGTGGTCGACCGCCTTAGTAAATTCGCTCATTTTGTTCTCCTCAAGCATCCATACACTGCTAAGTTGGTGGCTGAAATTTTTTTGAAAGAAGTGGTCCGCCTCCACGGTTTTCCCAACAGCATTGTCTCCGAACCGCGACAAGGTTTTTCTCAGTCATTTTTGGGGGTACTTATTTCGCCTACAACACACCCATCTCCAACACAGTACAGCCTACCATCCTCAGTCTGACGGACAAACGAAAGTGGTTAATCGATGCTTGGAAACGTATTTGCGTTGTTTCATTCATCAGCGCCCTAAAGAGTGGTCCCAGTGGTTGATTTGGGCTGAATACTTCTACAACACTTCGTTTCATACCGAAATCCAATGCTCTCCTTTCAAAGTCGTGTATGGTCGCGACCTTCCACCTTTGGTCCGCCATGGCTCTCTCCCACCCACTGTTCTCTCTGATTTGGCGGCGATGCTGGCGGCTAGGGACCTCGCCCTACACGAGCTCCGTGCTCAACTGGTGCTGGCCCAAAATCGTATGAAGCAATACGCCGACCCACACCGTCGAGAAGTGGTATTCGAAGTGGGCGACTTGGCCTACCTTAAGCTCCGCCCCTACCGTCAACAGACATCGGCTCACTGTGCCAACATGAAATTTAGCCCACGCTTCTATGGGCCTTTCAAAGTTCTCGAACGGATCGGACAAGTTGCTTACCGGCTCGACCTTCTTCCCTCGTCTTCGGTCCATCCTGTTTTTCACGTTTCGCAGCTGCGACGTGCTATAGGGGCTGCCACTGTCACTCCATCCCTGCCTGTTTTTCTTGCTGAATTCCTGGCTGTGCCAATGGAGCCTGAGTCCGTGCTGGCATACGACCTCTCGGCCGGCCCTGAAGTTTTGCTAAAATGGGTTTCACTTCCGGAAGCCGACTCTTCTTAGGAACTTGTTCATCACGTCTGCAAGCGTTTTCCTTCCTTCCACCTTGAGGACAAGGTGGTTGTCCATCCAGGGAGTAATGTTTGGGGGTTCTATAGCAAATGTGTATACACGGAGGGCAAAGAAGGGTATTGTTGAGAATGCTTCAGAAACCTCTGGTGTGGACCCTACAGGTCAGCAGTGAAGTGTGTGTAGTGTGTGTGGTAGGTTAGGTTGTAATGTGTGTGATGTAAGTGTGCGAGAGAAGGGTTGAGCATGAGCTGGCGTGTGTCAGGAGTATAAGTAGGATTGTTCATCACTCAGGGAGCAGGCTAGAACTTTCTTGTGGTTGACGTAAGTCTGGGTGAGAGGAGGTTATCTCTCACTCTGGGTTGAGTCCTGCTAGCTCTCTCTCCCTCTCTCTCTCTCTCGTTGTATCTTTTCATCTTTTCTAGAGTTTTTGCCCAACTATCAATAAAATACCCGAGGCATCGTCCTCGTTCTTCCTGAGAGCAAGAGTTCTAACAAATACCCAAAAACTAAATGCAGCATTATGTCCCAATTTGCCTATATTCTGAATTTTATGTTGCATTTTCACAAAATTCAATTATGGCTCAAGTTGTGGATAGCACAATTTTCACCCAAAGATTTTATATGATTGGTAAAATCATGGCACTATTTTAATTAGGGTAGTTCAGGGCTTCACCGTAACGACTCGTGTCCTTAACCTGGTAAGTAGCACTAATCTGAATACTAACTAACCCAAGTTAGACTCGTGGTTAAGCCCTGCCGCTTGTCTAGATTAGCGTGCTCATGCGTTTGTATGTTGTTTAATGTTTGTTTGGTATGCCAAATCAAAGTAAAACTAAAGTTATAAAGTTGAATCAATTAAAAACCCACAACAACTAGATATGTCTCGGGATATGAGTGAGTGTGATGATGAGTAGCAATTTAATATAGTGTCACTTTAAATGCGTGCAAGGAGATCTAGACAATGTTCAAATGGTCTAGGTTATAAGGATGAGGTGGATTGCATGGGAAGTAGGAGGTTAGTCAGGTGACACTACCTTAAAGTGGATTAGTGTGGTAGTTTAAACACCACAAGATCATCCTCGAGGTTACACGGTGCGTATCTCGAGGAAGATCAAGACCGTGTAATCTCGAGGAAGATCAAGACTTAAAATGCAAAAAAAAACTAGTTTTCTCTTCTCAAGTGATTGATCGAAAGTATGAAACAAAAATAGCAAGAAGGAAACGATGACAGGGTTTGTAGAGAGGTTGAAGGAGAGAGGAAGAGATATAGGGAAGTTCAGTTTTCTAAGCTTGAAGAAGATCAAGATTTGTTGAACTAGGTCTCTTGACATGTTAGTAAGCTCACTTCATTCATTCTCTCAATATCTTCTTCAATATCTCACTCTAGTATGGGGATTTGATAGTGTTTTTGATTGTGGAACCATACCTGAACATCTTGGTAGGTTATGTGAGCTAATTGGGTTCATTAGAACTCATTTCTAATGGTAAAAACCCAACTGAACTGCTGTCATAACTTATATGTGGTTGTAGTTGTATATTTGTGATCAAATGAAATGGATTCAAGGCTTAATTTCATGATTTATGAAGGGGCAGCATTAGCTGAATCATTTGTAATGTTCTTGGGTTCAGTAAAACCCATTAGATATGAATAATCATGTTTAGAAACTATCCATTACTGCTGCCACACATTTTTATGTACTTAAGCCATGTAATGAGACCAAAACATGATGGAAGTGATAAGTTTGGTAAGGACAGCTCTAGCTAAACCTACTGAGGTGTTGGTGAGCTATTTGAAATCCTTAGAACTCATTTAAGTTGACGGAAAATGTGTAGGTTCAGCAGTCCATAACTGTTGTCATTTAGTTTACTTGTTGTTCTTGTGAAATTGATCAAAAAGAAATGATTTCATTCTTGAATCTCTTTGTTTAATGATTCAAGTTATTGTTGGATAGTTTATGTTGAAAGAACACCTTAAAATGAAGTGTTCTGAGCATTCAAAGAAGGTCCCAGTGGAAAACTACCCATTTGTAGTTTTGTTTCCGGTTTTAGTTGACACTTAGGGACTGGTTTAGGGGTCCATAAACATGAAAAATGGACTAGGAATTAATGCCTAATAATTGGTTTTAGGTTTCCAAACTCTGGGGAAAGATTCGTGAGGTCCGGACTTAGGAAAAGTCGGAAAATCTAAGAATTGCAACCGAGGTAAGTGAGAATTCATTTAGTTTATCTTTTATGCCATGTCTATAGTTATATTTAGTTTCGTATATCTTATGGACTAGGTTTGGGGGCTCTGTACTGGAATCTATGTTTTACAAACATATAAAGTGAATCTGCAAGATAGGTCTGTGACGAAGCTCCCGCAAAGAGTTCGGTTGGGATCTAGTGTAAACCCGCCTTTGCAAGGGTTCATAGAATGATTGAGATATTACTAAGGATGTAGGAGAGCTAACTTAAGCTGAAATACATTATGAAGACCACACAAAGACCACTATGTGGGTCAGATTTTGGCATTCTTGTGTAAGTTAGTTTTCAGTCTTTGTTTTCTAACTTCTTTTCAAATGATTGCCAGTACAGTAGCCGATTTAACTGTGGAAATGCATGTTGTTATATCTATTGTTTATATGATTTCTATTATGCACCGTTGTAGATACTATTGCTCATTTAGTTATGTAAATGAGGTAACAGTGGATAAGGAATGGTCTAAGTGGAATCCCATTTACTGAGTCTGTTGAATGCTCACTCCCCTTTTCAACAATCTCAAGTACCTCGACCGACATTCTTGGGCGTGAAGAGAGAAGAATTAAGGTTTAGTTCATTCTCTACGATCTGTAAGACTTTTCCGGTATAGTATATTGATATTGAACTACTATTTTGTACTCCCTCCGAGGTCATTTATATAATTCGTTCTAGCAAAAACTTGTTCAAAATTGTAAGTCGTTTTTGGAATTCAAGAGTGTATTTATTGCATTTTTACCCATTTTACCCTCATACAATTCAAACATTTATGATTCTTCAGTTCTTCAATTCATTTAATGTTAAAAGACATATATGTAAATTACACTCGTAATTAAGGCTACCTTAATTCTTGTGTCTTTACCTTAAACAACAACAACAACAACATAGCCTCAGTCCCAAATTAACTGGGGTCGGCTACATGGATCAAACTTTTCCATTGTGCTCGATTAAGTGCAATTGATGGTGAGCTTTTCAAACCATTCAAATCCCTCATAATTAATGCATCTCATGTTAACTTTGGTCTGCCCCTACCTCGTCGAATTTCTACAGTTTCTATTGAGTCAAGTTTTCTAGTTGGGGCATTTGTAGGCCGTCTTTGCAGTGACCAAACCACCGCAACCGCCCTTCCCTAATCTTTGTATCAATTGGTGCTACTCCTACTTGTCTTTGAATTTCTATATTTCTTATTCTATCTTTACGAGTTTTACCACACATCCACCTAAGCATCCTCATTTCTCGCTACGTTTATTTTATGTAATTGTTGTTGCTTTACCGCCCAACATTCACTTCCATAGAGCATAGCCGGCCTAATTGCGGTCCTATAAAATTTTCCTTTTAACTTAGTAAGAACATTTCGATCACAAATCACCCCTGTTGCACTCCGTCATTTCTTCCATCCAGCTTGAATTCTATGTGTGACATCATTCTCAATGTTACCATCATTTTGTATGATTGATCCTAGGTATCTAAAGTGGTTTACCTTAGGAACTTCTACTTCCCCTAATTTTACCACTCCGTCATCTCGATGTCTAGTGTTTCTAAACTCACAGTGCATGTATTCGATTTTCGTCCTACTCAACTTAAAGTCTTTAGATTCTAATGCATGTATTTACCTTAAACAACTTATATAAATGACCGGATGGAGTATTAAACATGATTGGGAAACTATTGTTACACGGTGGTTTATCCAGTTTTGCATAACTATTATCTGAAATCGAAGTCTCTGATTTCTGCCGCGTTTATTTATACTTTATTCAATTTCCGAGATATACATGTTGTATTTATCAAGTGCCGAAGGTAGGCTTCTGTCATGTGTTGAGCTCGGCTGGTTTATTGGAGCTTAATACGTGTTTCAAGCCGAACGAATCCTTAATTAAGACAAGGGTCGTTAAATCACTATGCAATGTAGTATCTATTACATTTCACTCGTTGAAATGTTGTAATAGGTTGGCTCAACCTCTTGGGTTAGGAGCGATCAGTGTGCCTTTTTAGGCTTCAAAAAAAAAAACCCACCTCTTCTTTTTGAGGCGACCCAATGATCAATCTTTCCTTGGATTTCTCATCATATTTGCTCCCCAAAACAGTCAAAACCCCTCAGTTGAAGCTTTGATTCCCGCATGGTTCTACTATTATAGAAAACAAGGAAGAACAAAAATACAGAGATCAATCCAATCAATGTGTTGAAAGTATTTTTTGTTTGGTCTTAGTGGTTTAGTGTTTTCTTTATCTAAAATCCATCTTAACCCATCAAGAAAGTAAATTTCAATGCCACCTTAAAAGATATGACCCAAAACAAACATAACAAGTGTAGACTATAGAGAAATATTGTGCCATTGATTGCTAAATAACTGATAAAATTATACTCACAATTGATTGATGTCAGTCGGAACTAATAGAATAGTGATGAAGTTTTCATTAACCAAGAAGATGTATAAATATACAATGCATAACAACTCTCGGGGTTTTATCAAAAGCAAAACAAAATAAAAAATAAAAAATCCCGAGTCATGGTGTTGGGGCACCCGACTAGCTCTCTTGGGATTTTTCTGGTAGGGAGGGGCCAGAAAAAAAGCTTGGACACCCACTATTATCACAAAAAAAAAACTCATCTCCACAGAATATATTATATCTTATCATTTGATCTTAGCCATATCATGTCTAACTAACAATTATATAATAATGCCAAATTGAATTAGGAAGAGTAAGCGATAAATAGGTTTAATAACACACACACAAAAATCAAGTGATATGATCTGAACATCACAAGAAGATCAATCTTAAAATACAACAAGGCAAGAGTAAGCGATAAATAGGTTTAATTGGAGTTTGCAGGGTAGATGAGAGAGAGAGAAATCGCACCTTCATCCGATCTTCGACTACGAAGAAGTCGAAGAAAGTCCTCTCTAAGCTCGGCAGCTGCATCAACACTCCCCATCATCATCTGTGACTCCGCTCTACCGTCTCCTATGCCCAAACCAATACAACATTATAATACCGCAACTAGGAGGACAACGAGTGCCCTTTTAGTAAAGTTAGATTAGACATGTGTTGATTTGGGGTAATGTTCAAAAGTAATGAAAAACAACTCCTTGAGGACAAGGTTCAGTTCACCTAACACATGGACCAACGTATATACACCTAACACATGGACCAACGGATATGGATTCCGAAATCATATGTACGTACAAATTAATGGACTCGAAAAGTGCTGCATCCCTATAAAGGAAGGACCACAACAACCCCAACATTTAAGATAAAGCAAAATTATTTCTTAAAAGTACACATTCATTAACAGTTATTAAAAGAACACATGAAAGAGATGGCATTGAAACCCAAATTTTCTCTTTCAAAGGAAATCCTAATAAGGCCTATTGTTAAATCGGCCGCGAGCCATTCCCCACCGCCTGCCTCTCCCCCTGTTGCCTATAAATGGATTTCCGCGTCGGTCCTTGGATGGTGGTGTGCGTCCATTTCTCATCGGAGATCTGCTCCGCTCTCGAATATCACGAGCCCATTGAACACGTGGTAGAAATGGTGGAGGCGCCATTGGTGGCGGTGACATTGGCCTGAGTTCGTTCCTATTGCGGAAACCTTGCCTTTCACTAAAGCTTTCCCTTCCTCGATCCCTAGTGACCCAATGTGGCATCATTGCTCTATCAAACCTTCCTCTCTCCCCAAAGTCATCCTCTTCCCGAACAACTGGTCCCTCCCCCCTCCTTGGATGATAATCTGGGAGCCTCCCTCCATGCCTTGGGTGTGGAGGGGTAATCTCTCGAGGACCATCTCTGCCCCAAGCCAGTGGTGGTGGGGACCTGAAGCCGTTCATTCCTCTGTCAAGAGAACGACTTATTGGTGGGCTGGAGAAGCGTGGTGGTCTTGAGAAGTTTCTTGGGCTGTCACCAGGCCTCGAACGAGGCTCATGGCAGTTGTTACAGAAATCTCGCCGCGCAAAGTTCAGGTTAGCGCACCTAAGACAAGATAATGGAGGGAAAAAGGATAAGAAACTTAGCACTCCCATCCACAAAAGGACATAGAACTCTTCAATGTAAGGCACCGTTAGGAACAAAGGGCAACAAGTGGACTTACGAGGGGTCAGGACAAAACCAGTCTCCTTCTCTGGGTGCAACATTCGGATTATTTCTGTTGAGTCCTCTCTTGTCAAATTCATCATCATCAGAAGCTCTTTCTGAAAACCTACCACCGCCACCTCCTCTTCCTCGACCATACGGTGGCGACAAGTCACGAAAATTTCTGGGGCCTCTCCCACCCCTGAATCCACCGCCATGTTGTGAACCCATGCCATCAAAACTGCCTCTATAATGATCTACTTTTCTACGGCATATGGGTGAAATAGAACCTGCACGCTTCCCATGACCTGAAAAAATGAGAAAATGAGCACCAAAAACGGTCGTGAAAACAAGCAAGCAAAATGCGCTTGGTACAAAAGTGATTGCTATTCTCAACTTCATCGCAACAGCTACCTGAATTCTCCTTTT
This sequence comes from Stephania cephalantha, assembly GCA_039657325.1. Lineage (NCBI taxonomy): Eukaryota > Viridiplantae > Streptophyta > Magnoliopsida > Ranunculales > Menispermaceae > Stephania > Stephania cephalantha. The sequence goes on along the minus strand of CM077569.1, from coordinate 42,161,459 downwards.
CCCCCTCCACACAAGGCATTGAGTAAAACAAACAAAAGACGTTAAGAGCAGCAAGATTCTCACCTCACATGTTAACTGGCAGTAGCATAACTTTACCAAGCAACTGGGCGATGAAAAAGGTGCAATAATCAGAGAAATATAATCCATACCCAAGAAAACAAAATGCCACAAACCATATATTTACAAAGCCCCATTTCCTAATTGCAGATATGATGCCAAATATCCCTTTCAACCATTTAAAAAGGATTATGCCTCATAATCCACACATGGCATATCGAGCCAAAAGCACAGACCCAAGAAAGCCAAGCCTTCACTGATTCCTTTTAACTGCATCTAATTCCTATCAGCTAATAGCCAAGAGACAGATAATATACCTAATAAATCAGAGAGGATCAAAGGTAAAGATACTGATTAAAATGGTAACTCTTTCAACTTTCAAGACCTTCAAACATGGGAAAAACCTCCTGATGCAAGGAGCAAAAAACGGAAGTAACTAGATCAAGTGCATGAAGAGCGAAAGTAACTCTTCCAATCACCAGCCAAAGAGTACTGAGCCTCTAGAAGAGAACCCCTATATGCCTTGTATGAAGAACCGCATTGTTTTAATCAATCTTCAATATCCTGATTATGCTGACAGAAAATTACCAACCTGAAATCTATTGCTATCAATTTCTTCTGATGTTAGCAATGACCATCAGCAGATCCAGAGAAATGCTGAATCTTCACAATTATATTTGAAAGCGGAATGCTGAATCTTCACAATTATATTCGAAAGCAGCATACTTCAGGATATAAAACTCAGGCAACTTGAAGTCCAAACCTTTTTTCAAGTTTACCCTTGACTTATTATATAGTTGAATAACAGCTTCCATTTAACAATGCAGTTGAAACTTTACAGCTTAAGAACACCTATCAACCATGAAACTAATAACAAATGGCATTTCAACTAAGTGAGAAACAAACGCAAAAGCTGCCAGATCCCCACAATTGATCCCATTTTACCAGAATTAAATAAGGTGACTGCCATGTAATTACCTAGTTCAAAATTCCACCAAAATACCCAAATATATCCCAATTCAATCCACTGCTTCTTGACCAATAACAAAGCAACCATTTATAAAGGATAAATGCCGATCATAATCACCTTGCCTTTCATCGAGAACTTTTGTCACAAATACACCACACCAGCTTTTCAAGGAAACAGTAATTCTTTCTTCAATTAAGAACGTTTTACAACATACCTAGAGCTTTCACGTTACAGCAGTTTAATTACAATGGACCAAACCTACTCTTTTGAAAAATTCAAAAGCCACCAAGTACCACTTCATCCTCGTCAACAACTTATAGCATTTCAATTGTCAAATGCTTGCACCCGATTACCTATAATTTTATGCAACCCATAACCCTAAGACCCAGAATCCCAAAACCACCCACAGCCCAGTGCCCAAAGACAAACCAATTCACCATATTACTGCAGCACCTTCAAAACTTGCACCTCGTAAAAGAGCCTACTACTAGAATTTCCAACATGTTGCATTTTCAGTCATAACTATCAAGGATTTCTAAACCCAGGTTTGACATTCTGCACCCAAAACTTATATTCTCTCCCCAAGACCCATATGCTTGCACCAAGAAACTCTGAAAGCTGTAACAAACAACAAAAACTAGATTCTCAATTTGGCATTTACTTGATGGAGACAAACTGATATGCTCCATGAGCAACACAAGGTCTCGATACAGGGTTTTACATAATTCTTAAAAAAAAAAGGATTTCACATACCAATAAAACAACCTTCTAAAACGGGCAAAGCAAATAAATCAACAAATTTGTCGAATTTACGCAACATTTGAAAAGCTACTGAGAGAGAATTCAGTCATTCACAAAATAAGCAAAAAAAAAGGTTGTAACATCATATCATATCATATTTAGGGACTAAAATTAATCTCCCTAATGTACTGTCTCACAATCTCGCAACCTTTCCTTCCAAATTATGTTATATACCAAATAATTATGTATCTAAGCACAAAAGCCCGACTTTTCTACACCTAGCAAAGAATGACGGTGAATTCGCATCAAATGGACATATCTTTTGAAAAAGTACGTCCAGGCTCCTCTTTTTCATACAAAAGCAAAGGATAAGTGCCTGTATTGATGGTTAAGTCTTTAGTTCACTTGAGCTCCAAGGAGGAAGTTGAAAACATGAAAATTAGCTTCAATGTTCGCGTCCCAAGCCATTTTTATCCATCAAAACCTTAACGAATTACTTTTTCTCAACACGAAAGACATAATAAAGAAAGCATAGCTTTTTACAAAAAGATACGAGCTAGTAAAAAAAGATCGCATACTAATCAATATTGAATCAATCGCAATACCTTCGAAGATCCGAAATCGAAGCCACTTCATACCAAGCAATCAAAGAACCCATTGCGCATATATCACAGAAATCAATTAACTCAAACAACACCACCAACACAATCACACATGCGATTTCTTTGTTTCCATAAGCAAACTCTAGGTTTATAATCTCTAATTCAATAGCAAAAAAATAATTCTAGGGTTTCTGAAGATCAAAGCGTAAAGAAAGTAACCATTGGTTTCCGTGAATCTGTCGGAGCGAGAGAACGGCGGGCGAACCTCCCCCGGCTCATAGTCGCTCCCGCCGCCGCCGTTGTCGGATGGCCGTACAATGAGGCTGCTCAGGTGGGGGTGTTGCCGCGCCGGCGACTGGTCCCTCTCGCGCGAACCCATTCACTTGTGTGCGTTAAAGTAAGTAAAGATGTAAAACCCTAAAAGAAGAGGGAACGATAATAAGTAGGAAGAGAACTGACTCTCGTCTTTGTAATGGACTAAATTGTCTGGAGGGCTCAGTTTTAGGCGGTGAGGTGTGTGTGCAAGTGTGCGGGGAAAAGAGTTTAATTTTTTTAGAAACATATTTTAATTTTTTAAGGGGTAAATAAAAACAATAATAAAAATTAATCAAAAAATTTAAAATAAAAACAAAAATAGAAATAAAATGTTAGAGGTACTTGGTAAACACAATCAACTAACCGCACTCTCTTACGTGGCACACTATTTTATATGTCTTAGGATGCGTAAACTCACATCATGAGTATGTGCTTCATAGATGAGTGTATTTACCAAGCGTGTGTAGTATTTCCCAAATAAAAATCTCTAGATTGAAATAGCAATTAGGATTGGTTCAGTGTTCCTTACAATCGAGTGATCTGATCATGAATCTTAAGAACTTATGTCTTAAGTAAGTTATGCACTAGAAGTCCAAAATAAATAAATAAATAAGTTATGACCTTAACACATATTGTAGTAATGTAAGGGCTCAAGATTTTAAGAGTCGTGCTATAGACACCCAACACTTACGGAGGGTATTCCTTTTTTTTAATTAGTTTCTATTTCCAATAAAAATGACATATTTGCCCCTCTTAAATAATGGGGTGCCTTTATGAAAAGTTGGGGGTTTCTATAGCACGACACTATATTTCAGACATAAGTTGTTGTGTCAGTTATCATCATTCGACACTATATTTCAGGTCTCGGTGGGAAATGATCAAACCTATGGTCTTAGACGCATAGGACCGAAACATAAGTTGTTTGTGTTGGTTGGTGTCAACTGAGATACACATACATGTCTCGGCACAAGGCCATTAAGACCACTTGAATAGTCTTTGTGGTCACCTATTGAACTGGGTGTCTGACCATGGTATGCCCTATCAAAGGCACCAATAATAGTGTCAAATTCACCAACTACTTTAGATTTGTAGTGAGGCAAGTACGAAGTCAAACCCACATGGATTGAGATGTTCCTTTTTAGATTATATATAAACGGGGTTTATTGAAAACAAAAACTCAATTGCATTAAGAATTAAATGCGAAGAAAATAAAACTCAATTGCTTAGAAAACGGAAATCAATAAATATAAAAACTCTAGAACACAATGTGAATTGAGATTCAAGGGATATGATTTGTTCGTCGGTTTTGAAAAGTTGCTTTGGTACTAATTTTCATAAATATGTGATGTGCGTGCCGCAAGTATAACAACTCACTTGTAGTAATAGTGCAATAAACTTACGTTGATTACTTATATCGTCCTCAGGGAAAAGTTTTTGCACTAGTTGTTAATTACCTATTTAACTTGAACTATTGCTAAGGAATTCACTTTTTAATTTGTTTTATATCAAACTAAACTACTCTAACAAATTAATTTAAACTTTACTTGAACTCTTATATTAAGAATATCTTAGTTCACAACTTCACCTAGGTAATTTAATGCTATGCTTTGTAGTCATGTTTACATCTCAATATGTTGTGTGCAATGCCTAATTAGAATAGACATATTTCCTTCAAATCCACTTCAACCCACTGTCGTGACGGAAAAGATTATAATGTGCAAATTAGAACTTCACCTATCGGTATGAATAACGTAAGCACCACATTGCTTTAAGTCCCAAATCATTGGATTCATAACCAACTAAGTTTACTATCCGTGCCTCTATAATAAACAATTATCGCTCGATGTTGTGTATTTTAAAGTTATATCATTCATGTCCAAATTAAGAGCTTCAATGACCAAGATAACTCATAAAGCTTAAGTTCATTAAACACGCGATCAAGATTTCTAAAGCATTACGCTCATAATCAATACAAATTCTAACAATTTCACTATTTATTATCACTTTTTAAATAATATTCAAAGCATAGTATTCATACACCATATGATCCATTGATCCTTAAGATAAATAGACTACTCACACTTCATTAAAACACACACATCACAATTCATAATGGACATCATTGCAAATCAAAGATGAATATAAATATTACCTTGAATTTAATCAATGAAACCAAACTTGAATTATAAACGTAAAGTCTTCAATATTTTCTTCACACAAACTCCTTAATACTCAAACTCAATGTAAATCCTATGCTAAATTACTCTAATGGTGGCTAATAGTTGGTATGTGGTGAGTTTACCACGTTCTAATACCTATTTCTACTCCTTAATAACAATTAGAAACCATACTTTACAATTTAACTCGAATTAAAACTCTTACTTTCTATTTCCTGCGTGTCTAAAAATGTCACTTATTGCCAGACGTCGTGCCTTATAGCAACTGCGTATGTGTATTTCGTTTCTCCCTGATGTCTCGACGCTGTCACCTGCTCCTCCGTCGCCGTCCCTTATGCTCCACAGCACCGCCACTGTGCCGAACCTCTTGAGTTGGTTTTCTTCACTTTTTCACATCTCCCACGCTGTGCCTTTCCTTCTCACGTTGTACCTTGTATCCCCACAGTGTAAACACATGTGGTCATGACGCCAAATATATTTTTGTGGGCTTTTACTCCCTTTTTTCTTCTTTTTCTTCAATTCCTTCCTTTACGCCTTAATTCCCTGAAAATGCAATAATACCTTGATTTAGAGCTCATTTAAGAATATTTATACTAAATATACGACTAAACTAACCCTATATACACGTATAAATAATCACTTATTAAATACCCCTAAACTTTGGATTTTGCTCGTCCTGAGCAAATGTGAATTCTACTAACCCCCCTAATACTAGTTCTCATTCAATTTACATTGTTCATGGAGCATCCTTCAATTCACTAAGTTTCAAGTTAACAATCCACGCAAGAGTTTTTCTTTGCAAAAACTTATATTTTTAAGATATGTAGCTTTAACAACACACATAACTTCACTTTCAAAACACCAAAGTAGATTAAAACCAAAAACCATCACTACTCACAAGTTTGTTTCATCTCAACACTCAAGTACCAAGTATACAATCTCATGATTTCTCATTAAGCTCAGTAATTTATAAATAAGCATAGATCAAATTCATCTTTGATAGACTTTAACACTTCAAGAGTATATAAGACTTAACATAGTTGGAATGAAAACTTAACTCAACTAGCTACTCGTACTCGAGTTAAATCTTTTATTTGAAGAGTTTTATTCTACTTTATGCTTCTTTTCGTAATTTTTCTTTTTCTCTCATTTCTTCATCTTCTTCTCATCATTTTTTATTTTTCAGTCCCTGCTTCTTTTTCTATGGATTTCATTCTTTTAACATTTTTCCAACTATCAAGTTCTCTGCTCCATTTCCTATAGAACTTGTGGGATTCTCTCAATTTCTCTATATTTCTAAAACTCTTGTTAGCACTTCTCACTTTCACTAAATCAAGTAAGTTAAATCCAACTTCTAATATACAATGCCTATTTCTTCCCCTCTTTGCATTAAGTTTTTATTTCTTTTGTATTATCAAGTAAGATTCACACTTATTATAGAATCCTTAGAGATCTAACTTTTTCTACAAGAAGTGCTATAATTTCTTGCTTTGTTTCAAGTTCAAGGTCTTCGTTAACTCTAGGGTTCTAATCATGAAATCACACTGTTGTTTGCTACATTTCATTGTTTCTTCTCTTAAAATTCAAAACATTCTCTTGAGTTTCATTTTAACAAGATACTTGTAATCTACTCATCCACAATTAAAGGCATGAACACGCAAATGAACTACTTATTCATTACATATTATTATATATAACCTAATCTATACTACTTAAACATTCATATAGTGAATAAAATGAAAAATTTATACACTACCATGCTTTCCTCTCTAACTGCTTCAAATTAAAATTTAAATGATCATACCTGAAATGTTTATCCTTATTTCTCAGCCTATCTTACCATTTTCCATAGTGTAGTGTAGTATCGATGCCCCCAAACTTAAACTAAACTTTGTCCTCAACATTTAAAACTAAGGCTGAAACTTGAAAACACTAAAACACACAACCATATATAATAACACTAGTTATAATAAAATTGAAACAACTAAATAGTTAACAAAATATCCCAAATGTAAAAAAATGGTATTAAAGTCACTCTCAACTCCTCAGGTCTAAAGGATTCCTATTACACTGACTTCAGGACTGCGTATCATCATCATCATCTGCATTATTAGCTCCAGTGTAAGATGGTGTCAATGGACGCTCCACCCTCCTGATTTGCACCAAATTTGGATCGAACACGTAGTTCGATGCTTTTGGAAAGCCTAATGACCTATCGTAGGTCTCAACCGTCTACTCCTCTCATGCCTAGCTATGTCTCTATGATGATCTACAAACAACATGAAATTGCGCTGCCCGTTCTATCGGTGTTGCTCTTTCCTCTCCATATCCTATTTATATCTCAACGTGGTTGTATGGTATTGCGCTCTATCCTCTTGGTATTGTGTCCTCATCTCTGCTATCCTTAACCTCTGCTGCCTTGGAATCAAATCTTCTGGTGGTGGTACTAGGTCCATATGGTGGAGGAGGTGGTGGAAAGACCTCAGGACTGTCTAAGTCTTGCTCTCCAAACTCGTAGCCCTCATCAAATCCCTGCTACTGTTGCTCATCCTCTTCTCCATATCATTCATCTTCTAGTTTTTGAGCTAATTCTACTTTTGTTGTTGATGTTGTTGCCTGATCCTCTTGCCTTTGAGCCAACAACTTGGTTTCAAGTATAGCTCCCTCGGTCCACTCCCTCTCCTCCTCGAGTCTTGATAACTAGGTGGTAATTTTAATGTGAGCATGAAAGCTTCATCCATGGTTGGTTGGGCCTCTATGTCGAATTCTTCATCGTCTTTCAATCTTACTCCGGCCTTTAGCACATCTGAGTAATCAAGATAGGAAAGAACAACTTGTTGTCCCTTTCCGACATAATTTACACCCTCAGACTGGTGTGTATAATCTCCCCGATGTTGATATCCCTGTACTATGTAATCTCATAAAGATAAGTCGCTTTCAGTTGTTGATCTCACCCTGCTGAGAAATGGGGTATACCGATGCAACAAGAAAATATTACCGCATCATGTAAAATCTTCTAATACTCATATTCTTAATGAGCTTTAGCACATTCTCAACTCCCATGGCCCATCCTTGTTGTCCTGGGACAACCAATGCATTTTCAATGGTTCTAAAAGGGTATAAGTTATAAGGTCTCTCATATAACGTGGCCAAAAAAGTCGGTGCAGATTGATACAAGCTTAATTCCTCCAACCCATAGAAAGTATTGATCTGACATCTATTAAAGGGAACTAAAACCCCTCTCGCCTTTACTGGCTCATCCTTAGCCTTGAACTTCACATTAGCATAGAATTCAAAAACAATCCCACTCACTTATTTAATGTTATTTTTCCTATAGTCTTGAGTAAGTTAAGCCTAATTTCAGTGCCTAATGAAATTATTCACACTTTTATCATACTTGGCCGGCAAATTAATTCCCCTTTCGAAAATGAACTCCTTACGAAGAATTTTCTCATATCGATCCTTAGCCTCTCTACAAATGAAAAATTTGGTTGGGATTCCTAGAGGTAGATGCCTCAAAATTATTTGCTATAGTTTGGCTAACTTATTTCCTTGTTCTTGCCATTTCTTCCAATCTTAAGCAACTAAACAACAATGCAATGCAACTCGGCCTTCACATCACCAAAAAAATCAAAATTCATATAACATGGATCATGCATACGCCAAATAATGCAAAGACATCAACTAAGTTTCCATGGGTAATATCAATGCTCACATTCACACAATCTTTCAAAATCTATCCTACAACCCCAAATCCACAATTTCATACAATATCATCAAAATTTTCAAAATTCAAAGCATAACTAGATGAAATTGTGAATGTACCTCAATGCCAGAATTATTTCTGGTGTAGAACAGTCCTCTAAGTCTTTTTCAATCTAAGTCCTCTCACTTTTCTCACCAACTAGAACCCTAGCTCTCTTTGGACTCAAAATCCAAAATCCAAAATCCAAGCCCTAGCTCTCTAACTTGTGCAAATCCACAATGCACTTATTTCTTTACTATTCTCAATCATTAGGAACTCACTAATCTCACTTGAAAATGATCAAAATCTAACTCTAGAGGGATGTATGCTTGGTGGTTGAGGTGGGGTTTTAGTCAAGTGTGAAGAATGGATGGAAAATAGGGTTAAAACCCCTTAAAATCGACCTGCACTCACGACGTCGACCTTACAATCAACGTCCTCTCATATTTTCTTCGCTAGTTTTCCTCCGGCGCTCCTCTGACTTTGTGTATCACTTATACAAGGTGTTGTAACTGCATAAAATTCATGAAAATATAAAAATTAATAAATTTTACCTTCGATTCGCCCATACACATTACCTTCACCGCTTTGAACTCCTTCGCTCTTTTTTGCTCTTTCACAAGTTAGCAAGATATTTCCATTCCAATGAATCATCACTCGATGAATGGTCTTTTCTGCACATTTGTCATAAATTTTCGAAAGTTAGAACTAAAACTTGTTAATTGTAATTATTATACTAAATAACTAACTACTAACTGAAATTTAAAAACTTGAAACTTAAAACTTAAAATTTAAAACCCTGGGTTGCCTCTCAGTAGCGATTAATTTATCGTCATTAGGGTGACGCTTTTTCACTCGTTTAGTCTAAGTCTAAATCGAGAAGCTCCATCTGCAAATCAGAGATTATGATGTCATTCCTGTTCAGATTTACTTCTTCACCATCAACAAATACAACCTTATCAGCATCATCGCCCTCATTGATACTCATCATGATATTCATCTCTCTTGTGTACAAATTTGCTTTAGCCGTGTTCAAGAATGGCTGCCCAAGTATGATAGATACATCATCATCCATGTTATGGTTCATGACCTTAATCTCTGCAATAAATGTGAATCTACCTACTTTCACATGTACATTCAAAACTCATCTTATAGTTGGTATCAAATTACCATATACTACTTGCAAATTCATTGTATCAGGATAATTGATCTTCAAGTTGGTGTGTATCATGTCCATCAATGGCATGACATTGACCGAGGCTCCCGTATCACATAAGACGTTTCTAAATCGGTGCCTGTCAATATTTATCGATATGCTTAACTCTCTAGGATCTCTTTTTTTGATAGGTTGAAGTTGCGGGATGAACTTGAGTTTTGGTTCTGGTTTTTTTGGAATCAACTTGATGTCATTGCTTTATGGGTATTATTCATAAGGTCCCTCATCTTTTTGCTTGGCCTTCCACTGTTGCTTCCCTTTCTTTTTCTTTAAGGCATTGACTTTTTGTTTCTTGAAACCATAAAGCTCATCTTGCCTCACTTCCATTTTGTGCTCATGCATCTCTTCATGTTTAATCATAGCCAAAGTGTTGACTTTTTTTCTGAATTGTACATCTTTTGTTCTTGTCTTCGCTCCTTTGTTTCTGTAGTGCTCATCATACGAATAGAACTCACGTTCTCCTTGGGATTGGTGATGGTGTTTCTAGGAAATTGTCATTCTTTCCTCAAGTTCAAGGCTATAACAAGTTGACCAATTTGTCTATCTTGGTTTTTGATGGATTGTAACTACTCATTATCCATCCTCTTCATGGCTTGCTTTATCCCTTCCAACTCTTTCTTATGCTTCTCATGGCGCTCCCTATCTCTCACTTCCATGGCTTGCAAATGCTTCTCAATTAACTTCAATAAAGTCATCTCTTTGCTTTGCCCCACCTTCTCCTATTGAACTTGTTGTTCGAAGCCTTGAGATAACTTTAATGCATTATCATGAACTCCATACTAGAAGTTCGGGTTATTGTTGTTATATCCTTGATAAAACCACTGAGGAGCCATTCCTCTCAACATGAAGTTGCTCCCAAAGCCTTGGTTGTTTATGAAGCTAATGTCTTTATGCTATATTCCCTACAGTACGTCCATTTGGTTAACAACCACGCCTTAGTGATTTATGGGTTGCTGTGCTACTTGAGGACCTTGGTGTCCCATCTAAAGTTTCCCCATCGGACTGCTCAGATTTGATAGCTGTGCCATAATCGCAACTTGCGAGTCAATGTCGTAGACGCATATTGGTTTCATCATTCTGGAATGAATACCGACGATAGAATTTTGAGACATAAGATCAAGGAGATCCAATGCTCCATCTTCATCCTTGGTAAGTAGAGAGCCACCTGCTACGACATTTACTAGTGTTCTCATGCTGTGGTTAGTAGAAAATCCGGAGTTGTGCCCATTTCACATATCCATGTCCTGGACATCTCCTCAGCATCTTTTTGAATTTCTCCTAAGCCTCGCTAAGAGACTCGATGTCTTCTTGCTTGAACTGGTTAGTCTCAAGTTTTCTTTCGGTGACCTTCACTGAGGGAAATAACTTATCTAGAAGTCTTTCATTTATTTCTGCCCATGAAGTCGTACTCCCTACATTCAGCCATTGGAACTAGAATTCGGCTTTTCCACCCAGTGAGAATGGAAAGAGTAGCATCCTTATCACCTCTTTCGTAACTCCGGTGATGTGCACGGTGTCACTTCTCCAAGAAATTTTCAACATGTCCAATTGGATATTCGTTGGATAGCCCGTTGAGCAGATTATTTTACACCATGTTTATCAGAGACGATTTCAGTTTGAACTTAGTGGCATTGGCCAGAAGCCTCATCACTCCGTTGTAAGTCACCTGAACTTTTGGCTTGAAGTGGTCACGAAGGCATCTATGACCTCGCGCTCTATCCTACACTACCAGATCATCTGTAGGTTGGTTATTCCCGTTGGACTTAGTGGTTAGTCACTTTTACTCCACCCGGGATTTTGATGGAAACAAACAAAGTGAAAGTATACTAATAAGTTTATCAAGTGTTTTTCAGCTAGTCAAAGTTTGTAGAATATCACATATCAAGTGTTCAAGCCATACAAGTTCAAGATTCGGTTTACACGAGGAAACGAAGATGAAAGATCATATTACATGTTTTAACATTGATGTAAGGTACACAGGTTCATTTACGCAAGCTTAATGCATTAGTTCATGCATATCATATTTTTCAAATCGCTTTTCAAAAATATTTATTTTGAGGCCCCTGATAGTTAGCGCACTAATAGTGATATTAGCATGCTAATTGCAGAGTTAACACGCTAATGTTCAGTATTAGCATGCTAGCTTAGAGGATTAGCGCGCTAGGTCCCAATATTAGCGCGCTAATTACCTTTCTGACAGCTTTTTTATAAAGCTAAAAATCACATTTGAATTTGAATAGATGATCAAATCTGAGCCATTGGATCTCTAGAATGGTCAAAAACTGTTAAAAAAGAATGTAGAATATTCTCAAACCACCTAGAAAATTCTATTGTCTTGTCAAGTAAGCTCATTATTTTCAAAGAAGAAGCTTAGATTTTTGTATGCTATCACTTGTAATCTTTCGAGGTAACTGAATCACTCTCGAAACTAGCGTTATTGAAGAATTCTAAAGCTTACAACATCCACTCTAGAACTAAATTGGTATCAGAGCGGATTATTGCTCAAAGTGTTACTAATGTATCTTTGAGTGTTTTTGTGCAAGGATGCAAACTTTAGATCTGGCTTGCCCTAGGTAAGGCAACTCCTCGAGTAGGCCTCCGTATTTTGATGGAACCAACTCATCGGATAGTAAGGATAAAATTCTATATTAGGGGACAAAGTAGACTTTTGTGGGACTCAATTGAGAATGGGTACACTCCACCGGACAAGCCTGTGAGAGATACACCGCCGAGGAGACCAAGATTGAGCTCTCAAATGATAAAGCCATGAATAATTTATTTTGCGTACTAAGTGAGAACGATTCAACTGAGTTAGTGCTTGTCAAATGGCCAAGGAAGTGTGAGAGAAGCTTGTGGTACACTATGAAGGTACACTTCAAGTGAAGAAGGCAAACTTGAGAATCCTTGAAGAGCACTATGTGACTTTTTGAGTTGGCTCCGATGAAGACATAGCCACCGCCATCACTCGGTTCACTAAGCTCTTGAATGAGATCAAGAATCTTGGAAAGAACTATGATAAAGAGACTTCGATGTACAAATTCCTTAGAGGCTTGCCTAAGGAATGAGATGCCAAGAAGTATGCTATCCAATCGGCGCAAAACCTTAGAGAGTACACTTTGATGCCTTGTGTGGAGAGCTAACGGTCCATGAATTTGAACTAAAGGACCAAGCTAGATTGGAAGCATTGAGTGGGGGTACTAAGAGTTTAAGAAAAGAGATTGCTTTGAAAGCAAATAGCCCACTGGCTCCATTGGTTGAGATAATTGAAGATGAGAAATCTAGTGACGAAAATGATCTTGAGGAGGAAGTAGCCATGCTCTCAAGAAAGCTCAACAAGGTTATGTATAAGCGAGACAAGTACAAGAAGAAGTTCAAGAGTGGAAGCAAGGGAGGAAAGTCAAGTGAGACCATATGCTTTAGGTGTGGCAAACCGGGCCACATCAAGGCGGAATGCAAGTCCAAGAAGGTGTTGCATAAGAAGAAAGACAAGAAGAGCTTCAAGGTGACATGTGATGATTCATCTTCATCAAGTTCTGAATTCGAATCGGAAAGTGAGAAAACAATACTTTGTCTCATGGCACAAAGTGAAGTAAACTCTAATGATTTCAATTTTGATGATGTTGATGATTTGCATGATGTTCCTAATGTTGATGAGCTTAGGAAAGAGTTGGAAAAGGAGGTCAAAAAGACCAAACATCTCAAAAAGAGCTTGACCATAGCAATTAGTGAGATTGAGTCACAAAATGAGACCATTAATGATCTCCAAAGCGACTTGAACGAAGTCCTAAAGGAGAGAGATGCTTTAGTCAAGGAAGTAGAGGACTTGACTAGCACGGTGCACAAGTTCACAAATGGTAGAGAGATGTTTGACATGATGTTGGGAGCACAACAATGTGCACTCAACAAGAGAGGCATAGGCTATGGAGCGAACTTGGTAAGTTACAAGAAATTGCTAGATGATGCCCGTAGATGCTCAAAATGCAATAGGTCTCATGCGGTTAGGAAATGTGCCTTACAAAAGGCCGAAATGGGTAGACTAGCATGAATAGTTAAGAATGTTTATGATACTAACTTTCTCTGAAGGTGTTTGGGTACCAAAATCTAGTGTTTTTCCCATTGTGTAGGATGTGAGGAAGAGCACCCATAGTACTTTGATAGTGGGTGCTCAAGACACATGACCAGATATGTACATCAATTCATTGAATTAAAGCGGTATGATGGTGGAAAGGTCACATTTGAGGATAACAACAAAGGAAATGTTATAGGCCTTGGAATCATTGGTAACGATTTACTTTCTATTTCTAATGTTTATCTTGTTGATGGTTTGAAGCATAACTTGCTTAGCATTAGTCAATTGTGTGACAAAGGATTTCATGTCATGTTTGAATCATCAAAATACATTGTTAGGAATGAGAAACATGAAACTCTATTTGTTGCATATAGAGATAAGAATGTTTATGCCATTAACTTTGATGAGATGCATATGCAAAATGTTTCATGTTTGAGTGCTCAAAGTGAATGTGATGCATGGTTGTGGCATTGTAGACTAGGACATTCTAGCATGGAAATCTTGTCCAAATTGACCAAGCATGATCTTGTCAATGGTCTACCTTAATGCACGTATAAGAAAGATAAGGAATGTGAACCTTGTATCCTTGGTAAGCAAGTGAAATCATCATTTAAGACGAAAGTAACAAGTGATGTGACTAGAGCATTGGAACTTATCCATATAAATTTATTCTGACCCACCCAAACACAAAGTCTAGGGGGTAAATCATATTGCTTTGTCATTATTGATGATTTTACTAGGTATACATGAGTTTGTTTTCTAGCTCATAAGCATGAAGTGTTTGATGTGTTTGTGAAATTTTGTACTTTTGTTGAGAATGAGAAGGGGTATAAAATTACCATCATTAGGAGTGATCGAGGTGGTGAGTTTGTCAATAGGAACTTAGAGGAGTTTTGTGCTAAACAAGGATACACACACCAACTTTATTCTCCTAGGACACCACAACAAAATGGAGTTGTAGAAAGAAAGAATAAACCCTCCAAGAGAAGTGTAGGACCATGCTAAATAAGTACAACATAGCTAAGCACTTTTGGGCCAAGCCATTAACGCGGTGTGCTATGTTCTCAATAGGTTAAATGTCCTAAAGCAAGTGAAAATGACTCCTCATGAACAATGGAAAGGCCGAAAGCCCAACATAAGTTACTTTAAGGTGTTCAGTTGCACTTGCTATGTTCTAAATGATAAGGATCATTTGGACAAATTTGACCCAAAGTCAAATGTGTGCACTTTTCTAGGCTACTCCATGCATAGCAAAGAATATAGGGTGTTTAATAGATCAACCAAAACCATAGAGGAGTCTATTCATGTCAAATTTGATGAAATAGATCCAAAAGTGAAAATGATGCATACCTTGGAAAAATTGAGGATTGATGATGATGAGGATGTCACCCTAGGTCAAACATCCAATAGTCAAGTGGTTGAGGTGAGAGTGGAACCTGAGCCTAGTGCACCTAAGAACTCAAGACTTCTTACAGGCCATCCCTCCCAACAAATTATAGGTGATCTAAACAAAGGAATAACTACTAGGTCTTCACTGCACCGATATAAGGGACACATAGCTTTTGTATCACAAACCGAGCCCACCAAGATAGATGATGCCTTAAGTAATGAGTTTTGGTTCATGGCTATGCAAGAGGAACTAGGTCATTTTGTTAGGAATAAGGTATGGACACTAGTACCTAGACCTAAAGACCATACTATCATAGGCACCAAATGGGTCTTTAGAAACAAAAAGAATGAGAAGGGTGAGATTGTAAGGAACAAGGCTAGGTTAGTTGCACAAGGATATAATCAAGAGGAAGGACTTGACTTTGAGGAAGCCTTTGCACCGGTAGCAAGACTAGAAGCAATTCAGATGTTGCTTGCTTATGCTTGCTATAATGGGTTTCTACTATACCCAATGGACGTTAAAAATGCTTTCTTAAATGGCTTCATCAATGAAGAGGTATATGTAGAACAACCACTAGGTTTTGAAGACCATGATCATCCAAGTTATGTCTATCGTCTTCAAAAGGCCTTGTATGGATTGAAACATGCTCCTAGAGCTTGGTATGACCGACTTAATGCATTTCTACTTGACAAAGGGTTCAAGAAAAGAACGTTAGATCCTATTTTGTTCATTTTGATTAAAAAGCGTGACATGCTACTTGTTCAAATTTATGTTGATGATATTATATTTGGGTCATCCAATACACGCTTATGTGATGAATTCTCATCATTGATGACCAATAAATTTGAAATGAGCATAATGGTTGAACTAACATACTTCTTAGACTTGCAAATTAAGCAATCCAAACATGGCATTTTCATAAACCAAGCGAAGTATGTGAGGGACATGCTAAAGAAATCCAAATTTGAAAATCTGAAAGCATGTGACACTCCTAGTAGTTCCACCGTCAAAATGGACAAAGACCAACTAGGAAAATTCATAGATCCTAAACTTTACCGTGACATGATTGATAGTCTCCTATACTTGACTGCTAGTAGGCCCCATATTATGTTTAGTGTATGTTTATGGGGTAGATTTCAATCCGAACCTAAGGAATCTCACTTGAAATGTGTCGAGCATATATTTCGCTATCTTAGTGGGACACAAGATTTGAGATTGTGGTTCAATAAAGCCAAGAGTTTAGTGGATAGGAAAAACACTTTCGGGTTTTGTCATTTGCTAGGAAATTCACTTATATCATGGTTTAACAAAAAGCAAAATCTCGTTGCTTTGTCTACGGCCGAAGCCGAGTATGTGGTTGCCAGAAGTTATTGTGCTCAAGTCTTGTACATGAAACAACAACTTGAGGATTACCAAATCCAAGTGGGTTGTGCTGAAATTTATTCTGATAACACAAGTGCAATCAACATATCAAAAAATCCGGTGTTACATTCCCGCACCAAACACATTGAGATTATGCACCATTTCCTTCGCGATCACATCCAAAAGGGCGATGTTAAACTAATCCATGTGCCCACGGAGGACCAACTAGCTGATATCTTCACCAAGCCATTGCCTAGAGACCAATTTTCTAAGATTCGGCATGAATTAGGCATGTTTTGTGAATTGGACCTTATACATATGTTGTAGTTGTTCCAATCCTTTTTATATGTTGTTAGTAAAGTGTCCATGAAATATCTGGTGAATCGGAGTTGTCCTTTAAAAGCTCAAAAAATTAAATTTTAAATTCCAGAGAGCAATTAGCGCGCTAATTCAAGGACCTAGCGTGCTAATCGTCCATGGCCCAGATTACTTATCCGCATCATTAGCGCACTAATTCTATCAGTAGCGCGCTACTGTCGTTCGGCCAAGACAAGTATATAACTGTTTTTTACCCTAAATTCTTATTTTTCACACACCACTCCTCTCTTTTTGGGCCTTCATCCTCTCCAACGACTCTCCCACGATCCCTAGGTAAATTACATTACTTTCTTTGTCAATATGGGTGTTTTTACTTCCTAGCCCTAGGGTTGAACCATCATTGTTGTCTCCATCCTTGAGTTTGTACACATGACTACCTAGACTACAACATTCTATTCCCTCATGGTGATGATGATGATGAGGTTCACCAAGACTTTGCTGCTCCACCACCTCTGCAGCAGCAATCACAGTAGCAGTCGCAGCAGCAGTAACAACCACCACACTATCCAATGTTTTATGGCATTGCCCCTACTCTTGAGATGTCTCCATCGACGACGTACCTCTCCGCACAGTTGGGTTATATGCATGAGTACATGACTCCGACCCTCACAGCCATCGACACCCACCTTGAGCGTCTGGGTGATCGACTTCGTCGCATAGAGGGCCATCTACTGCCAGCCAGGCCAGCGTGAGATGACATTGCCTCCGGTTCTGCGCGTCGGACATCGTCTCATTAGGAGGAATATCTAGGCATAACATAGTTAGGGGGAGCACTAGGCTCATCTATGTTAGTCTTCAATGTTTTGATGTACATTTGCTATGTTGTAGACTCAGCTGTTTAGGACACAACTATGTTAATGTTAATTTTCAGCATTTAATATCATGAAAATCTTTTTTGCGGATCTTTGAGTTACTGTTATGCTTTTGTTCATTGCCTGATATTGGTTGCATTTTAATGACTTTCATTGATATACCTGTTTATGTCTCGTAATACGCATGTAGTGATGGGGAGTCTTCCACCCACTGTGTTGTTGTTATATTCGTGGCTCATTTTCAGTTATGCTTGTTGTGAGGGGGAGCTTGGCCCTACTTTTTGATGTTATCAAAAGGGGGAGAAATGCATGCGTTGAACTTGAGATTGTTTGAGATTGCACTATGGATATGAATACACTTGAATTCTGTTTTTGATTGTCAAGTCCACATTGTTTGTTATCATCAAAAAGGGGGAGATTGTTAGACTAAGTGGTTAGTCACTCTTACTCCACCCGGGATTTTGATGGAAACAAACAAAGTTAAAGTATACTAATAAGTTTATCAAGTGTGTTTCAATTAGTTAAAGTTTGTAGAATATCACATCTCAAGTGTTCAAGCCATACAAGTTCAAGATTCGGTCCACACGAGAACATGTTATACATGTTTGTTAAGGGTCATAGAACCTGTTTAGGTTGTCTGGATGTTTTCGCAAATCCCAAAAATGAAAATCCCGGTTTCATGACTTACATAGGGGTTTTTTTTTGCAAATACACAGTTTTTCTTTTCAAAAACCTTTCAAAACAAGTTTTTCATTTTCGAAAACTTCCACAATGGTTTTTAAAGTACGATGTGAATATAAAAACATGGTTTCACATAGTTTGAACTTATAAGACCAATTTAAGTGGTGAGTTTCATTTAAAACTTCAAATGATCACTTGACAGTTAGCGCGCTAAGGGGTCGCTAACTCTAGGGCCAAAAATATTAATTTTGAGGTCCCTGACAGTTAGCGCGCTAATAGTGATATTAACATACTAATTGCAGAGTTAGCATGCTAATGTTCAGCATTAGCGCGCTAGCTTAGAGGATTAGCGTGCTAGGTCCCAATATTAGCGCTCTAATTGCCTTTCTGATAGCTTTTTTTTATAAAGCTGAAAATCACACTTTAATTTGAATAGATGATCAAATCTAAGCCCTTGGATCTCTAGATCGGTCAAAAACTATTAAAAAGGAATGTAGAATATTCTCAAACCATCTAGAAAATTCTATTGTCTTGTCAAGTAAGAAAACCCTATTGTGCTCATTGTTTTCAAAGAAGAAGCTTGGATTTTTGTGTGCTATCACTTGTAATCTTTCGAGGCAACTGAATCACTATTGAAACCAACATTACTGAGATGTTCTAAAGCGTACAACATCCACTCCAGAACTGATTCTCAAATCACTTGTCTCGGGGTTGTAAGAAAGTTCGATTTCCTAGCTTTTCTTGTGCTTAAATTTCGTATTTTTGTGTGCTTGACTTGTGGAAATCATTTGTTGTGTTCTTGAACACATTTGTCTTGGGTTTTACACTTAAACTTGATTTACTAAACCCTAGGACTGGTTTGGACAAGAGTTTACACTTAAACTTGATTTTTATCAAACTTCTTGTTCTTTGGATTTGAAATCGGATTTGTTAAACGATTCATTTGAAATGGTTTCATATTTAAGATTTGTACAAAATCAGTGATGTACTTGCATTTCTCATTTGTTCTCATACTTGCATGCATTAGAGTTGTTAGGCTCTAAGAGGCTTGCTTGTATTTGAATTTGGTGCCGCTTTACTTTGTAAAGAGAATTTGATTATTTTCATATATTCTTTGTAAGTGGCTGATTGTAAGACTTAGTGGGATCTAAGTCGAAGGGAAGACCTAGTTGAGGCTAGGCATAAACCCCAGTTGCGGCTAGGTAGGAAGTACTAATTTGTGAGTATGTATTTTAGGCTTGTACGCTTAGGTTGTAACACTTATTGGTAATAAAAGTGGGGGTTTGAAAATCCTAACCAGGGAGGTTAGGTAGTGGATGTAGATCATTGGATCGAACCACTTTAAATTGCATGTCTCTTTCCATCTCTTATATCCCCTTCATCTTGCATTGCATTCATACTTGCGTTTGAGTAAGCATATAACATCTTTATTGTTGAATTATTTTTAAAAGACGATAACTTCTCGATACACCAAACTCATCCCCTATTGGGTGTGGTTTCAATTCTCGCGATCCTATTATTGGTTTCTAGCTTGCTTCTCAGCCATCTTGATTCATTTCTTTTTTCTTTCCTTTTTTGGTTCTTTCAATCTCCGGGTCGTAAGACACTAGGTCATTCTCTCCTTGCTACGCATGCTCAAAGTATCCCTGAAAAGAAAACACAAAAAGATCAATATAGAAAGTCAAACTAAAACTTAAGCCTATTTTTATTTTTGTTTTTATAAACTGAAAAGTAAACTACTAAAAATAAAACTTAGCAACTATTCAAACTAACTAAGTGAATTTAATGGCTACCTTAATGGCTACCTATCCCCGGTAACGGTGCCAAAAAATTGTTGTGCGTGCCGCAAGTATAACGACTCACTTGTAGTAATAGTGCAATCAACTTATGTTGATCATGTATATCATCCTCAGGGAAAGGTTTTTGCCCTAGTTGTTAATTACCTATTTAACTTGAACTATTGTTAAGGAATTCAATTTTTAATTTGTCTTATATCTAACTAAACTACTCTAACAAATCAATTTAAACTTTACTTGAACTCTTATATTAAAGATATCTTAGTTCACAACTTTACTTAGGTAATTTAATACTATGCTTTGTATTTATGTTTACATCTCAATATGTTGTGTGCAATGCCTGATTAAAATAGATAGATTTCCTTCAAATCCACTTCACCCACTATCGTGACGGAAAAGATTATAATGTGCAAACTAGAACTCCACCTATTAGTGTGAATAATGGAAGCTCCACATTGCTTTAAGTCCCAAATCATTGGATTCATAACCAACTAAGTTTTCTATCTATGCCTCCCTAATCAACAACTATCGCTTGATGTTGTGTATTTTACGGTTGTACAGTTCATGTCCGAACTAAAGCTTTAATGGCCATGATAACTCCTAAAGCCTAAGTTCATTAAACACATGATCAAGATGCCTAAAGCATTACACTCATAATCAATACAAATTCTAATCATTGCGCTTTTTATTATCACTTTTTAAATCATATTCAAAGCATATCATTCATAACATAGGATCCATTGATCCCTAAGATAAATAGACTACTCATACTTCATTGAAACACATACCTCACAATTCATAATATACATCATTGCATATCATAGATGAATATAAATATTACCTTGAATTTAATCAATGAAACAGAACTTGAATTTCAAATGTGAAGTCTTCAATGTTTTCTTCACACAAAGTCCTTAATACTCAAACTCAGTGTAAACCCTATGCTAAATTACTTTAATGGTGGCTAATAGTTTGTATGTGGTGAGTTTACCACGTCCTAATACCTATTTATATGCCTTAATAACAATTAGAAACCCTACTTTACAATTTAAATAGAATTAAAACTCCAATTTTATATTTCCTGTGTGTTTGACGCTGTCACTTATTTCCCGGCACCGTGCCTTATAGCCCACTGTGCCGCCACTGCATGTGTATTTCCTTTATCCCTGGTGTCTCAACCCTTATGCTCCACAAGTACCACCATTGCTCCAGACCTCCATAGTTGGTTTTCTTTACTTTTTTATCTCTTTGACGCTGTACCTTTCCTTCCCACGCTGTGCCTTGTACCCCCACAGCGTTAACAATGTTGCCTCGATGCCAAATGTACTTTTGTGGGTTTTTACTCCTTTCTTCTCATTTTTCCTAAATTCCTTCCTTTACAACTTAATTCCCTGAAAATGCAATAATATCATGATTTAGAGCTCATTTAAAGGATATTTAAACTAAATATACGATTGAACTAACCCTATATATACGTATAAATAATCACTTATCAGTAGGCTTCTAGTGACTCTTGCCACCTCATTCTTCTCATGTCAATGGAAGGAACGTGCAAGACAACCACATACTAACCAGACCCGTAAAACCTCAGAGCTCTCACAGACTCTCAATGGACTAGCAACATTAAAATCGGTGAGAACACTTATCATGAGTAGTTACTAGCGTCAAATTCTTCCACTTGTCACGTGGAGATTACAATACGATGCTACCCTTCTCATATCTCAATGACACAAAGGTACATCGATTGCCAACAAATAAAGCCCCACTTGCCGCCTTGCGTGATCCCCTTACCGCGCGATAGTAAGATCACTGACGATAGCTTTTGACCTAAATCAGAGTGCAAGTGCACTTACACCACGAGAAATGAAACAACTTAAGGTTAAAAGCTGTAACAAAACACCTTATAAAATAATTTAATCAATCATACAAAAACTAGAATTAAACAATATTGGAATTGAAAGCAAAAAACTTCCCGAATCCTTAAAATCCTTAAAACTTAATCACATTGTCTATAACGTGGAACTTAGCCACTTATTGAAATAGAAAACAATGCAAAAATAAATAAAAATTTACAAACAAAACATAAAATAAGTCTTCTACTTCCTTGGATGTTTAGATCTTAAAGTTTATGAGAAAGAAGAGAGATATAAAGTCGTTCTATGGTTTTCTATTTATAGTAGAAGTGTGACAATAGGTAATCTAATCTCGAATCTTGCAAATCTGCAAAATATGAAACTGCTAATCTTCAGATTTGTCCGGCGTCGTACGTTGTAAACACCAAGGTGCTAAGAATCGCTAAGAAGGCACTATGATACTCCTTTTTTTTTTTTTTGATTCTATCCCGATACGTGTCCAGCGCAGCGCCGTGCCAGCGTCGTACGTACACTTCAAGGCGCTATGAAGGCGTTGGGCTTCTACCTGGAATTTGAGCTCCGTCTTTCTCTTATATCTTCACAAGGCTTCATATGCAATGTCTCCAATAAATTTCCTTTGGTTCGGTCAAGTTTTGTCTAGTGATTCCTTGGTGATTTCAGAACACTTGAAGGCAATGTGAAGGTGCTGAGCCTATGTTTAGCTTTTTAACTGGATTTTGTAGAAAATCACTCTACATTTACCTTGAAAATACATAAATAAAGGTTTTAAAGTACAAATAGAGATAAAAGTCTTGGAATTCATAGTAATATCACAGTAAAATATAGCACAATTGGTGACTTATCAAATACCCTAAAACTTAGACAATTGTTTGTACCGAGCAATTGAGTGTAAGACATTCAAATTGCATTCATAAGATATATTCCAACTTCTCTAATGGCCAACTCTAACTTAAATAATTTCATCCAATTTTTCACAAACTTGTCAATTGGAAACACGAACACTTAAGCAAAGCTGGTTACATTTAGTCATATTTTGGTTACTTTCTCGAAGAATACTACACAAAACACTGGGCTTTGTCAAGACTAATGCCTTCAATTAATCACGAGTTACCTCGGAACTCTTAACAATTCAAAAACTTACAATCTCTAAATAGAGCATTGAATACTAAGATTCCACAAATATAACTTATATAACAATTCTATTAACACATTCAAAACATTATTTGGAGTTAATATGACTTTTTTTTTGGATTGTAATGGCTGGGTTTGGTTGACAAAGAAAAGTAATTCATGGATTCGAAATGTTGAAAAACTTTAGACTTAGACTTGTCAAAAGATTCTCAGAGATCATGTAATGGTTTACACTGCACCTTACATAATTCTTCTTTTCACTTTGTGCAGTCCTCACCTTTTCCAACCATTCGGCTCCCTGCTCCATTTCCTACATTCGGATATTGTTTTAGATGAGACACTCATTTTTTTTCTAACTACATGACTCCCTACTCCATTTCTTGTGGATACCATTTTTAGGTGGAACTCTCTAATCATGACTTAATTTTATTGAATTTTTTATCATAATCAATTTTACTTAATTTTGGGTATATAAACAATCTTTCACTCTTATATTTTTTTTCTCTTCTCCTTCTTTTTCTTCTTTTCATGTCTCTTTTTAAGAATTTCAAGCCTAAGACTAGCTTCCAACTAGGTAAAAGATTATAGGCTAACAAGTTATAGGTTTCATGATAGGTGATGAAAGAATTAGGTTGTGTTGTCTCAACTGGGCTAACTAGGGATAATTTAATAGGTGGGTTAGAGGCTTAAGGCTTTAAACAAACAAGGTCTATATCTTCCCCTAAAATTATTCTTAAGTTATTACTCAGTTGTAAATGGATTGCAAACCTATCCTAGAATCGATAGATATTTAGTTGACTCTTGTCCTTGACTCCACACTAACATTCTTTAGTGTAGACTCGGTACGGTAGATCAATCGCAAGAAATAATTTTTCACCTAAACTTCTAATTAAGGTCTTGTCCATTTATGGCAACATCAATCCATATTTGAATTCTCAAATTGTCCATCATTATCCTAAGATAGAATTGGATATTCATTTAAGCTCAAAACAACGAATGGAAAAACAAAAAGAAAGAATTCACAAGTATGAAAATGTGTAAACAACCTACCAAAACATCAATCTTTTAAATAAAATAAAACTGTATTATCTGTATTTCGCGAGAAATTTAAAAAAATTCTGAAAATTGCAAATTTTTTACCTTAAATCCTTTACATACGGTTCATTCATGCATTCCATAACCCTGCATACCTGTACACCACCTAACTTATCCTAAACCTTGTCCTCAAAGTTCAAGAAAGTAGGAAAACCAATACTGATAAGTCAATATTTATATATATTTAGTAGTTTATTTTAGTATATTTAAATATGGAAAGTCTCTAAAATATATATTAATTATATTTATTGGTCATTTTCAGGTGAAACGGAGTGCGCGGTTGAATTTGTGGCAAAAAATACTCAAAATGAAGTATTTATGTGTAGTGATCGGATGCGGACAATTTACCTCGAGTTACGTGTTGCGCGGTGGTAGAATATGAGACATCATATTTCAACCAATTAGAAGGTGCCACGTCAGCGCATATCTTATCTCAACCAATCACACGCTGCCACGTCAACGGTTCTCATCACAGCATAGACCAAGTGTCGGCCTCTCACACCCTCAAGCACGTCACTCATTGGTTCTCACCAATCACGTGTTACCACGTCAGCAGTCTCCATTTTCTCCTCCAATCAGGAATCGCCACATCAGCGAGCACAAACGCACTTCAGCAAAACCAAATTCTCTCACGCCTCAGTTGCCAACAGATGTTCCTCGGGATGCGCGTCAACGCAGTCTCCCAAAATTTAGGCCGAGTCGTGTGATTTTCTTCTCGCCTACGTGCGCCACGTGTCGCGCTCTCACCCAACCCAGGACATCATTAGCAGCGTTCTCCACCAATCGTAAGGCGACACATCAGCGCTCCAGCACAAAATGCACCAATGCGGTTCAGACACGTGGCAGACACCAATTTTTTAGCCTAAAACAGCCACATGATCGTCCTCGATGCACGAGTCACCTCCCCAACCCCTAAAATTAGTTTCTCTCACCTCCCGAGACCAATTTTTAGTAGTTTTATATATTAGGAACTTAGGTTTTTTATTTTTATCACCGACAATTATTGTTTTGTTATCGACTTTCTTCGACGACGATGTTCGGCTAATCAACTCATTGCCTAGGTCGGAGGGAAACAAGTCGGGATCATGAACTCATGGCATATTATGTGAGATCTTTTATTTTATTATTTAATTTAATTTAATTCTCCTATTTCATTGTTGTTGATTTTAAGGAATATGGTTTAGATCTAGGGTATGTATGTGATCAGTGCATGCTTTTAGGTGGACAACCTATAGTTATTTGGACCATTAATATCCGTGTAATTGTGCTTTTGGACCAATAAAGTGACAAACGTTCACCGGTTTGCCGTCAAACCCTTTCGGTTCTTGAGTGTGCAACAATTGAATCTAGGTTAAATCGGGAGCGGATGCGATCCAGTTATTTAGGATTAGTGTTCCCATATACCATATTACTGCGGTTAGTGTGTTAAACCCAATTGGCGGATGTCTAGGGTTATACATTAATTAAGGAAGTAGTTAGTGGCGGACGTCCTGCTATCGAGTGGCGGATGTCGATTTTCTATAGCTAATTTAGGAGAATATAAATTAATGACTTTTTGGGAAAGATTGAAGACCATGATTACCATTGAATCTTGATCTTGATTTTTGGAACTGTAGACCTAGGTGTTACTTAGGTATTAATTAATTGTTTTCAAAATTAGTTTATTTATTTTATTTATTTAGTTTAGTTAGATTAGTTAGTTAAATTAATATTTATTTTAAAACCCCCGATTTTCCTTTTTTGTTGTTTTTAACCTAAGAAAGACTAACAATCTATGTGGGATCGACCCTTTGCCACTATTCTACAAAATAGTTGGTTTAGGAAACTTTACTTTATTGACGCGTTCGGCGCGCTTCAAATACACATTCCAAAAGAATAAGTGAAATATAATAATGGAAGATAAGAAAATAGAATGAAAGAGATGAAACGAAATAAATATATGAAAATCTGAAAATGTATGCAAATGATGTGATGTGTAGTGATATTACAAAATGACATCATCATCATCATGTTGTATCTCCTCTAAATATATTACAAAACTAGATTAGTATCAAGTTTCTCAGTTCCTCTATCAAATACATACGAAATGATAAAATCAACTCTCATAATCACTATAGCTGTCTTGCTGCTCACTCTGTTGCGGAGTCCTTTTCAGAGTCTTGTAAGGAGTCTGCACTCTTTGTGAAGAATGTGAAGAAGAAGTGGCTCCACACTCATCGTACGCTTGATAAACCAAGTAACCAAAAGTATGATAAATGGACTAATCTTTGAAATTGGGGGAACTGGCTCATTAAGGTGATTATGGACCTGCTGATGCCACATCTGCCCATGCTATAAGAAACGACTAATCTCCCTCTGATTAAGGAGAATCAACTCCTCATCGACATATGTCCTAGTAATCCCTCTGGTGGTGGTGGTGTAGATGAAGATGCTCCTCTCCTCCTACCTGCGACTCTCATATTTTGGGTCTCCTATTGTTGTTGTTGCATTCATGTCGCCGTTCGTGCTCTCTCCTGTGCTCTATCCTTCTCGTCCTCCTCATCTAGCTTATCGAACCCAAATATTTCATCATCGTGTATGGTCAGTTGGGGTAGGATATCAAACTCTAAACTGAGAAAAGGGACTATTGCCCGATGACATAGGTCGGTGATAAGGAGAAGAAAGGCTAGACTCTCATTCTTCATCGTGTCTATCATCTCTTTAATAACTTCGTGAATAATATGCCCCACTTTGATGAGACTAACACGAGCCTAAATATGGTATAGCAATGCACATCGAGGTCATGTCACCTCTCTATGCTGAGTGGTGGGGTAGAGAGAAGCATCAACAAAGTAGGACCATGCCTTAAGAGTATTGAGAGGTGGAATAGACCCAATCATGATGGGGGAAAGAACTCAGAGCTGTTCTGACAATCTGATGAGGGTAATGAGAGTCAGAAAATATCTCGGGTGTGGGAGGTATCGAATGTAGGTAGGCCATAATAGGTATTAATGACTTCAGGAGTATAACTAACCATCACTCCTCTAACCCTCACACTCACTCTGAGTCTGGTCTCGTGTCCATTCTCATAGAACTCGCGAACCAATTGCTCACATCCTTGAATTAGATCTGGGTTATGGGAATGTTCGGTTAATTCTTGGTAGTTTCTATTGAAAAATTCTCATTCCCGCTCTCGGATGATCGATGTCACTCTCCTCTCATATTTGGGATTTCATATTCTAAACCCCTTTCAGCTAAATGTTTCCTCTTTTTCTTATTCAAGTCGCTGTCATATCTTTTCTGGACCTTAACACTAATAAATAGAAACTCATCGTAAGGCTCGAGTGCATTAGGTGGGTGGGTTCTAGCCCTAAGTGGCGGTAATCGACCACTCGTCCTCCTTCTAGGACCTGCAGAACCACTGCACTCTCCTATCTCCATAGTACATAAATAATATAGCAGTCAACACACAATAACTTGCATGAAGTTCATAACGCAATAATAACTAGCATGAAGTTCTAATTTTGATAATAAACTTTCGCACATTGCCTCAAACTTAATTCACACTAAATTGATCAATTTAAAGTCATTGGATCATTCAAAATTAAAAATTGGACTGGAAATACCAAATTTTCCAAAAACATAGTGACACGTGTCAAACGTGTATAATAAGTTTCCCATATATCCTTATTATTTGTAGTCGTGATAAGTGGGATCATCTCCGCAGGGATTTTGCAAACTTTTTTAGGAAAGTTTTTTCAAGGGTTTTATTATTTCTTACTTTAATTTAATTAATTTAATTAAAATGGGAATTAAAATCACTTAATCAAACTATAATAATTAATTAAGTTAATTAAACTAACTTAATTAATGCAAATCAAATTCACTAAATTCAAATAAATTCAAATCAATAGAAATTAAACATCTAAACAAACATCCTAAACAATGAAACATAACATCCTGAACAATGAAACATTAATCTATTTTGTATCCAAACATATTACTTAATTTAGAGTCATAATCAAACTTTAATCCTTTATAAAGTATTTTTAGATCATTAAAATCAAATCATAAGTAGATAATTCTTTGCAAACCATTAGTTCTTCTTATATTAATGGAAAAGCCACATCCTAATTTTATTGAATTAATCATTTAAAAGCTCAAAGAAATTAATCGGATAATAAAAAACATTAAGTTCCGTTAAAACTTTGAACTAATAAGCTTAATACCTTTGGAAAGCCACTTCAATATTAAACTTAGATCTCAATCAACCTATGACATCTACACGGTAAAAGACAACTTTAAACAATCATACTAATTTAAACTAGATATTGAATCCAAATACCACAATACACAGTATATACTATGCATGCAATACAAAGCTTCATGATTATAATTCGCAAATAATAATCTATTAAATAAGTGAATCGAAGAATACGATTGGTTTAAAGCATTAAGTACAAATAAATCTTATAATAACTACATCACAAAACATATCAAGTTCATGTTCAGACTTTGTTTAGATTAATAAACTACTTACTCATATTCATAATAAACATCACAATAAAGTAAATAAAAGGCAAATAAATAGCTCTTATTGAATACTTTGAATCTTCAAATCGTCTATAAAAGCAATGAACAATAATTCTAAACTAAATAAAAACTAGTAAATATAGCTCCAAGAGTAATGAAAATTGATCTAGGGTACTCAAGGGTAAATGATTTCGAAGCCCTGAGTTCATATATATGGTATTCTAAGTAGTACATATCCCAAACTAACTCAAACTCTTCGTAGTTATCTAATATTCTCGAAATAGCCTCCAACGATTCCTGATCGATTCTACCTAAAACATGAATCACTGACCAAATTGCTATAAATGTGTCTATGGGCTTCATCAATTTGTCTGGCGATTTACATACAAAATGTCAATCACTGCCGAATTGCCAGTAGTGATATTTTGTTCATTCTTTGATTTGCTACTGATTCATTGTGCATTTCTTCCATTTGACTAAATTCTTCATTTCCATCCTTTTTCATCCATTTCTTCACATAATCCAATTATAACATGAAATCACAAAAACAAGAGAAAATCCAGTGTAATATAACCTTTTACATCAAAAATCACCTTAAAATATACTATAAAACACTGTCTAATTATTGACTTATCAAATACCCCCAAACTTAACATTTCGCTGTCTTGAGTAAAAGAATATTCTCAATTATATTATCTTTTCATCCCTTATTCTGATATCATAAGTTCTTATTCTTATTCTTAAATAGAAGTGATTATTAAATAGAAACATATTACCCTCGTAAAAATATAAAATCATGATAGAATAGGAAGACTTAAAAAACAACCGCTTATTTGACAATTCAACCTTCTAGTCATGTAATACACCTTAGAAGTCAAAGTTAAATCAATTAGCAAGGTTAAGCCACTATATAGGTTTTCTCAATCTCCATTGACAAGCATGAAGATTACGATGACTTATATAGAATCTCAAGATATAAAAATTACTAAATCAATCTCATTTTCAAACAATATTTAAAATTCCACCACAATCAAAGTCGATAGAAAATTATAATCACCAATAAGTATCATTATTATATTTATTTGTTGGAATGTTGGAGAAAAAAATACTTTACTTAACTTAGCTATAAGCACTCGAGCTAAATCTTTTATTTGAAGAGTTTTTATAAATATCCTTCCATTTTTTATATATCTCTTTTCTTTTCTTCTTTATATATATATGTATATATATGGGTGTTTCTACTATGAGACTTATGAAAATACCCATGCCAAGGAGCTTTGAATTATGACCGTTGGATCTTAATAGTGATTGTTCGATCTTTAATCCAATGATTCAGATCTAATGTAATATTTCAACTTAAAAAACTAGTAACTTATTGTTCTTGGACGTTTATAATTAATGCACATCAACTTGTGATATAAACAATTAATTCCACTTAATGACGTTTCAGTTAAACAACAAACGAAAAATTTGACCATGCATTATATTCCATGGAAAGTTTATTATACGGAAGTTAAATTATTACATTAATGTCAAAATGCTTTATTTTTTAGTAGCAAGTTAGTAACCTATAAGAAAAAGTGAATTAAGATAATGAAAAGTTAATTATACGAAATTTAGACTTTAACATGGCTTCTTCCCTATAAATATAGATTGCTAGTTTATTGTTTTTCTTTAGTTAATTATTTAATTTCTTATACGTCTCTTTAAAAAGTGTTTTTAAACATTTAACATAAAATTACAATTCATTAATAAACAAATGAATACATTAATTTAAAATTCTAATTTAAATTTAAACAATTAAGATTTTGACACTCTATTATATAATCAATTGACTACGCAAGGACGACATCCACTATGTGGCGGCCCCAAATCCCGAGGTCGCCCCAGGGTGTCGTCCTGTCGTGCACTCATCGCCCGATCGGCCTAGCTACACGTGTCCGACACCTGCCCGTCCATTAATGTCCCGATATTCGTGTCCACTTGTGCGTTATTAGTTTAATTAATCGGTTATTCATATTTCTCTTAAGTTATTTCCTTATGTTCAACTGTCAGTAACTTATTCAAGTCCTAGCCATACTAGTGGTTTGTATTTTAAGGAGTTGCAAGCAGATAATCAGTGTTTCACAGTGGAAGTCTTAAATTACATAAACATGCATTTTCATTAACTCTTAGGTTTTATAGAGCATCAGTACTACTGTGGAAAACTCGGAATAGAGCACACTTAATATATAAGGCGTAAAAAGTGAATATATACAAGTACACACGTCTCATCAGTCTCCCATAAACCAAAAATATAGCAATATACCATAATAAACACCTACGAGTATTGTGCCGAATAGTGGGTGAGCTCAGAGATAGTAGTCTAAAATCTCCTTACCCTTACTCGTAGAAGGATCTGCACTCATCTATCACAACAAAATAGATGACGAGTCCAGAAAGTAAAGTCCCAAGGAAATTCATTAAGCATTCATATGATAAAGTAAATGAAATCCAATAAATACTGTTAAATAAACATGCGGAATGTAAAAAGGCAACTGTAAATGGATCATCGCATGTGTAAATAACAATAAAGCGCAAAAGTGTATGCTTGTTCCAGTCAAACTAGACCACACTTCATATACCCTTCTAGTATCCCATCAGTGGGCGCACCTAACTGGCCTAATACTTGGTCCCCTCGGTGGCTGGAGTATACCCACGACGTACCGACACATGTACCAACAAAGTAGCTCGGGCCGTTATTCACTGAGGACTCATGATACAAATGCTATGGTCTAGCGTGCCATATACATACAACAGAATACCCGTCTTGAGTAAACTTAACCAACCATTCAAACAGTGAGACAAACATAGATATTTGAAGTAGATAAGGAATAGAATCAAGAATACATTAGAAAAGAAAGAATAAAATAATAATCAAAGCAAGTAAATACTCAACTGACGTTCCTATGGGTTTTACAAACCTCAAAACGCTCTCTAACTTCCCCGGACTCCCGAATTCGACTCGATTAGCTCTTCGATACTGAGCTACAGTTCCCTAGTGTCGACTTCATAAATTTTTGGTATTTAGATATCTGTTTTATTTCATAATTGAAATAGAATTATAATCACAATTCCAGTGGTTTCAAACATCCCTGTGCGTACAGACGTCCTTGTGAGTACAGACGTCCCTATGTGTACAGACATCCAGATACTCTGTGGGTACAGACATCCCTATAGGTACAGACATCTCTGTGAGTACATACGTCAATGTGAGTACATACGTCTCTGCGAGTACAGACATTGTTCATTATCTTCTCAAAAAGCCCATTATGCACAAAAAATGACCATAATTTTAACATCAAATCTCGATCAGAATCATGAAATTCTTGCTCACCGTGGAACTATTTGACCTCAATTACTCCTAATTAACCCAAGACAACTATAATGACAATCTATGTTGATAGAATCAAGGTTTTTAAAATGCATTTCCATGATATTGGAATAGAAGAATGAGATGAAAACCATACCTAGTAATTGTCTTTGCAAGGTTGAATCCTTAGCTTGATCAATTCCTCACCAACACCCATTATTTATTGTTTCCAGCAACTTTCTTCTTCTCCAAGATTTGTAAATGAAAATGGTTTTGATTGCATGTGTTGATCAAGTCTCCATTATATATTATGGTGAGATTGATTGCTAGTCATTGATCTTCATGTGTTTACATATCCCGAGACTCATCTAATGGTCGACACCTTGACACATTTCCCACTTATTCTCCATTTCAATTCACTTGGTTCCTAGTTGTGCCAATACGTATATATAGGACAATCTTATGGCTCAAATTAATTTATCCAAACTATAGGCCTTATATATTTGATCTAATTAACTTAGCTTAGACCCAATATAATACCTATGATTGGTGTTCTTAGAATCTCCTGTGGACACATTAGTGGTCCCACTAATCCCTCGACAACCCAACACTCGGTGCCCCTCACCTCGACACACATTTCGAGGTAACTCCATAGCCTATTGTACTAATTTAATCAAATTAGCCTATGGTTACATTATTCATTTTATTTGATCAATTAGTCATCTTAGCGTGAATTAGTCGAGTTTTCTAGTGTACCCGTAATTCGCCTATCCAATACCCGTATTGATACGCTTTATGAAGCGAATACTCGTCACACCAACTCGCTTGATAGCAACGTACACACACGCAATGTTACAATAATATAATATTTTAAACATCACGCATAAACAACCATCATCCACAAATGATATATTCCCTTGATTCTCGTGTCCGAGTCAACTGAGTTTTCCCATGTAACGCTCGAATTATGACCATTAATCCCTGAGATTAAAGCTAATCTTAGTTTAATTAATTTTGGTCATTCCAATTCTTCCCAACTAAGAGAAATTTCGTCCCCAAAATATAAATCTCGAGGAATTTCAAATTCACCTCTACATGGAATCAAAATTGTGGTGGAAAAATTGACGTTGCCAACTCATGCTCGAACCCCACTAGACCATACTTCAGTATGTTAGGATCGCACTAGTGGGCCTTTCTAACTCGCTCCACTGGCTCATCACCCAATTGCCCTCACGGTAGTCGGCATGGACCTATGACCCACCGATACATGCACCGAAGACAAACAACTTTGGTTGCAATTCACTTGAGAACACCCGTGCTACGTGTTATAGCCTAGTTCTTCTTATGCATAGCTAGAAATCAACATGCATATGCATATACTTTAAATAAATAAATATCTAACTAATAAAATATGTCAGATAACTTAACCTTGACATGGTGTCTGGTCGCCCCTCTATCCGGCTGACCAAATGCGTGAGCTATTTCTTTATCTGATCTGGCTCGGTGGTCGTGAAGACATCGTACAATCAGCTTTAAGATGTCTCATCTTACCACATCAGAAACATACACACATCTCTAACCTGTCAGCTTATCCATATCTAGATCTCTGACCCCGACCTCGGTCTCTCTGACCACTGTCATGTCCTCCCTGATCTCTACCCTGACGGTACATCTGTGGTTGCAGTCTACGTTACTCAATTGGTGTTGGTGCCATAACGTGAACTTGCTGCCTATCCCCATACTAAAACCGCCTATCCTGGTGATCATCCCTATAGTCCCTGTCTCGTCTATCTTCCATCAGACCTCCATCCGGCAGAGAACTCAGTCCAGTTTGTACCTCGTCCTATTAATAATCCTACATTCTCTCTACATTAGAAAAGTCTCATGTGCCAACGCTCGATCGAATAACTCCTCTACCGCCTTAGTAGTCCTATAATGCTCCACGTAGTACATCGTCGTCGTTTGTCTCTCGCCACGTCCATCGATAACCAACAGGTCTTAAAGCTAGAAAATCCACTCTCAATATCAACCTCACTTCCATGGGTATATATTGGTCATAAAATAACTCACTAAACTCTCCTCATGTCGTTGGCTCTAGGTGTGTGTCATGATACGTGATATACCAGACTGCTGCATGACCTTTCAAACATGCTCCGGATAGACGTGCTTGAACACTCTCATTGTTCCTCGTCAGCATATGAAACCGCTGATGGGACATTACCCACTTCCCTATCACCTCAGGGTCCCCGCCTCCATAGAAAAAACATGGCTGAAACTCTATCAACACTAACAAAAGCTTCACCTTAGAGGCCATACAAATACTGGTGCCGCAACAATAATAGTAGTAGTCAATTGCTCTGTAGTCGCGGGTGGTGGCATAGAAGTCGCACTTTCCAATGGAATGACAACTGGTGTAGCTCTCTCGGCCTGTTTCCCCGTAACTACTCTGTTAATTGGTGTCTGTGGAACAACCGAGGCGACTGCTATCCCCGTGGGTGCTGTAGCTACCACTGGTCTCGGGTTGCTGTAACTGTAGCAGTCACCAATGTCGTAAGTGCGGCGGCCTGATCCCATTGTAATCGGAGAACCTCGTCCATTTGAGTCTCATAGGCTTCGAGTCGGTCCTCCACACTTGCTATGATAGGGGATCCCTAGCTTCATCGCTAGTTTGTCTAGTCTCTTGAGGCGTAGTCAATTGTCCATCCATGATTTGCATCGAAAAGCGCACACAAGGTAAGCCTCGGTATATATACGTATATCATATATATAAAAAAATATAACACATATATAACCCTAACTTTACTCGCCTCATATCACTTCGCAACTAAGGTTTTAAGGCAATATCATCGTGTTTCCACATCAATAGTTCATTTATTAAATTTGATGCTCTTTCATTTAAATTTCCCAATCGTGGCGTTGGTATCATGTTAAAGAACAAATTACGCTTCATCCCATAGGCTCCGTCATCCTGCGTCTCTGATACTAACTGTGGCTGTCCCAAATCCCGAGGGTACCCCAGGGTGTCGTCGTATCGTGCGCTCCTCGTTTGGTGGACCCAACAACACGTGTCCGGCATCTATATGTCTATCTAATGTCTCTATATTTGTGTCCACTTATGCGTTATTAGTGTAATTAATTGGTTACTCATATTTTTCTTAAGTTATTTCCTTAAGCTCAACTATCAGTAGCCTATTCAACTCCTAGCCATGCTAGTGGTTTGTATTTTATAGAGTTGCAAGTAGATAATTAGTATTTCACAGTGGAAGTCTTAAATTACATAAACAAGTATTTTCATTAACTCTTAGGTTTTATAGAGCATCAGTCCTACTGTAGAAAATCGGGAGTAGAGCACACTATATATATAAGGCAACAAAATTGAATATATACAAGTACACAAGTCTCACTAGTCTCCCGTAAACTCAAAATATTGCAATATACCATAGTAAACACCTACGAGTAGTGTGCCGAATTGTGGGCGAGCTCAGTGATAGTTGCTAGAAACTCCTTACCCTTACTTGTAGAAGGATCTGCACTCAGCCATCAAAACAAAACATATGATGAGTTCAGTAAGTAAAATCCCAAAGAAATTCACTGAGCATTCATATGATAAAGTAAAGGAAATCCAATAAATAGTGTTAAATAAACATGCAGAATGTAAACGAACATCTGTAAATGGATCATCACATTAAATAACAATAAAGCACAAACGTGTATGCATGTTCCAGTCAGACTAGACCATACTTTAGATACACTGCCAAGATCCCACCAGTAGGCGCACCCAACTGGCCCAATACTTGGTCCTCTCGGTGGCTGACGTAGACCTAAGACGTACCGAAACATGTACCGACATAGTAGCTCGGGTCGTTATTCATCGAGGACTTTGATACACATGTTATGGTTTAGCATGCCATAAACACACAACAGAATGCCCATCGGGAGTAAACTCAGCCAACCGTTCAAACAGTGTCACAAATATAGATAACTGAAGTATATAATGAATAGAATCAAGAATACAGTGGAAAAGATAGAACAAAACAATAATGAAACCAAGTAAATATTCAAGTGACATTCCTGTGGGTTTTACAAACCTCAAAATGCTCTTTGACTTCCTCGAACTCCTGAATCCGACCCTATTAGATCCCCCATACAGAGCTATGGTTCCTTAGTGTCGATTTGATAAATTTTTGGTATTTAGATATTTGTTTTATTACATAATTGAAATAAAATTATAATTAAAATTCTTGTTGTTTCAAACATCCCTGTGGGTACAGATGTCCCTTTGAGTACAGACGTCCCTGCGGGTACAAACACTCATGTGGGTACAAACGTCTCTATGAGTATAGACGTCTCTGTAGGTACATACATTGTTCCTTATCTTCTCCAATAGCCCATTATACACGAAAATAACCATAATCTAAAGATCAAATCTCGATTTGAATCATGAAATCCTTGCTCACCATGGAACTATTTGACCTCAATTAATCTCAATCAACTTAAGACAACTATAACGACCATTTATATTGATAGAATCAAGGGTTTTTAATATGATTTTTCATGATATTATAATTGAAAAAAGACATGAAAATTATAACTACTAAATGTCATTGCTAGCTTGAATCCTTAGCTTGATCAATTCCTCACCAACACCCACAATATATTCTCTTCAACAACTTTCTTCTTCTCCAAGATTTGTAAATGAAAATGGTTTTGATTGCATGTGTTGATCAAGTCTCCTTTATATATTAAGGTGAGATTGATTGCTAGCCATTGATCTTCATATGTTTATGTATCCCGAGACTCATCTAATGGTCCACAACTTGACACATTTCCCACTTACTCTCCACTAACTTACTTTAAGTGACACTAGTTTGCAACTAACTTGGTTCTCATATGTGCCAATACGTATCTATAGGACAATCCCATGGCTCCAATTAATTTATCCAAACTGTAGGCCTTATATATTTCATCTAATTTACTTAGCTTATGCCCATTATAATACCGATAATTGGTGTTCTTAGAATCTCCTATGGACACATTAGTGGTCCCACCAATCGTTCGACTACCTAGCACATGGTGCCCCGCACTTCTTTTCGAGGTAACTAAATAGCATATTGTACTAATTTAATCAAATAAGCCTATGGTTACATTATTCATTTTATTTGATCAATTAGTCATCTTAGCGTGAATTAGTCGAGTTTTTTAGTGTACCCGTAGTTCACCTACCAAATACCCGTATTGATACACATTACGAAGCGAATACTAGTCACACCAACTCTTTCGATAGCAATGTACACACATGTGATGTTACAATAATATAATATTTTAAACATCACACACAAACAACCATCATCCACAAATAATGTATTCCCTAAATTCTCGTGTCCGAGTCAACCGAGTTTTCCTAACGTAACACTCAAATTATGACCATTAATCCTCGAGATTAAAGCTAATCCTAGTTTAATTAATTTTGGCCATTACAATTCTTCCCAACTAAGAGAAATTTCATCTACGAAATTTAAATATCGAGGAATTTCAAATTGACCTCTATATGGAATTGAAATTGTGGCGGAACAATTGACGTCGCCAACTCTTGCTTGAACCCCATTAGTCCATATTTCAGTATGTTGGGATCGCACCAGTGGGCCTCTCTAACTTGCTCCACTCTCCCCTCAACCAATTGCCTTCGCATTAGTCGGCATGGACCTACGACCCATCGATACGTGCACCGAAGACAAACAACTTTGGTCGCAATTCACTAAGAACGCCCATGCCACGTGTTATGGCCTAGTGTACAACACAACACTGAGTCTTCTTATGCATAACTAGAAATCAACACACATATGCACATACTTTAAATAAATAAATATTTGACTAATAAAATATGTCAAATAACTTACAGTTGACATGCTGTCTGGTCGCCCCTCTATCCGGCTGACCAAATGCGTGAGCTATCTTTCAGTCTGATCTGGCTCTGATGGTGGTGAAGACATCAAACAATAAGCTTTAAGATGTCTCGTCTGACCACATCGGAAACATCAACGCGTCTTTAACCTACCAGACTATTCGTCTTTAGATCTCTGACCTTGACCTCGGTCTTTCTGACCCTTATCATGTCATCCCTGATCTCTACCCTAATAGTACATCTGTGGTTGCGGTCTATGTTACTCAATCGGTGTTAGTGCCATAACGTGAAATTGCCTGTCCTAGTGATCATCCCTACGGTCCTTGTCTTATCTATCATCCCTTCAACCTCCATCCGAATGATCCCTCTGTCTTTTCAACCTCTGATCCGACAGAGAACTCTGTCCAGTTTATACCTTAGCCAAAGTAATATGCCTACCTTCTCTCTGCATAAAAAAATCTCAGGTGCCAACGTTCGGTCGAATATCTCCTGTAGAGTACGAGCCCCAAATGACACTACTGCCTTAGCAATCCTATCATTTACCTCTCTGGTGAAGTAATACTTAGTATCGTTTGTCTCTGCCACATCCATCGATAACTGCAACAGGTACCATTAACGCTCCACATATTACATCAGCATGCGGTTACCCTATCTCAGGGCCAAAAACTCCTCTCTCAATCTCAACCTCACCTCCATGGGTATATATTGTTCATAAAATAACTCCGTAAACTCTCCCCATGTCATTGACTATGGGTGTGTGTCCTGGTATGTGGTCCACTAGACTACTGCATGACCTTTCAAACATGCTCCAGATATATGTGCTTGCACACTCTCATTATTCCTCATCAGCTTATGAAAGTGCTGATGGGAAACTATCCACTTCCATGTTGCCTGGTTGAAACTCCAAAACTCTCTCAAAAGCTTCGCCTCTAGGGCTAATACAAATACTAGTGTCGCAGTAATAGTAGTAGTAGTCAACTGCTCTGTAGTCGTGGGTGGCATCTTAAGAGTTGTAGTTTCCAATGGAATGACGACTAGTGTAGCTCCCTCGGCTCGTGTCTCCGTCACTACTTTGTCAATCAGTGTCTGTGGAACAATCATGGACGACGGTTGTCCCTGTGGGTACTGTAGCTACCACTGGGTCACCGGGTGTTGTAACCGTGGTATCGCAAGTGCCGTAAGTGCGGCGGCCTGATCCCATAGTAATTGGAGCACCTCGACCATATGAGTCTCCTGGGTTGTGAGTCGGTCCTCCACACTAACTGTGATAGGGGATCCCTAGCTGCATCGCTAGTTTGTCTAGTCTTTTGAGGCGTAGTCGACTGTCCGTCCATGATCTACATCGAGAAGTGCGTGCAAGATCAGCCTCGGTATCTATACGTATATCATATATATATATAACAAAATATAACACATATATAACCCTAACTCTACCCGCGTCACATCACTTCCCAACTAAAGTTCTAAGGCAATATCATCGGGTTTCCACATCTAAAGTACATTTATTAAATTTTATGCTCTTTCATTTAAATTTCCCAACTGTGGCGTTGGTATCATGTTAAAGAATAAATTACACTTCATCCCATGGGCTCCTTCATCCTCTATCTCTGATATCATCCTTGGCGGTCCCAAATCTCATGGCCACCCCAGGGTGTCGTCATGTCGTGCACTCAACGCCCGATGGCCTAGCTACATGTGTTCGACACTTGCCCGTCTATCTAATGTCTCGATATTCATGTCCACTTTTGCGTTATTAGTTTAATTAATTGTTTATTCATATTTTTCTTAAGTTATTTCCTTAAGTTCAACTGTCTGTAGCATATTCAAGTCATTGCCATGCTAATGGTTTGTATTTCATAGAGTTGCAAGTAGATAATCATTATTTCACAGCGGAAGTCTTAAATTACATAAACATGTATTTTCATTAACTCTTATGTTTTATAGAACATCAGTCCAACTGTAGAAAAATCCAAAATAGAGCACACTGTATATATAAGGTAATAAAAGTGAATATATACAAGTATACAAGTCTCACCAGTCTCCCGTAAACCTAAAATATAGCAATGTACCATAATAAACACCTACAAGTAGTGTGTCCAATAGTAGGTGAGATCGAGAGATAATCGCCAAGAATCTCCTTACCCTTACTCGTAGAAGAATCTCACTTAACCATGACAAACAAAACAAATGATGAGTCTTGTAAGTAAAATCCCAAGGAAACTCACTAAGCATTCATATGATAAAGTAAAGAAAATCCAATAAATACTGTTAAATAAACATGTGGAATGTAAACAGAAATTGTAAATAGATCATCGCATATGTAAATAACAATAAAACACAAATGTGTATGCCTGTTCTAGTCAGACTAGACCATACTTCATATACCCTCAAAGGATCCCGCTAGTAGGCGCGCCCAACTGGCCCAATACCTGGTCCTCTCGGTGGCCAACGTAGATCTATGACGCACCGACACATTTACTGAGAAAGTAGCTCGGGTCGTTATTCACTGAGGACTCTTGATACACATGTTATGGTCTAGCGTGCCATAGACACAAAACTGAAATACCCAGCGGGAGTAAACTCAACCGACCATTCAAACAGTGACACAATTATAGATAGCTAAAGTAGAAAAGGAATAGAATCAAGAATACATTGGACAAGATAGAATAAAACAATAATGAAAGAAAGTAAATACTCGAGTGACATTCTTATGGATTTCACAAACCTCAAACATCCCCAGACTCTGAATCCGACCCGACGAGTTCTTCGATACCGAGCTAGATTAGATAAATTTTTGATATTTAGATATATGTTTTATTGCATAATTGAAATAAAATTATAATCACAATTCTTATGGTTTCAAACATCCTTGTAGGTACATACATCTTTGTGAGTACAGACGTCCCTGTGGGTACAAATGTCTCCGTGAGTACAGACATCTCTATAGGTGCAGTCACTGTTCGTTATCTTCTCCAACAGCCCATTATACACGAAAACGACCATAATCTAAACATTAAATCTCGATTTGAATTATGAAATTCTTGCTCACCGTGGAACTATTTGACCTCAATTACTACCAATTGACCTAAGACAAATATAATGACCATCTATATTGATAGAATCATGGGTTTTTAACATGCATTTTCATGATATTGGAATTGAAGAAAGACATGAAAATCATACCTAATAAATGTCTTTGCTAGCTTGAATCCTTAGCTTGATCAATTCCTTACCAACACTTACTACTTCTTTTTTCCAGCAACTTTCTTCTTGTCCAAGATTTGTAAATGAAAATGGTTTTGATTGCATGTGTTGATCAAGTCTCCTTTATATATTAAGGTGAGACTGATTGCTAGCCATTGATCTTCATGTGTTTACATATCCCGAGACTTATCTAATTGTCCACACCTTGACACATTTCCCACTTACTCTCTACTAACTTACTCTAAGTGACACCAATTTGCAACTCACTTGGTTCCTATATGTGCCAATACGTATCTATAGGACAATCCTATGGCTCCAATTAATTTACCCAAACTACAGGCCTTATATATTTGATCTAATTAACTTAGCTTAGGCCCATTATAATACCTATAGTTGGTGTTTTTAGAATCTCCTATGGACACATTAGTGGTCCCACCAATCCCTTGACTCCTCGGCACCAGGTGCCCCGCACCTCGACACACATTTCGAGGTAACTCCATAGCCTATTGTACTAATTTAATCAAATTACCCTATGGTTACATTACCCATTTTATTTGATCAATTAGTCATCTTAGTGTTAATTAGTCGAGTTTTCTAGTGTACCTGTAGTTTGCTTACCCAATACCTGCATTGACACGTATTACGAAGCGAATACCCGTCACACCAATTCGCTCGATAGCAATGTAAACACATGCGATGCTACAATAATATAATATTTTAAACATCACACATAAACAACCATCATCCACAAATAATATATTCCCTCAGTTCTCGTGTCTGAGTTAACCGAGTTTTTCCACCTAATGCCTGAATTATGATCTTTAATCCTCGAGATTAATGCTACTAGTTTAATTAATTTGGGCTATTACACACTAAATAGAGGAAGGGGGACTCAATACGTTGGACTTCAACTCGAAAACACTACTTAAGGGGGCCTGAATGTCGAGCTACTCGTACAACTCTTCGTTGGTAAATAGTCAATTTCTAATCTCTTATTATATGATGATCTATTTAATTTCAAAACATATAAATAAATTCGATATAATTTTTTTAGTCGAATAATTTTGATATTTTTTAAGTAAGACATTTATATAGTTATAGTGTTATAAGTTCATAATTAAGAAGAACTATAAAATAATTATAATAAGATTTTATTTTGTACCATTATAATGACAAAAGAATTATTGGTAAAATGGGAAGGGTCCCCCTCCCCCTATGTATGAAGCCCGACACTACCTGAGCGGGCGCAAACACCATGTGGAAACAAAAAAATATTGATAAAGTACAATATTGAAAGTAAGTAAAATAATATTTTTTAATTATTATTCTTTTCAATTTTGGTGCATCTCAAATCCAAAACTGGGTATATTCACTAAATCATAAAAAATGGTTATTGGAGTAGAAGATAATTTTAAAATTTCAATAATTATAATATCAATTTACAACCATAATAAAATACTCAAATCGGGCCTAAAAAATATTTCAAATTACAAAATATTTAATTCAGAGGTGTGTCTAAAGTCGTTTGTTACTTATATTATATTATCTAATAAGAAAGTTTACTATTAATTTTTTAAAATATTGTGATTTGTTATGATTATTATTCGAAGGTGTTCATTTTATACATACATAAGTAAAAAAAACCAATATATAGCTAAAGTATTTCTAGTGAGATGGACAAGATATCACTTGCTAAAACGACTAGGTCTTAGAGATCTCGGGTTCGATTCGCATTGGGGTCATCTCATCGAAAAATTTTAAAAAAATCAAAAAGCTATAGATCATTGCATGAACTTTAAAATAAAATAACTTTTGATTATATTTTGTGAAAAACAAATTTTAAAGCCTTACAAACTTTTAAAGTATATTAAGAATTGCATTAAATCGAGCTAAGCGAATCACTATATTTATGTAGCCAATCGGTCCTTATTTATTTGTGATTGATAGAATATACATTATTATTTTTATAAATATTATAAAACAAAAAATTATAGTACTTAAAGTCATCAAGTTCATACATGTATATGATTTTTTTTGTAAGATCATATATTTGGTTTTGGATAATTTTTTAACATCAATTGTGAAGAATGTAATCTTTATTGTCTTTTTTAAAGAAACTAAATATAAATTAGTCATAATCTTTATCGACACTTTGAAAAACCTCAATTATAAATTTATTAGTGGTATAATTTTTATGCTAATTAGTATATATAATGTAATGTAATAAGTTTTCTTAATTTTTTTGGTTGAAATTGTAGTATTATATATCAAAATTAAACCTAAATATATAATTTATTCAATAAAACTTTTTAATTAGTATTATATTTATCACTTATTTTTTTATTGAAGCTTTTAAATAAACTAGAATATCTTGATTTAAAAACAATTGGGCGGTTTTTGGAACTAAGATTACTAGTTTCAAAATTTAATAATTTATCAATCTTAAAATAGAAATAGATTAATATTATTTTGATAAAATATTAAACAAATAGTATATACAAGTAATGCATATATTATTATCATAATTTATTTTGTTCTAGATGATCATTAATGTTATGCAAATAAGTATGCATATAATTCGC
Organism: Stephania cephalantha; assembly: GCA_039657325.1. Taxonomy (NCBI): domain Eukaryota; kingdom Viridiplantae; phylum Streptophyta; class Magnoliopsida; order Ranunculales; family Menispermaceae; genus Stephania; species Stephania cephalantha. The sequence goes on along the minus strand of CM077569.1, from coordinate 42,117,496 downwards.
TAATATAGTTTTTATAGAAAGTAATTTAATATATGTGTATATGTGTTGAAAAAGTTAAATTATATTAATTTAACTACATTAATAGTTATTAATTTCTCAATGAGAATCAATATGCAATGCCACATGGCATAGCTTAAGCAATTTTCTTTAAAAAAAGTGTTGCATTAAATGCATCGGATCAATTTCCAAGCATTGTTTGATATGAGTATTGCATGGTTTCATTAAATAAAGTGTTCCATATGGGTATTGCATTAATATCACTTCCGTCCAATTGGTCTAGCCTCATGAAGCATATGTTGCGTTATAAAAAGACCATGGTCGCAATGATAAAATTATGGACGCGAGAAATGTGAAAGGATCTGGTAAATGTCGTATTCTACCAAAAGTGGAATAAAAGTTGTGGACCAAATGAAATATAAATGGGTAAAGTTATTGACAATGAGCATGCTCAACATCGTGTCAAGCAATGTCACATATGAAAAGCCATTAGCCCATATTGATTATATATTGTCATATATATATGCCCAAAGATTTCGATGACATTTACCATGCCATTCAAAGACAAAATTATATATTTTATGGCTCATTAAAATTGACACATTGATATGTGTTCAAATCACGAGCTAAATAAAAGTGATGAATTTATGTCTTGATATAAACGAAAATATTTCTCAAACTTGAACTTAGTTGAGACTAATGTTCAGACAATATATGGTACAACAAAGCAAATCAATGAGAGATTTATATCGATTTAACTATCAATTCATTATCTTATAAGATGTCTTAAGCCCCTAACAAGGGATTTTCCTATAGCAAGTTTTGTTAATTGTCACTTTGATGAATTAATTTTCCCACCATTAGAGGGAGATATGTAAAGCCAATTCAAAATGAATGACATGAAATTGCTTGAAACGCATCGAGTGCTAATATAAAAGAGTGACAAAATCATATGTTCCAGTATTAAAGGTTCATATAGGAAATGATGTCCCTGCGCAACAAAATGCACAAGAACCAACAAGATACTTAAGGTGTAAAAGACCAGATATTGTATTTTTAAGTCACTTACAATGATTTGTTGCAATGTAATAACATGCAAACATGAGGGGGAGAATCAAAAGGAGTTATTGATTAGTGTCTTGCACTCTTTTTCCCTTAGCTAAGGTTTTTATTCTATTGGGTTTTCCTAGTAAGGTTTTTAATGAGGTAATTCTAACAATATTAAAACTCCATTATCAAAATTGATTAGTGTATTGTACTATTTTTCCCTTAGCTATAGTTTTAACTCACTGGGTTTTCCATGCAAGGTTTTTAATCAGACAATCATATCAATATCATACTCCGTATCAACATTGATGAGAACGATGTACCCTTTCCTATGCTGAATTTTTTCCTTTAGGGTTTTTCTTAGTAAAGGTTTTCATGAGACATTTTCTCTTAACAAGTTTTCATCCAAGGGGGAGTGTTGTAAATAATATGGATTGACAACTCTACATAATCCACCTCTTATTATTCCAACTATTCACATAATGTAACACCCATTTTAATTCATGTAATTACTTTGCCTTAATTTTATTTATTCATGTAATTATATGGAGATGTAACTTGTGCCCTTTGGTCTTACCAAGGGCCTATATAAAGGGGTCATACCCATGTAATGAGGTACACCATGTTGAGATGAAAGTTCTCATATTTCTCCCCATTTTAGTTCTAGTTCGTTTGCTTTACTTTCCTTGCTTTAGTCCTAGTTAATTTTACAACAATATATATATATATATATTTTTTCTACTCCATTTTGTTTAAAATCTGTGGGTCTCTATATTTCTTATTTCATTTAAAAACTCTAGTTAGCTCTTCTTATTTAAAGAAATATTATTTCCAACTATGTAAAATTTTATTGGCTAATTTTCTATTTCTTCCCTTGTTTGTGGTATAATTTCTTTTCATCATATATATATATATATATATATATATATTTATGAATCTTAAGAATATATCTTGTTTTACTTGCACATTTGTTTCGATTTTCTACCCATTATAATATATAACACAAATCAATCGACCCCCTTCAAACTCCTCTAGTGCAAGCACAATCTAGGTTAAGTCAAATAGAGTATAACAATTCCTTTCTATAATATAATTTTATATTTTCATGGGTAATAAAAATATCGCTTCTATTTAAATCCATATTATATTTAATTCATATTCCTCAGTAAATAAAGTAAAATGAAGAAATATTACCTATATCTTCAAAAATTTGAAAAATTCCAGTCAACTTTGAACATTGAATAAATAGATTCTACCTCTTGAGCCTTTCATATTTCACTTCTTTATAATCCACTTTACCTAAATACCCCTAAACTCGTTTCCAAACCTTGTCCTAAAGGTTTAAAAATTAATTGGGTTTTCAACAAAACAAATATACCTCATGAAGCATAAACGAACTAAATATAAATAATAAATAAATAACAAATTTCCAAGAGAATGAATTTCATAAACAAAGAAATCATGACAAATAAAAATCTCCAAGCATCATTAACAATGTAGCATAAATACATCAAACATAGTACAAATCACCACAATAGTAAGTGTCACATCACATCACATAGATCATCGTATCATATTACAAATGAAGACCTTACACAGTTTCACCCAGGGATAGACAAAACAGAGAAGAAAATAGATCAGAACCGTCGTCCAGAAGTTGTATCGTCACCACCATCCCCTTGCTCATGTTGTTGAGATTGGTAGCTTAATGCATGATCATAGAGCCTGTAGCTAATTTTAATCTCTGGAGTACTTTCTGAAAAGACTCCCTCATTCGGTAATTTCAATAGGGTTGATGGTATTGGAGTTTTAGCTCCTCAGCGTTGCATTCTCCTGGTTATATGTCTTTCGGACTCATGCAAGTTTGTTGCAATTTCACATGATTCTTAAACATGAACTTTTGATTTCTCAGAGTTCGCATTTGGTGTTCTACAGAATTGACTCCATCATGGCCATCTCCGTTTCTTCACCTTATCAGTGAAATCTTCAGTAGGTGGCTCTGAGCTCTGGTTCATCCTCTCATTATACGAAACAGATTGCATCTCTTCCAAGACTTGTATGTTTTTTGCTCGTACTCTTCTTCTTTATGTAGTCTTTTATCTAAGTATTTCATTTCTCTCTCGCTCCTTGTTCTCGTGTCGTTCGTGCTAAATATAACTCGCACTCGAGTTTCAAATCCCTCTTTGGTGTAGTAGTGGTTAATACGGGGTCGAACCCACGTGACTTTGAAAGGGAAATTCTAGGTGGTTTTTAGAGATTTTAAGAAAACAATTAATTAAAACTACAAAAGATCAAAGTTTGCAAAAGTGAATTCAATAAGAGAAACTACCCTGGTCCACGGTCCCACAAATCCAAATCAAGATTTAATAGCATGTTTTGGTCTTTAATCTTTCCCAAAAGATTATTAATTCAATTCCTCATAGGTTAGCTAAATGAAGCCGACATCCTCCAGAAATCTTCAATTCCTCTAGTCTCAATAGCTAGGACGTCCGCCACTATCTTCTTCCCTAGTCAACTCAAAACCTTAGACATCCGCCAATAGAGTTTAACGCATTAACCGCATAAAGATTTGTGCGAATGCTGATATTAAATAATTGGATCATGTCCGCTTCTAATTTAACCTAGATTTATTTGTCGTACACTTAAGAACTGAAAGGTTTTGAAGGCAAACGGGTGAGTGATTGTCACTTATATCAATCCAACCATACAATTACGGATACGATTGTCCCAATTAACTATAGGTCTTCCACCTAAAAGCATGCATTGACCTTATACATACCCTAAGCTTGCACCATAATCATGAAAACGACAACAAATAAAATAGAAAGAACTAAAATAACTTAAATTATAAATAAAAGATCTTACATAACATGCTATCAACCAAGATTCTAGACTTGTTCCACCTCCGACCTAGGAAAAGAGTGCTTAGCAGGACATTGTCTTGAATAACTCCAAAGAAAAATAAGAAAAGAGAGAAAAGTTGTTCTATTGTGTAGGGGGAGTAAAAATAAAACCTTAAGTTCTATATATATATAAATCTCTTCAATTTGGTCTTTGGAATAGATAGAAAATTGAATTTGGTGGGGTGTTTGCTATCTCATGCACCTAGGATAATCAGATGGTTGCTGCTGCTTCAGAGTTGGAGTCAAGACATGTGTCACATACTGATTAGAGGAATGCATAGGGAAAACTCAAGCACAGTTTATGTTTCTATTGTGGGCCCATTGACGTGGCGCGCTTGAATTGGTGAAACACTAATGTGGACTTGGCAAAGCGAATATGAGCTTAACGCGTGGCAAGTGCGGATGGGGATAACGTGTTATCAAAACTTGGTGAAGATGTAGGAGCTTATGCAAATATGGGTCCCAAGGTAAGATCGAGAGTTTTTGCTTCTCATCTGATCTGATGTGGCGTGCGAATCTCAAGGCATGGTATGTAGCTGCTGGTTTGCTGAGTGCCACAAACATGTCCTTTGTTGCATCACTCGATGTTGCTTCTCTCTTAATCTATTATGTAGTGCATGTCTCGAGGCAAATCAAGGGGTTCCTGAACACACTACTATAATGACTTAGACTTAGTCATTTTTAAAGGTTTTCCTCAACTAATGTGCCACCAAACTTCTTCTAAACCACCATATTATCAACACGGACCAATGTGGATCCCACCAAGCCGTCTCGAAGTGCGTGCAAGCTCACTGTTCAATGTCAAACACTTTAAAAGACCCCATATTTATTTCTTTTTCATCAAATTGCCACTAAATCACTAAAAATATAAATGAAAGATAATAATTAATAATAAGAGGCATTAAGATCAAAAAACACATAAAATAAATACCTAAAATATATTATTATTACTGACTTATCAAATACCCATAAACTTAGGACTTTGCACGTCTTGAGCAAAGGTATAAATGACAAAACAAAAGTAAACTAGACTCTTAATATAGTTATGAACCTAACTTAAAAAATCCTTTACCCGGTTCTAGACTCATTGAGTTCCTTTGGTTTAAATAGTCATCAAGTCAACAAGCCACTCAAGAAACTTCAGAGTTATGATATGTCTAGAATCGCAATCCAAACACAATTAAGAACATACTTTCAAGACCTAGATTTAGTCAAGACAAAGGCTATCAACTACTCACGAGTTTTCTTGGTCAATACACTTAACCACACAAGTTTATAATCTCTGTAAGATAGCATATTAACGCTTATAGGGTTACCATAGGTGAGAAATGCAACCGCATTCTCCACAATTATAGACTTAGCACTAATGCTGATTAATAAGACTTTAAGTAGGTTGTAACATGGCTAGGTTAGAGAATCAAAGAAATGATATAAAGGCAATGTGAATTATTGGAAAACTAAAACTTAGACTGTCAAAAGATTTTCAGAGAACATGAAAGAGGCTTATACTGCACTTAACTTCCTTTCTTTTAATATGTGCAGTCCTCACTTTTTTCCAACCACCAGGCTCCCTGTTCCATTTCCCACATATACCATTTTAGGTGGGACTCTCTAATCTTGACTTGATTTTTTTTATCATAATTAATTTCCCCTTATTCTGGTTATATAAATGATTTTTGTTTCTTATCTTTTCTTCTTTCTTTTCATGTCTCTTTTTAATGATTTCAAGTCTAAGACTAGCTTCCAATTAGGCAAAGGATTATATTATGCTATGGCTATGAGTTTAAAATTAGGTACGAAAGAATTAAAAGTTGGGTTGGCTCAAAATGGGTTAACTAGGATAATTCCTTTAGGTAGGCTTAATGCTAAGGGTTTTCATTAAAAAATGGCCTAAATTATTCCCTCAAAAGTGGTTTAGTCATTGGAATTCTGCCTTAAGTGGGTTATACCCTTGTTCTAGCGTCCTAGAAATCTGACTTTTCCCACTTGCATAGTTCTGAACATCTGCCCCCTTTGTATGTAGCACAAGACTTATCCCTCATACTAAGTACATAATATGAAATCATAAAAATGTCGGGCTACGGGATAGAGTGAGTGTTTCTCCTAATTTTCCCTAAATTTTAAGTAAAAAAGGTAACTATAGTTCACTCATCCATAGCGAAAGGCATGAAGCAAAGTTTCGAGTGACTCTACATATTAATAATAATAATAGTAAAAACTATATTAAATGCATGCATGAAAATGTATCATTTCATAGTGAAATGGAAGATAGAAGTATGAAAGGAAAGAAAAAAATGGAAAGATAAGAGGAATGAAAAGAATAACACCATCATTACCATCCTAAAATCGCATAATTTGAAAAAAATAATGATCATACTTGCAATCTTTAGCGAAAAGACCTATCTAACACAATTCACAATCCCTAAAGCACCCCCAAACTTATTTCGAACATTGTCCCAAAGGTTCAAAACAAGTCAAGACGTTCACACATAAAAAAAATAAGAGGGTGAAAGAACATGATATATATAGAATTAAGGAAATGATACGAGTTCATGCATAGTAATAAGAGTACTAAAACAAAGAAACAAAGTAAGAGAAACGAAATTTGGGTTGCCTCCCAATAGCGCCTTTGTTTACAGTCTTTGGTTGGACTTAATCTAAGTCAGTTAATTAGAATAGATTGCTTCTGCAAGTGACACACCCTCCATATTACGACTCGGGAACTTTTCATAAAAGATCTTCAATCTGTGGCCATTCACTTTAAAAATATTACCATTCTCCAAAGTCTAAATCTCCACCACACCATGATCATAAACAACAATCACCACATACGGTCCTATCCACCTCGATCTCAGCTTACCAGTAAAGATCTTAAGACGAGATTGAACTAAAAACACTTTGTGACAAACATTAAAAGATTTCCTGGAGATAATCCGATCATGGAACAATTTGGTCTTTTCCTTGTAAATTCACGCTTTATCATACGTGTCGTTCCTGATTTCCTCCAATTCTTGGAAAATAAGCTTTCTCTCTTTTCCTACTTCATCAAGGTTCATATTAAGTTGTTTCAGAGCCCAGTAGGTTTTATGTTAAAGCTCAACTGGTAGGTGACACGTTTTTTCAAAGATAAGGCGGTAGGGTGACATTTCAATTGGTGTTTTAAATGTCGTTTGGTAAGCCCAAACCACATCATCAAGACGTGTACTCTAATCTTTTCGAGTGGGATTCACTGTCTTTTCCAAGATAGATTTGATCTCCCCACTAAAGACCTTTGCCTAGCCACTCGTTTGGGGGTGATACGCCGTAGGTGTCCTATGAGTGACATTATACTTCCTCAGAAGACTTTCAATTATACAGTTGCAAAAGTGAGTGCCTCTATCACTGATTAGGGCACGTTGGGTACCAAATACTTGTAAAAATCCTCGATTTAAGGAATTCACATACCACTTTAAAGTCATTAGTGCGGGTAGCTTTAGCTTCTACCCATTTAGACATGTAGTCCATTGCCAAAAGTATGTAAACATTACCAAATGACGCTGGAAATGGTCCCATGAAATCAATACCCCGTACATCAAATATCTCATATATATGGATCAAGGTAAGTGGCATTTGGCATGATCACCGAGGTTACCAGTTTTCTGATAGTTAGGACAAGTCTTGGTGAACATGTATGAATCATGAAAAATAGTGGGTCAGTAAAGCCCACTCTCAAGAACTTTTGTAGCTGTCTTACGAAGACCTAAACAGCCAGCATAGGCATTAGTGTGGAAGAACGCCAAGATGGAGTGACTCACAGTCTGAGAAACATAACGCTTGATAACCTTGTCGGAGCAGAATTTCCATAACTACGGGTTATCCCATACATAGTATTTAGCATCGCTCGTACCTTTGTTCTTTTGGGCTTTAGAGAGGTAACGAGAAAGTTAGCCATAAGTGATGTAGTTTACCAAATCTGTGTACATGGGAAGATCGTTCATAACATCTTCGATGTACTCATCAGGGAAGTCATCCTTATGAGGGGTAGGACATTCACCATTCTTAATCCAGCTGAGATGGTCTGTAAAACTAGATTCTCTGAACCAATTTTATCATTAATTGTGATGTCAAACTCTTGTAGTAGGAGTATCCATCTAATTAGCCTAGGTTTAGCATTTTTTTTACATATAAGGTACTTCAAGGCTACATGATTAGAGTAGATAATTACCTTGGTTCCCAAAAGATAAGGGCGAAACTTCTCAAGTGTGAAGATAACGACTAGGAGCTCATTCTCAGTAGTGGTGTATTTCATCTGAGCAACGTCTAAAGTATGAGAAGCATAGTAAATCACATATGAAGATCTCACGACTCTTGTTCTAAAGATGCATCCACTGCGAGATTTCTAGCATTGCACATAATTTCAAATGGAAGCTCCCTATTGGGGGCTTAAATCACTGATGTGCTAGTAAGTGAGTCTTTGAGTGCATCAAATGCACTCTTACATGCCTTGTCAAACTCAAAAGGTACGTCTTTTTGGAATAGATGGCATATAGGTTTAGCGATCTTCAAAAAGTCATTGATGAAACGTAGATGAAATCGACGTGTTCAAGGAAAGATCTAACTTCTGCACATTCGTAGGGTAGGGTAGTTTCTTGATAACATCAATTTCAGCTTGATCTACCCCTACACCCCTAGCTGAGACATTATGTCCCAAAATAAGACCCTGGTCCACCATAAAATGACATTTTTCGTAGTTTAGAACCAAGTTCTTCTCAATACACCTACTGAGCATCTTAGTCAGATTCATGAGAAAACTATATAATGTATTATCGTAAACAGTAAAGTCATCCATGAAGACCTCTATGAAATGCTTGATAAAATCTGAAAAGATACTCAACATGCACCTTTGAAAGGTAGGAAGTGTGTTGTATAACCCAAAGGGCATGCGCCAAGTGCAAAAATGCCAAACGGACAAGTAATGACATGCGTTGATCGTGCATAATAGTTTCTCGTATTTTCCCATTATTTGTAGTAGTGGTAAATGGGATATCGTCCCTACAGGGATTTTGCGAACTTCATAGGAAAGTATTTTTTCTTGTTTTTCTTAATTTAGTTAATCTAATTAAACGAGAATTAAAATACCAAATAACTAAAATCTATAACTACTAACTTAATTAACCAAATTAACTAACTTAATTCAAACAATTTAATGTAAACTAAATTAAACAATATTCAAATTCAATATAATATCAATATCTTAACAAACATCTAAACAAACCCTTACTAAACAATGCAATATACTTAGATTGCTTTCAAACGCTAGAACATAACATCACTTCATAATATAGTAATATTCATAACACATAGAATCTTGGAATCATTAAATCCTAATTCATAATAGGTTGATAGCCTTTAGCCAACCACTGATTTTCCTAAATTCAATGGAAAAGCCATATTCTTATCTTTGTAAATCTACTTATTGGATAAAACATAACTCCATAGAAATACGATAGCATTAACACTCAATGAAAATCATTCTTAATCTAAATCAAATATAAATCAGAATATGCTAATAAATAAATAACTTAGAACACAATCACCTAGAACATCTATTTGGGAAAAGCCCTATAGATTAATCCTAGTGACTACTTCTATAATTGTTGTCTATAATCATAAACATAGATTTAGAATAAAAAATACCACAATACACATTTGCAACTATGCATGCAATATTGATCTTCATTAGTTGTATTACGCAAAAACAACTCGTTAAATTCGTGATTGATGCGTATGAATAGATCTAAAGCATTAAGTTCATGATTCCTAAATTATAACTACATAGCAATCCAAAGTATATATATGTCCAAGGTTTGTTTAGATTGACTAACTACTCACTCATGCTGGAAATAAATAACACAATGATATAATAGAAAGGCATAATGAATAAATAAATAAATACCTAATAAATAAATCAAAGTTCCAATGTAGCTTCAAACATCAACTAATACTAATAAAAAACTTATTAAATATGTAAAATAAGTTAATGAGAGTTATTTCAAAGCTCTCTGGTTCTATTTATAGTCTATTAAGTAATACATATCCTAGATAAACTCAAATTTCTCATATTAATCTAAAAATATACTTGACCTCAGTGATTTGTCAGCGATTCCTAAGTTATACACAAATAACTGGGTCAATCACTGAAATTAGCTCTCTATGCTCCACCAATTTAGCTGGTGATTTCTAGTATATTTTCCAATTTGCTGAGGATTCACTGGCACTTTTCTGATGCTGATTTAGGTGGCGATTCCTAGTGTTAATGTAGATCGCTAGCTAATCGCTTGACTTCTTCTATAGTTGACTATTTTGCTATTCTTCCTCTTTTTCTTCCATTTCTTCATTTTCTTATTTAAATCCTGGAATTACAAAAACAAGAAAATACCTAGTGTAATATCATCATTTATATCTAAAATCAATCTAAATTACACTATAAAACATGTCAAATTATTGACTTGTCAAATACCCTCAAACTCAGCACATCATTGTCCTTAACAAAGGAATACTCTATATCATATTCTTTTTTCACTCTTTATAAATTGATTTCAATATGATTCATCTTAACTTTAAATGATATAAATTTTAAAATAGAAGTGATTTTCAAATGGAAACATATTACCCACAAGTAAATGGAAGTTATGATATAATAGAATGATTTAGACAAAATGAAACATTCTTAACGATAACTCAACCACCCAATGCAACACCCTTTAGAACTTAAAGTTTATTAGCAAGGTAAGTACATAATATAGGTTTTCTCAATCTCCATTGACAAGCATCAAGCTTACAATGTCTAATATAGAATCTCAAAACATAAAAACCACTAGATTAATCTTAATTTTTAGAAAATACTTTATAATAGTACCACAATCAAAATCAATAGGAATTTTGCCAAGATACCAATGAATATATCATTTAAAACTTATTAGATTAAGAAATACTTCATTCAATTCTAGTTTCAAGCACTCAAGCTAAATCTTTTCTTTGAAGAGTTTAAGAACCTCCATCTTTTGCATCTTTCAATTTTTTCGACTTCATCCTAGTTATTTCTTTTTAATATGTATTTCTTTTTGTTTTTGCTTTTGAGTCCCTGCTTCATTTCCTATGGACATTTTCACATTTTTCCCACTATAGATTCCTTGCTATTGGTAAACTCTTGTTGACACTTCTCACTGTCCACTAAAGTTGAAGAAATATTATTTCTAACTTATAGAATTTCATTGGTTTCTAACCCATTTCTTTTTTCAATTATGGCATAATAGCTTTCTATAAATATACTATAAAATACTTAATCAAAAGCTTTTGTATCACAAGATTCTTAAAAATTTGTCTTGTTCATATTGCGCTATTATTTCGATCTTCCACCCATTCTCATGACTAACAAAAGACATTCAATTTGGTGTATACATTCACTAGTAAAGTTAATAAAAAGGGTATAAAAATTGATTTCTTCTATCATAGAATTCACTTGGGTCGTAAAAATATCACTTATATTCAAAATCTATTCATTATATTCATTTTCATTACCATTCTTTTCTTAAATAAAGTAAAATGAAATTCATACTTACTTGAATTTGGAAGAAATTTCAAAAATTTCATCAACTCACTTGAATATCGAATCTTTTGAACTTTGCATCTATTCTTGATTTATCTTCGACCTTTCTTTCCTTTCCTTTATTTCTTTGCTATCATTTTCATATTTCACCTAAAATACCTCCAAACTCATTCCAAACCTTGTCCTCAAGGTTTAAAAATGAAGTCAGATTTCTAACAAAATAAATATACCACGTGAAGTATAAAGGAATTGATATAATTATAAATTGGACAATCAATATAAGGATAAACTCAATATATAATTTTCATCAGACAGAGTGTAGTAAAATTAATATGAATGAGTATCATAATTGTATATCAATTGTATCAAATCACCAATCACAGAGCACATAGTATAGCACCGCCATAAACACAAAGTATCACCATTAATCACAAAGTATATCACCATTACTAGAGTTACATAGAAGACCTCACACAATATCACTCAGAGGAAAAAAGATAAATAGAATAAGGAAATCAATGTCGTCGTCCGGAAGTCGTATTGTCATCGTCCTCCACTAGATTAATCCTCTGGGACTTGTAACTCGCAGTGGGGTCCTAGAGATGGTAGTCCTGACTTGGCAGTCGTGGAACATTAATACTACTATTAAGTGGTAGCCTCATCTGTATAAATGGTACAAGAACTTCTACGCCTCCCTGACTTATATGTCTTTTAGATATTGTTCCCTCCATCCCGTGAATACTCCTTTCTAAGGCCCTCTGATTCTCGAACAACAGTTCTTGATTTCTCAGAGTTATCACTTGATTGTGCAGAATTGTACCTATAAAGGCCAACTCTATTTCTTCATAGTATGTCATAGTCCCTAGTAGTTTGCTCATTATTCAGATCATGTCTAGCTTCTGACATTTTCTCTGAAATTCTCCTCGTGTCATCTCTAATTTTCTTTCTCTGCTTTATCTCTCTTTTGGCTATCTCAGCCTTCTCTCTAACATCTTCGGTGTCTTCATAACCATTTACTCTTTCATATCTCTTTATAACTTCATCCGTAATTGTCTTCTCAAGTAGAACATCTATATCAAGCCCTGCCATGTTCACTTGATCCGCTCTACAAAAACTCGTGATCATCAAAGGGAAAGATAGTCCGTCGTTCTTCTTTGTGGTGATGGCACTCCTTATCGACTCGTAGATAATTTTTTCAACATCCAAATATCCTAATCGCATGACGATGTGGTAAAGTAAGGCAGCTTTGTAGTTCACTATCTTGTAATATTGCAGGCTCGAATGTAAGCTGGCGTTGATGAAATAACACTAAACTTTCGTAACTTTCCTAAAAGATTTAGTGGTAATGTGTTTTGGGTACCCCTCCATATCAAAAATGAATCCATCATCATGGATTGCCTCTAAGCCTCCCTTAATTGTCTCGGTGGGATAATGGTACTTAATGGCATATTCCGGCTTTAGGTACTCATCATTTTATTTTTGGTGAAATTTCGGTAAACCAAAATACCAATTTATTCTTGCAGCAAAATAATCCACTGTCTTTCCTCGAACTCATGACTCGGTCTTACTGTTACTTCCATATGCATTTGCATAAACCTCTCTTACCAAAATATCTTATCCCTCTCACTAGGAACATCTTTTAGGTCTAAGTGGTTATAGACCCTAGTCAATAATCCCCAGTTCCTTGCCTCAATGATATCTAGGATCCTAGCCCTGTATTTTAATTCATTCTTCACATTGAATCTCCTCTCCAGGATCAACTTCCTATCATTCACTAAATCATGCTTAAATTTTTATAGGCCTTCTCGTCGACAAAGTTCTCATTCCTAAGTACATAATTTTTTGCCCCCGTCGGTATCTCTTCTTCTAATTCTTCCAGTTCCCTCATTTTCTACATAATCATCCTCAATATTATAGCTAAATGATGAAAGTAGAGTAGGTTCTCTTTGTGGTCTAATCCTAAGTGTGTTAAAAGAGATTGACGTGAGTTGGATTTGAGAAACTTTAGATTTAATATTTATTTTCTCTACTAACTTCCCTTTCCTTTCTCCTCCTTTAAACCTCTACCCTTTCCATTTCCGACCATTTTGATAAGTACAAATAAAAGAATGAACATGTAAAACCGTTTAAACCAAATTTATCAGAAAATGGATGGTAAAATTCAACTTATCTATCTAATAAGGAGAAATTCATGGGAAAAGTCGTTTATAATTCAAGAGTACGAAATTCATATGAAATTTATCGATAAACATCATTTGTAAAAACAATCATTCATAGGTAATTCAAATCATGCGATAAACAAACACGGAAACCCCCAAACTCATTTAAAACTTAGTCTTTCATTAGTATGAGTATAAAATTCAATCCATTCGCTATATATGAAAATAGTTTGAAAATGCGATAGTAATAAACAAATTATCACACTACTCCCATACTAGTATTGCAATTGAAAAAATTTGACATCAAAACCAATTTAAAAATAAAAATTTTGAAATTTAGCTTCCATCTACTAAAAATCCAAAATTGATGAAAACCAAAATTTAATCAATAAGAGGTTAAGGTTTTCATTGATTACCTTCTTGAAAATGATTCTTTCAATATTGAAACTCTAAACTCCTCTAGAATACTCCTCCAAGCTCATTCCTTTTGCTCAAACTCTACACTCTTAAAACTCACCAAAATTTTGGGTTGAATGTATGGAGATTGAGGTGAAAATCACTTAATACATTAAAATCAAGCTTTGGAAAGTTGAATCTCGTCGAAAGTTGGTCTCTTGATTGAAAAGTTGCAATGGTTAGCGAGTGTCGATTTGATAAATATGGGGATTTGGTGTTTTTATTTTTAAAAACTCATATTCGTTCGCAGCGAATTAGGGTTTAAGTGGATTTGCTGAGAAATTACTGATAAAATCATTGAAAATAAGTCTCAGTAGCTCAGCAATTTGTCTAACGAATTCTTGTTATAAGTTCAAATCGGTGACAAATCGGTGACTTAAAATTTCATTGAAAATTCTGCATACTGTTGGCGATTTTCTCAGCAAATTCCAGTACAAACTAGAATCGTTGGGAAATCACCAGCTTATTTTTACTATTTTTTGAATTAAATCAATTTTTCATATATTTATCACATATATATCCAATAAAAAGGTACAATTATTCAAAATTATCAAAATTTAACTATGATATGTACTAAATAATAATCTCATTATTATAAATAGCCAACTAATATAAAACTAATGCATAAAAATAATATAATACAAAAATAAATTGGCTTGATCAACCCCCTTACATGAATTATTCCAAATTAGATTCCTAAGATATCTCCATTATAAGAGTCAAATGTTGAGAGAATATAAAAACAACTAACTAATCCTAATACTAAATCGGAAAGTAAAGATTGACTATGGGCTGCCTCCCACAAAGTGCTTTTGTTTGCTGTCATTAGCTCGAGTGAACTACACATTTCTAAACTGGTTCTATAAACTTAAGTGTAGGATTATCTATTCTAGTGCCATTCCAGAAAGTGATTGCTTGGCCATGCACCCTAAAAGTGATTGTCTTATTCAGAGTATCTATGACAGCTTGCGAAGTGGGTAAGAAAGGTTGTCCAAAGATTAATGGAGGATCTTCGTTGATGAAGTATGGCATAGCAAAAAAGTATGTGGGAATAATGTACTTGTCAATTTGAACTGGTGCATTAGTAACCATACCTATTGGTTTCATTGAATAACCGTTTGGTTGAGTAACTTTTTCAGAAGCAAATATAACCAATTCCAGTTGAGTATGAAGAAAGAAGTTAATTGTCATGTTGTTTGCTCTAGAACTTGTATCATAAATAGCTTTAAAATACCAAACCAATTTGGATTTTATGCTTATGTATATATCTCCTGGATCATCGAGCTTGACAATTGCTAGATTCTTCTTTTTCTTATTCTTATGTATATAAATTCCTCTGGATCATTCTCAGCTTGACAAACCCTCATATTTGTAAGATATCAATTGTTATTTTTGTAATTTTTTAATTTCATGGGTGATCTCCTTGATATCTTCTTTAGTAGATTTTTTGATGAACGTAGTGTAGTATATTTTTTCGATGCCTATTCAATGAATTATGCAATGAGATTATTTAGATTCATCTTCTTTAGAGTTCGTTTCGATGCTCGATGCATTTGCTTTGTAGTAAGATGAGAATCATAATGCTTGATGAGAAACCTTAATTTAGCTAGAGAATTGGCGCTTTACTTAAAACTAATTTTAGTTCATATGAAAGTCTTCACCCTCAAAGCAGAGAAAAGAGACCACAAATTATATAATATCAATGTATCTATCCCGTTAACCTCAAGAATGAAGAGATTATAGAAGAAATTTAGTACAACAACATAACTAATATGGTAGAACGGTTTTATACTAAGGAATGTCATTACGATGCTTAAATTTAGTATCTCTTCAAAAATAAAATGTGTCGTCCAACTTCTTCAAAAGCGAGACAAACGAATGGTCCCAAGCGGGAGGTTAGCTTTCAATTGTTATTGTTAATGCTTCAAATTTCTTATTCTTTGTAGATTTAAATTCCTCTATTTTAAGATCATTCTCAACATTGTTCGGTTGCTTAACCCTCCATTTTCGAGTTATTGTTTTTTGATTTGAAGTGTCTTCAACTTGCTTATTCACTTGCATATCTTTTATTACAAAAACATATATAAAGAATCATGCATTTCACTTCAAACAGAGAATCTTGGATGATGGAAATTCATAACATTTTTGTCTTCCATTGTCTTTGCATTAATAACACATACTTCAGCTCTATGACGATTTAATTCTAAAGATTCATTATCGTTAGTTTTTTCATTATTAGATACATCAGAATTATCATAGATATCATCATCATTAAAATGAAAAGTGACAATTTTGTTTTCAAATTCCATAGACATTGTTCCTTCAAAGATATATCTTTGTTTTAGCTGTTTTAAGAAACGACCTTCTTATAAGTATATGCAGAGACTTAGATGATACTAAGTCTCCCATTTCCATGACATAGAAATCACCTGGGAATACTAAGTCATTTACTTTAACTAAGACATCTTCTAGTAAACCATAAGGTCTAATAGGTGATTAGTCAACGAACCTATTTTCAATAACTCATATAGTTTAAGTGACATAGCATTTATTGATGCTCCAAGATCACACATAGAAAATCTATAGAAGAAGTCTCTATTGTAATAGGAATCTCAAACATTCCTAGATCGGAACATTTCTCATGTATTTTCTTTTTAATTAAAGCATATATTTTTTGTCATAACATTTCTTTAGATTCTTCTAAAAATTTATCATTTGATTCAAAGGATTCTTTTAAAGCTTCATCATAATTAGAAAATTGCATAATTGATTTCATCAATGGTTTATTGATTTCTATTTTCCTATACGCTTCAAGAATGTCTTCATTGTTTTCTTCCTCCGTGTTATCAGCTAATCGTTATGGAACGATAGAGTATGAACACATAACTTCATTTAAATTATCAGAAACCTTATCATTTTTATCCTTATCAATTATTTCAGACTTTTGTAAAGATTTTTCATATGATTCAACTCGGCTAAATACTATAGGCATAGCCTTCCAAGAAAAGGTGTATATTTCAATTGTTCATCCATCTATTCTCTAGTAGGAATGAAATTAGCCACCATTTCTTCTTCTTCTTCTTCTTCTTCTTCAATAGTTTTATGTGATTTTTTTATTATTCTATTTAAGTGTCTTTCCAATTATAGGTGTGTTTTTCTTATCACTGAATAAAACATCAATTTGTGCTTGATTAGTAGGAGCAGCAGTAGCTTGAGTTGGTACTTTAGCTTGATTACTCTGTTGAGTACTTAACCTATTTATTTGTAAATTCATTTTAGTTAACTAGTTTTTCAGTTCATTAATAGTAGTATCAGTCTTAATCTGATTTTAGGAAATCTATGTAAAGTTTTAATGACTTTAGTTCATAAAATTATGCAAGATTTGCTATAAATTTGGATTCGTAGGTTGAGCATTTTGTTAAAGTTGATGATTAGGTGCAGATTGCATCTAAGCTCTTGGTCTATAAGTATTATAATTTTGATTTTGAGGACTATAACTAAGATTTGGATTTGGTTTCCAGGATAATAAGTATTAATATTAAATTGATTTCTTAGGTGACCAAAAAATTGGTTCATCATTGCATTGAACTCTTCAGTATTTTCTTCATGTAGAGTAGGACATGCTCTCGTAGGATGTGTAAACTCATTACATAATCCATAAGCTTTAACTTGATTAGATCTATCATTAATTAACAACTTAATCATCTTAGATAATTCATCAATTTTATCATTAGACACATTATTTCTTTTATTATCAATTGTAATAAGTTTCTTTCTTGATGATTCAACCTTTTCACCATATTTCTTATATTATTTTGCCATTTTATTAATTGCTTCTTTCGCCAAAGTATATGTTGTTTTAAGTAAAGATCCACCACATACTGTATCTAATAACCTTTGTTCAAAGTGATTGAGCCCTTCATAAAAATATTCTAATAAAGCTATTTAAGTATATCCATGTTGTGGACAAGAAGAAATTGATCTTTGGAATCTATCCCAAAATTCATTAAAGTTTTTATCATCTTTCATCTTTGCAACTGTAATTTGCTTTCTATAGGAACTAGTTTTTCTAGCAGGCATATATTCATCTAGAAAAGCTTCTAACATTTGAGTCCATATAGTTATTGAATCTTGTGGGAGATAGAACAACCAATCTTGTACTTGATCTTTCAATGAAAAAGGGAAAGCTTTAAGATTGACTTGTTCTAAAATACATTCTTTCGATTTCATCCCATTAACTTTATGTTGATACTCCCTTATGAATTTATGTGGGTCTTCATTGTATTTACGTTGGAAGTTAGGCAAAGCACTAATAAATCCAGATCTAAGTTCAAATTTAGGAAATTCATCGAGTTACGCTATGCACATAGGCTCATATGCTTTAACATTTCAATTTGCTTGTCTAAAAGTGAGTTCTCTATTATTATTGATAACTCTATTTTCATTATTGTCATTAATGACATTGTCATTAATATCATTGTTGTTATCCTCCATTTTATTAGCTAAATTTTTCTTAAGTTGTTGTTGTCTTAAACTCTGATTAAAAGTTCTATCTATTTCAGAATCAAACGGATGTAAAAATCTTGTAGAATTAACACGACGAAGTGTGTAGACCATACAATGCCTGAAATCCATAGAAATCATTTAAAAATCCCCGTCAACAGTGCCAAAAATTTACAAGTGTCGAGCGTGCAAAATAGTTTCTCGTATTTTCTTATTATTTCTAGTAGTGGTAAATGGGATATCGACTCCTCAGGGATTTCACAAACTTCAAAGGAACGTATTTTTTCTTGTTTTTCTTAATTTAGTTAATCTAATTGAATGAGAATTAAAATATGAAATAATTAAAATCTATAACTACTAACTTAATTAACCAAATTAACTAACATAATTCAAACAATTTAATGTAAATGAAAATAAACAATATTTAAATTCAATATAATATAAATATCTTAACAAACATCAAAACAAACCCCCATAAAATAATATGGTATACTTGGATTGCTTTTAAACACTAGAACATAACATCACTTCATAATATAGTTATAATCATAACACATGGAATCTTGAAATCATTAAATCTTAATTCATAATAGGTTGATAGCCTTTAGCCAGCCACCGATTTTCCTAAATTCAATTGAAAATCCATATACTTATCATTGTAAATCTACTCATTGGATAAAACGCAACAACATAGAAATACGGTAGCATTAACATTTAATGAAAATTATGCCTAATCTAAATCAAATATAAATCAGAATATGCTAATAAATAAATAACTTGAATACAATCATCTAGAACACCATAGAAATACGATAGCATTAACACTCAATGAAAATCATGCCCAATCTATATCAAATCTAAATCATAATATGCTAATAAATAAATAACTTAGAACACAATCATTTAGAACATCTACTCGGGAAAAGTCTTATATATTAATCCTAGTTACTACTTCTATAATCGTTGTCAATTATCATAGACATAGATTCAGAATCAAAATACCACAATACTAATTTGCAACTATGCATGCAATATTGATATTCATTAGTTGTAATACGTAAAGATAACTTGTTAAATCTGTGATTGACATGTATGAATAGATCTAAATCATTAAGTCCTTGATTTCTTAATTATACTACATAGCAATCCAAAGTATATATATCTCTAGAGTTTGTTTAGATTGACTTCCTACTCACTCATGATGGAAATAAATAACAAAATGATATAATAGAAAGTCATAATGAATAAATAAATAAATACCTCTTAAATAAATCAAAGCTCCAATGTAGCTTCAAACATCAACTAAAATTAATAAAGGACTTATTAAATATGTGAAATAGGTTGGAGAGAGTTATTTCAAAGCTCTCTAGTCCTATTTATAGTCTCCTAAGTTATACATATCCTAGATAAACTCAAATTCTTCATATTAATCTAAAAACCTCGTAATCGACCTCAACAACTTGTCAGCGATTCATAAGTTGTACACAAATCACCGAGTTAATCATTGGAATTGGCTCTTTGTGCTCCAACGATTCAGCTAGCAATTTCTAGTATATTTTCCAATTTTTTAAGGATTCGGTTGCACTTTTCTGCTACTAATTTAGGTGGTGATTCCTAGTGTAAACACAAATTGCTGGCTAATTGGTGGACTTCTTCTACAGTTGACTATTTTGCTATTCTTCCTCTTTTTCTTTCATTTCTTCATTCTCCTATTTAAAATTCTGAAATCACAGAAACAAGAGAATACTTAGTATAATATAATCATCTATATCTAAAATCAACCTAAATTACGATATAAAACATGTCTAATTATTTACTTGTCAAGCAAAGGTCGTATTTTCCTGGTCTTCGAGCTCTACCGGTATCTGGTGAAGACCAGAGAAACCATCAAAACAACGGTAATGAGAACGATCGGCTAGCCTCTCCAACATCTTATCGATGAATGGAAAAGGGAAGTGGTCTTTCTAGTGGAAGCATTTTGCTTCCTATAATCAATGCATACCCACCATCCATTCTGAATACAGGTTGGAACCAACTCGCCATATGAATTGGTGACTTCTATGACTCCCATTTTCTTAGGAACCACTTGGACATGACTTACCCATTTACTATCAAAGATTAGGTAAATCATGCTAGAATCAAGGAGTTTCGATATCTCATTCTTTATGACATCCAACATAGACGAATTGAGCCTCCTCTAGGCTTCCCTTGTAGGTTTTGACCCTTCTTCCATATGTATATGATGCATGTAAGTGGACATGCTCTAAACTTTAATTTTCGATATAGTCCAACCAATAGCCTGTTTAAATTCCTGAAGTACTCGCAGGAGTCTCTCCACGTCTAATTGTGTAAGTTCAATTGAGATGATCACAGGGAGTGTGTCGTTCTCAACTAAAAACATGTACTTCGGGTGCTTAGGTAGTGGCTTTAGCTCAAGTGTGGGAGCTTTAACCAAAGAGGGGGAAGTTTGGAGTTAGTAGTAGGCAACTTCAAATAACAGAAATTTGGGGGCAAGGGTTGGAATGAATCCAACTTAGAAACAACATCCTCGACATCAGTATCAAGGGTTAGAATACTCTGGTAGATATGAGTAGTGTCTAGATGATTCTCTAACACTACTTGAACTACATCATCGCCACTCGTGAGAAAAGCCTACTTAATGAGTGGATCCATATGGTCCATGGTACAGACTACGGAAGACACTTCACTAGGGTATCACATTGCATAGTAGATGTGGAACTTGATGACTTCATCGTCAAACTCCATGGTAAGAGATCCATCATTCACATTTATCTTCGTCTTCGATGTCTTCAAGAATGGGCATCCAAGTAGCACCGATGAAGTATTGGGCAATGGTTCCTCCTTCATATCCACTATGTAGAAATTAGCAAGAAACACGAACTTATTCAATTGGACTAAACATCTTCAAGAACACCAATGAGTCTGACAACTTAGTGGTCTGCCAACTGGATGACAATATCGATCTCCTCTAGTGGGCCTACATTCAATGTCTCATAAATGGTCAATGTCATGAAATTAATGGAAGTGCCAAGGTCGCACATAGCCCTTTGAATATTTACATGACATATCATACAAGGCACTAAGAACATACCAAGATCCTTGCATTTAGGGGGTAACTTCTTTTAAGGGATAGTCGTGATGGTTTCTCCCGTTTGTACTTTTTCGTTGCTTTTTAGTTTCCCTTTTTTGGTGCATAGTTCCTTTAAAAACTTTGCGTACCTAGGGACTTGCTTCAGAGCATCAATGTAACAACTCATGTCCTTAACTTGGTGATTAACGTTAATCCAAAATTTAATTAACCTAAGTTAGGCTTATGGTTATGCTCGGCTTGTCTCAATTAGCATGTGAGTGTGTCTATAGTGATGTATTATGTTTGATTGGTGTGAGAAATAGTTAATGTAACTATAGGCGATTAATGGGAATTAATATAAAACCTATAGTTGGAAGATAAGTGATTAAAAATTGATTGTACTCCTAGTGGCATGTGAATTGTGGGGGATCACACAGAGAGACATGGAAGTAATGTGTACACTTGGGTGTATTTGTTGGTGTACGTGGTGAACGGAGAAGTCGTAAAATACAAAGTTATATATATATATATATATATATATAAATATATATGGATAAAACCTATAGTTTGATTTAAATTGTTTGAACCATTGGATGACATCGAGATACGCACAGAAATGATCTCGATGAGGTGAATAGTGCAAGATGAAGGTGTGGATGTTGGTGATAAGGGTTAGTCAAGCCCTGAGATGTGTGCAATCCCATCTCAAGAACAATCAAGGATGGAATTATATGAATGTGTTAAACATGGTATCACCTCAAAGATCGTTACCTTAACCTTATAATCTTTGGATCATCCTCGAGATTCGTGTGTACAAATCTCCAAGAATATTTTTATTTAAGTTTATATTCCTTTGATCGCCCTTAAGATTCGTATGTGCGAATCTCGATGAAAGCTCATATATATCTAAAAAACCTACAAAATCGTATCATTGTTTCGTCGATTAAGAGTGAGGAAGCAGCTGAGGGTTTGATTCAAAAGAGAGGATCAATTCAGAAGATGAGTTCATATGATTTGAAGTGATTAAGAGGAATTGAACCAATGTAAGATCAGAGATCATCATTGTGGTAAGTTTAGTCTTGAATTTTAAGTTGAGTTCTTGAAGTTGGTGATGATTTCTCTATGAATTGTTGTTGTTGATCATTGTAAATTATGTAAGTCATCATTAGAGGCCCCCTTGATGTGTTCGGGGAGTGTTCGATGGTGTTGTTATGAGTTGGGAATTAAACAGGGGCTGCTGCCCTGTTTTCTGTTGCAATGCTTGACAATGGAGCGCTCCCTGTAGTAAAGAAGTGCACTCCCATCAAGAACACTGAGGAGCCCAGTTCGTGGAGCGTACCCCACCAAATGAAAAAGCGCGCTCCCACCTCAAAAAATAGCAATTCTGCTGAGTCTTATATTGAAATTTTTGGGGGCTTGGGGATTGGTTTAAAGGTTCTATTTGTAACGTATTAGACATATAATGACCTCAAATTGTTAGTGATAGATTCTCGAACATCGAGAAAGGTTGAGTGAACCGAAAAGTTAGGAAATTCGAAACTGAACCTAACAAATTTAAGTATGGATTCGTTTAATTATCAACTTTGCCTGGCTATGTAGTATATTTAGTTCATATAGTTTATGGACTTGAATGTGAGCTATATACACTGTGATAGGTTTTCATGAAAAAGGAAAATAATATATGATGTGGTCAATGAGAATACCTAGAGTTGAGAATAGGTGGTATATGATATGGGTTTGTTCCCAGCCTATATGTGAAATCCTACTCAGCTAAATAGGTTGCGAGGATTACATATTCACTAAGAGGGTTTAAGATACAACCATCTGGATAGTGACAAGTGGCCAGACAACACATGTGCGCAATGTACTGGTCAGGTAATAGGGTTACTGTAGCTGATTGGTAATCGACCCTAGTTTTATAAAATGGAAAAAAATCACAGTGTAATAGCGATTGACTATATGACTTGCATCTATTTATCTATTGGATTATATGCTTTTCATGTTCCCAGGTAAAATGATTTGTTAATATTGTTACTGCATATCATTCTTGATTATTATTTGGATTGTTGACAGTTCTATGAATCCATACTTGTTGAGCAAGTTGGAGTGCTCACCTCAATTAATATTTTAGGAATATCAACAATCGCTATAACTATCGGACAGAGAAGGTTTAGGAGTGTTGATCTTCTCTTCGATGTAATGATTTTTCCCATGTATATATATTTGTATTGAATTACAGTTTTGTAATATCACAAAGGGTGGGTGGTTTTCTATAATCAATGTTTATTATGATTTAAATTGGTTTTGTATATCATATTTAATTATCGACAAAGATCTAAATTTTTGCTGCGTTTATTATTATTTTTACATCAATATTTGATATACAATTATATTTATCGGTGTTAAAGGTGAGGCTACAGGCTCTAGTTAAATCTGGCTGGTGTATTGGGGTTTCATTAGGGTTTCAAGCTGAACGATTCCTTAATAAGGACAAGGGTCATTAAAGTTGGTATCGGAGCTAAGGTTCACCACTTATAAACCAAGGAATAACTCTAATATAATTAGTATCAAAGCTTGGTCAAGGCCGCGTCTTCACTTTTGAATGAGTTTCAAAATAAGTAATAACTCGGATACAATTTTGTATCGAAGTTTAAGTTTCCTGGCTCTGATATACCTTGGTCCCATAACTTAAGTTTACTAACTCTGAGAGTTGTCTTGAGTTACGAAGAAACTTAAGATGTGATAATTAGTTTTATCGTGATTTTATAGGGTAATCAAAAGATAAAAGAATGAGATATGTTATTTGTTATGTTTACTATATCTACGTGGTAGATATAAGTGTTATGTCTTTCCTGAATGATAATAAGATGGTTTATGTTCATCAATTTCTCAGAATATGAGAAGGTTTTGAAGGTAAGAGTTTAAGAGAATCTTAACCTTGAGAAGCTTGAAAAAATGAAAGACATAAGGAAAACTTACAAAAATGAAATTAAATTCATTCTCCTATTAATTGTCTTCACTGGTCTTTATTCTCACTGATATTATTAGACAAATAATAGTCAGTGAAAAAGTATCTATTGGATCTAGACCTTGAAAAATGTATTAGAATAATGGAAATTATGTAGCAATTGAATATTGAATGACTTAAGATAGTAACTCACTTTAAGATGAGATTTGATACTAGTATTGAGACTCGTTGAGTAATAATGAAAGTTATTATGTTAATAAATTAGTGGTTAGTGATAAGAACTTATTTAAGGTTAGAAAACCACTAATGTATTTATATTTCGCAATTTGTTATGAAGTAGAAGTTTCAGATATGGTGTTAACCCATATTGGAATGAAAAGCAATTTGTTGGAAAATGAAAGGTGAAATTGAGAATTTAAAACTGGTAAAGCTTGAAGATAGTTTAAGCGAGAACATAGTAGTGAGCTGGTAAGATATACTAGTTTGATATTTTAGACTGGTATAATTTAAGTTGCGGAGAATGAGTGGTAAATGAATATGAGGATTTGAGGAGTTCAAATAATAAGGTATGGTTGTGGAAATAAATATTCATTGCCAATTATTGACAACTCATTCTGATAATATGGTAAAACCGGCTGTTCTCAAGTGTTAATTAAGATTTGGTTATCATTGTGCTATAATCAAAGTTAAATACATATAAAAATGATTTCAGGCAAATGCTGGATCACTTGAAGTGGATGGTGGAAACCATTAGAACTTACTATAGCTCATGCTATGTTCATGAAAGAAGGGTGTAGAGATTTTGAATCCTATATTAATCCAGTTGTTATCGTGTTATCGATAATAAGATGTAATCTTTGAAGACTTAGGAGATGCACAAGCGTTATCGTTATGAGTTACAAGTTGTGACGGTAAATTGGTTCATGCCAAATTTCTGCAAGTGTAAGTACTAAGTTTTAAAGGTAATTACTTGCATGAGTCTTGAATATTCACTGCAAGTCGAGGGATATGACTGGAGTTGAGACAAATTGAGATTGTCATATATTCACCAAAAAGGCAAAGAAGTAAGAGTAACTTGAAAAATAAATATAAGGATGCCTTGGAGGAAAGTTGAAGTATAGTTTGACTACAATATTTGCTTGTTTTGTACCTGAAGTACCTGAATTGCAGAAGAAGCTAGAGGTTCATTCTAAGACTTCTAATTTTGGTAAGTATATGTGTTGACACAATAAAGCAAAATTGTAGCTTCTCCTTCTATATTTTAGTTCATGAAATTTGAGAAGAACTATTGGGGATTGATAATGTCGAGATAACTATTTTGGTAGTTATACCAAATATGTTAAGGCATCACTTGTAAAACAAGATGATTGTACCAAATATATTAAGGCATCACTTGTAAAACAAGAGGATTGTAAGGTATTTTAAACAATAGGAGTTTGAAATACAAATGTATTCAAGATGAAAATTTTATCGAGAATCTTTAGAACATCCTAAAGATTTGAGAATCTTAGAATGATCATTAAAAGATAAATTAGAAATATAAAAACCAGTGGATGGGTGTAAAATTAAAGCAGTGAATGTCAAACTATGAAAGTTTGAAGAATGTAATTGTCAGGGTGAAACAAATTAAAGGTGAGATAGATAACCTGGATATGTCAAATATTAGAAATTCACTCTGATCCATCACTCATTAAAGGTGATTGGGTCAGCGATACCTTGAGTAGGAAAGACGAGGGACGTAGTTACAATAAAAGCTTCTCAGTAATATCTTTAGAGTGAGATGTATATGGTTATTAATTGAAGTCCTGCACAGGCACATCATCTACTGAGTTATTTGGACTAGTAATTACAAGTCTATTCTTTGTAGCTCGGATTGGAGCTGAGCTAATGGTAATTAAGTGAGTGGTGAATTATTAAAGAAATTGATTGATATTATCTAGTAGGTCAAGGTTCGATTACTAGTTATTGGTATTTTGCATGGATAATCTCAAATCATAACATTGAACATATAAAGAAAGTTCTTAGAACTCGAATAAAAAAGTGAGGTAAGAATGTTATGAGAATCTCATAGATTTCTTTACAATATTCATTCATGCGAAATCCAAAATCATTATGATAAAAATGAGTTGTTGGTGACCTAGAATGAAAATTGACGGTGTCAATTTTATAATGAAATATGATATATATTAGCAAGTAGAATAAGAGTGTTATTAACCTGGAGGGTTATATTATTATGAATGAGATTTGATGTTCAGAAATCCTTGATGGATTAACCAAAGTTGTAATGACAACTAAATGATGTTGATATTGTAATTTTAGGTCTGATAGAGTTCACAAATTTCTTGCCAGTATCGTGGTTTAATTTTTATGGAAGAGTAAGTGAAATATATGTGTTTAGAAAGAGTTGAGAGTTTATTGAGAACCAGGATTATCATTTCGGCGAGTAACCGAAAGTTTGCTTCCCTGTGGGGAAATGATGTATAATAGCTGGGAGGGGCCTTTCTCAATCTTAAAACAATATATATGTAGCTAATCTTAGTTCCAGAGAATATATTTTCCGAGCTTGTGCCTTGGAATGTGTTAATTACTAGAAGCAATATATGCTATTATGTGAGTTCTCTAGTATTAATATTATCAGGTTATAAATGTTGGGGTGTTGCCCTTCAAAATTTGTATGCTTGAATTCGTTGTCAATTAGTGTAGGACGAGAAATAAAGATAAAGTTGATTGGAGCTTGAGTAATGTAGAACTACACAGAAAGGTGTTAGCAGACTGTTGGTATGGAACAACAACTTAGATGAATGGAAAAAATGTGTTGACAAGCATCATAGGTAGAAAATATTCAAAAGATGTATGTATTCTTTTGAACTTCTCACCTATGAAAGGGCAAGATGAACTCGAAAATTTTAAGGTTAAGGAATTAACTTGAGAAATGAGGAAATAACTCCCTAATATCTTCAAAGTTACTATTAGTTGATAAACTATAATTTCGAGGACGAAATTGCTTTAAGTTAGGGAAAATGTAACAACTCGTATACTTAACTTGGTGATTAATGTTAACTCAAAAGTCAATTAACCCGAGTTAGGCTCGTAGCTAGGCTAGGCTTGTCTCAATCAGCGTGTGAGTGTGTTTATGGTGATGTATTGTGTTTGATTGGTATGAGAAATAGTTAATGTAAGTATAGGTGATTAATGAAAATTAATATAAAACCTATAGTTGGAAAATAAATGATAAATAAATTGACTGTATGCTTAGTGTGACGCATGTGAATCGTGGGGGATCACACAGAGACGGAGAAGTCGTAAAGTACATATGTGTATATATATATTTATATATATTGATATATAATTATATACGGATAAACCTACATTTGATTTAAATTGTTTGAACCATTGGATGAAATCGAGATACGGGTGGCGATGATCTCGAGGAGGTGAATAGTGCAAGATGGAGGTATGGACGTTAGTGATAAGGGTTAGTTACGCCTCGAGATGTATGCGATCCCATCTCAAGAACAATCAAGGGTGCAAGTATATGAATGTGTTAAACTTGGTGTCACCTTAAGGATTGTGTCAGGACTCGTCTCACTAAATCCTGACTTAGCCTAATTACTCTAATTAGGCACTTAAATAATACAATTAACTATATGCTTCACAATAATTTCCATTTTTATCCTTAGTAAAGCTCCAAAACTAAATTTATATCATTGACGAAACTCCATACTTGTTTTACTTAATTAGAGCACATTAGAAAATCATACGGATTATCCTTCGTATTTTTAAAAAAATTTCGGCAACACCTTCCCTATAAATGGCATGCTGGAAAACTTTTACCTAATAAATAGCATAATTGGGGAAGAGGCTTAAGAGAACTCATAACTCTCTGCAGTTCAACAATATATATCAAATTCAAACCTTAAATACTAACTTGGAGTCTCCGATACGTTAGTTACAACTTTATAGTTCCAAAATAAACTAAAACTGAATAATAAACCTCTTAACTTACTTCAAACAAATTTAGGAGACTCTCAAAACCTATTTAAAAGTATTTCACGACCTACACTAACCCCAAAGCCCAAAAAAATATGTATATATAAATTGATTACAGCAAGAGAATTAAACTTTTAAACTTAAAACGTTCAATGAAGATATTCGAGCTTTTCCCATTTTGTCTGGTCTTTACGGAGAACCCGACATCATAAAAAACAACTCGAAGATGTAAGGTAAGTAAACTCCTACATTGCACTATACTCTTGCAAATGTTAGTCTGAATACATGGAACATGTAATTGCATTTCCAAATAAAAACAAATTTATATAATGTAGATCCCTCATTTCTTGTTCTAAGTTCATAACAAGAGGGCCCACTCATAATGAACCTAGAACAGTCATATGAGTTCAATGCATTCCTCAGAGTCGATATTACCCTCCTTAGACGTGTGTAGTACGTCTAGTCTGGAGTGGAGCACATCACATTTTTACAACCGAAGCAGGTGCGACTCTATCCGGATGCCATATATGCATGACCAAGAATGATGCGAAATGCAATGCAGACTAAATATAAATGCAGGCACAAATATAAATTCTATAAATAGTAAAGGCCACTATAGGGTTTACTTACAACCAACCAACTTTGAGCTAAATTCTCGGGGTTTCAGAGCGTCGGATCACCATGAAAATGTTTCCAATAGCTTCCCTGCATACCCAATAATATTATGGGTCAAGCTTCAAGTGAAACCAAATCACAAAACCTAATGAAAACTGCAGCCAAAGTACGCTTGAGAAAAGTTTCCAAAAATATTAGTTTATTTAATTGTTTCAACTGGTTTTCAACAAGCCAACTTGGAGTAACTTTTTAACCTTGAAAACCTCAATATTTGTATTAATGACTTGAAGGAAACTTGTAGTACTCATGTCCTACTTTCCATAGGCTCCAAGAACACTTAAATCAGATCATTAACTGAGAAGTTATGAATTTTCCAATATGGCCTATCAAATTGGCAAACTTTATTTATTTTGGACTAAAAAACTTCTCCATATCAATATTTTAGCAATTAAATCCTCAAAACTCGACAACAAACACCACGAAACCACTCGATACCAACATCAAAATATTTCCACAGCCCGTAGGGTTAAATTGAATTAAAACCAATAATCAATTCATCTAGAAACCCAATGTAAATTAATATCAACTATAAAATATCTCCAAAATAGTTATCAACTGAATCACATAAACCAATTCACAACTTTGCACAAATTAATCCAATAATCAATTCATCAAAACCCTAACCTACGCAAGTGGGATTTATTTCAACTTGACGCAAATCAATCCAATAAAACCAATTGAAAACATTCCTTACCAATTTCTATCAAAACCCCACAAAAGAATTTGAAAGATCGCGAGAATTCAAATTGAGTTGAGGAAAATGCAATGAATTGAGAATTTACCAAATTTTGAGCCCAATACCTTATCTCCGTCGCAAAAATTTAGCTTGAACTGACAGCCTTGCGAAGCACTACAGTTTTGTAGAGAGAAATCGAGCAAAAATCAAACGTCGGGAGTTCATGGAGCGAAAGACTGAGTTGAGAGGGTTAGGGAAATAGACTTTTTCATTCTTTGTTGAAATCTAAACAACATTTAGATTTTGGTTATATATATATAAACCCTTAGCTGCTTGTCATCAGCTTATTATCTTTTATTTGTTAATTTTTGAAATCCTTATTTTGACGTGTATTGACTTTCAATGCTCGTTTTGGATCGAATTTTTCACTAAATTGAACTAACTCTTGACAAAAGAGTCAAACTCCATAAAATATCCATGTGATCATGACAAAACTCCAAAAATCTTAACTTTGTCCAAAACATTCCAAAGTTTACTGGACCAATTTTGTTGCCATAATTAGCCAAACTTACACCAATTTGGACTCAATCTCAACCTTGACAACCTCCAAAGACAAGGTCTTGCACTAACTTCATTCTCATTTATCGATCTCAACTTGCACGTAAACTCAGAAAAAAATCCATATTTGATGCTTAATGCACGTTTATTAGTTTTCGAGCGACCAATAATTTTTATTGCACTTGTGCCTTTCGGACACACACTTAAAACCCCGATTATGAAAAATTGAGGATACACATCAACACACCTTGACTTAGCGACAAGATATCATATAATATACACACTAGGCAATCATCATCGAATACCAAAACTCTAATTGAAACTCAAAAATACTTAATTAGTCGTCTAATCAAGTTTATGAAATTCTCGGATTCACAAATTGTTACCTTAACCTCATATTCTTAGGATCATCCTCGATATTTGTGTGTACGAATCTCGAGGAATGTTTATATTTAAACTTATGTTCCTTATATCAACCATGAGATTTATGTGTGCGAATCTCGAGAAATATTCATATATATCTCCAAAACCAATAGAACTGTATATGTTCATCGATTAAGAGTGGGGAAGCAGCTAAATGTTTGATTCGAATGAGATGATCGATTTAAGTGATGAGTTCGTGTGATTTGAAGTGATTATAAGGAATTAAACTACTGTTAGATCAGAGATCATCACTGTGGTAAGTTTAATTTTGAGTTTTAAGTTGAGTTCTTGAAGTTTGTGATGATTTCTATATGAATTGTTGTTGTTGATCATTGTAAATGATGTAAGACCTTATTAGAAGTCCTCCTTGATGTGTTATGGGAGTGTTTGATGTTGTCGTTGTGTATTGGGAATTTAATAGGGGTTGCTGCCCTGTTCTCTGTGTGAAACGCTCAACGATGGAGCGCACTCCCTGTAGCAGGGAAGTGTGCTACCATCAAGAATTATGAGAATCCTTTTTGGTAGAGCACACTCCCACCCCATAAAATAGCAATTTTATCGAGTTTTACATGGAAATTTCCAAAGGCTTGTTGAGTTTGTATGTGTGTTTTTTCAATTTTAGAGCACCAAAATCTCCAATTTTAGTTAATAAATACATATTTTTGTTTATTTGATGTTTTAGGCAATGTCGTTTAAAAAGAATAAAAAAGTGGGCCTTTGGAGTATTTTTGATGATTCACATCATAAAGTGCATTAGCACACATCTCAAGGCAGCCACGTGGTTCCCACATAAAGCTAGGACGGTGGTTGGTTAATGTGCCAAGTGACTTGAAGTCTTAAAGTTAAAGAAATATCAAAATAATTGGACAAGTATAAGTGTAGAGATGTTGCAGTTCAGCAGCCTTCGGATGTTCCTTGAGACACTCCTTTGAAACAGAACAAAGTTAATGGAAGCATGTAGTGACGCTGTAATATGACACACTTATGTAACACACACTCAAATAGCTGTCCATCAAGCATCGAACTGCAAAAAAATGTTAAGATTGGATGAACGGTTGTTTTGTTTCTCTCATTCGATTCACTTGCTGAGCTGCCCCAGGATCATCGTAGAACGATGAGTCGTCCATCCAACAGCAAACAACTACCACAAGATTGGCCTCGGCGCACGAACAAGTAAACCTCTCCTCACCACCGTGCATCTCCTCATACCATCCAAATAAGCCTCAAACTGTGTATCACTCTTATTTCCATCAAACACGACCTTTCGATGGTCCTAGGTGCATGAGTCAATAACCGTTCACAAATCAGCGCTCTCTACTCTATCATGACATGTCTCTGTCCTCCCCACGAGCTTGCCTCGGATGACGCAACAGCCTCCTCTCCAATGATCAGGTGCCATAGATCTTCCTCGCCGCACGTACTCCATCAATTTCTCACCAAATTCGTGTGAAACAAAGTGCAGATTGGGAATTTCATGAAAAATAAGGGTTTTTGTTGTAAACTAAGTTGGAACTTGCTAAAAACTAGAGAAGGAAATTAGAAGACTAAGAACTTATACTACTACAAAAGAGAAGAGAAGAAATAAGATAGTTGGAATGAGAAGTTTTCATTCAACTTGGTGTGCTCTTACAATGAAGTTAGTATCCTTTATATAGGCCATTTGGTATGATGACAAATGTGCCTTAGCAATGCGGGACTAAAACATACACCCCATGTACATTGAAATGGTTACAAAGAACATGACAATACACAAACCAATGGAAGTACATAACTACACAATATGTTGGTGTACATGCATGGTCATCCACACTTCACAACACTCCCCTCGATGACACTTGCTTAGAGATTGTGCCTCGTTAAAACTTCTACTAAGAAAACCCCGTGGGAAAAATATAATAAAAGAAAAAGAGTACACTATTCTCATAAATATTAAGACGGTATAATATTGTTAAGATTGCCTCATTAAAAACCTTGCTAGGAAAACCCAATGGGATAAAACCATAGCTAAGGGAAAAAGAGTGCAATACACTAATCAATAACTCCCCTCATGTGAACATGGGTGAAACTTGTTCAGCTTTCTTTGCTTGCAATGTCTTTAAGTTTACGCAAGCCAATACCATATGTAAGCCTTTTAAATGTCGTAGTTGGTAAGGCTTTTGTAAATAGATCAAGCAAGATTATCACTCGATCGGATTTGCTTGACATCAATTTCACCATTCTTCCTCGAAGCTCATGCGCATAAAAGAATTTTGGTGAAATATGTTTTGTTCTCGTCCCCTTTTATGAATCCTTCACTTAATCGTGCAATACATGCCGCGTTATCTTCATATAATATGGTTGGAGAATCTTTTATCAAGGCAATCCACATGATTCTTGAATATGTTCAATCATATTTCTCAACCATACACATTCACGACTTGCTTCATGAATTGCAAGTACTTCGTAATGGTTGGAAGAAGTAGCAACCATAGTTTGCTTTATCGACTTCCATGATGATACAAAAGATTACCACATGTGAATACATATCCCGTTTGAGAACGGCCTCATGGGGATCGATAAAAATCCAAAGATCGCATAACCTTGTAGATTCAATTTTACCCTCTCGAGTAGAATAAACCCATGTCACTTGTTCCTCGAAGATATCTAAAATATGTTTAACACCATTCCAATGTCTTCGAGTTGGTGATGAGCCGTATCTTGCAAGTAGGTTGACAAAGAAAAGCAATGTCAGTCTCACAATTTGCAAGATACATAAGTGCACCAATTGCACTTAAATATGGTACCTCCGACCAAGTAGCTCTTCATCACTTTCATGAGGTCGAAATGGATCCTTATCCACTTCAAGTGATCCGACAACCATCGGAGAGCTCAATGGATGCGCCTTGTCCATATAAAATCTTTTTAATATTTTTTCAATATAATTTGATTGATGGACAAGTACTCCACTTGAAAAATGTTCAATTTGCAAACCAAGACAAAGTCTTGTTTTTCCAAGTTCTTTCATCTCGAATTCCTTTTTCAAGTATTCGATGTTCTAACGATGTCGTCGTGGTTTCCCACTATATTTAAATCATCAACATATACAAAGAATAATCACAAATCATGTTGATGATCTTTTAATGAAGACACATGGGCAAAGCGGATTATTTACATATCCTTCTTTCAAGAAATAATCACTAAGGCGTTTGTACACATTCGTCCGGATTGTTTCAATCCGTACAAAGACCTTTGTAATTTTATAGAATGCATGTTATGAGGTTTTGATTTTATTTCTTCTGATATTATAAATCCTTCAGTGATTTTCATATATATCTCACTCGCTAGGATCCGTATGTATATGCCGTAACGACATCCATTAAATGCATATCAAGCCCTTCGTAAACCGCAAGGCTTATCAAGAACCGAAATGTGATTGCATCTATAACAGAGAATATGTTTCCTCATAATCGATGCTGTCTTTGTGAGAAACCTCGAGCTACAAGTCTTGCTTTGTACCTTGTAACTTCATTTTTTCCGCTTCTCTTCGTACAAATACCCATTTATATCCAATGTTTTACGCCATCTCGGCGCTTGGACAATTGGTCCAAAAACCTCTCGCTTCCTTAACGAGTTTAGCTCTCGCTTGGATAGCATCTTGCCATTTTTGCCAATCGTGTTTTTTCGACATTCGTCCACTGATCGTGGTTCTCGATCATCATCATTTTCACATATTTCAAAGGACACATTGAAAGCAAATATATCATCGAACAATTTTATTTCGATCCCAAATCTTACCGTAGTTTAAATAATTTATTGAGATCTCATTATTTTCATCTTTTTCCTCTTTTTCTAGAGGAAGTTGTTCCTCATCGTAATCAACTTGTTCTGACAAACCCTTATCAAAGGATTCTTGTGCTTTCTCAGAGTATTTTGATTTGTATTTATTTTTACTCCCGCTTTTCCTCTTTCGAGGAATTGTATCCTTTGAACCAATCGGTCTTCCACGCTTTTAAGCGCTTTCGTTGGTTCTTGTGCATTTTGTTGCACAGAGACATCAATTCTTGCAGAACATTTACAAATTGAATATGTGATTTTGTCACTTGTTTTGCATCATTAAATGCATCGTAATTGATTTGCAATTTGTTGCAAATGAATGATCTTTTGAACTTCAAGTTCACACCGATTTGTGCGTGATCATAATGTGATAAAGTTGATGCATTCCAAGCAATTTCGCGCCATTCCTTTTGAATTGGCTTCTTATCTCCCCTAATGGTGGGAAAATTGCTTCATCAAAGTGACAATCAA
This sequence comes from Stephania cephalantha, assembly GCA_039657325.1. Lineage (NCBI taxonomy): Eukaryota > Viridiplantae > Streptophyta > Magnoliopsida > Ranunculales > Menispermaceae > Stephania > Stephania cephalantha. The sequence continues at coordinate 42,082,178 of CM077569.1, read as the reverse complement.
GAAAACGTGCAAGAAATAAATCCCCGTTAAGGGCTCAAGGTATCTTATAATGGACGATGAGTTAAATCCAACATAAATCCCAAGTTTTCGTTGTGGGCCCATCTTAGTTCTATTGGGAGGTGGTATAGAACATACACCGCACAACCAAAAATTCTCAAGTGTGAAATATTTGGTTGTTGACCTAAAATGAGTTGCATGGGGGAATGTTCATGGTATGCAAGAGGTCTATAACGAATGATAGATGCCGCATGAAGGATCGCATGTCCCCAAACCGAAGTTGATAACTTAGTTCTCATGATTAAAGGTCCTGCAATTAATTGAATGCGTTTGATAAGAGATTCTCGCCAAACCATTCTCGGGTATGCACATGTGGAACGTAATGTTCAATGGTAATTCCTATAGACATGCAATAATTTCTAAATGCTTGAGATTGAAATTCCCTAAGATTATCAAGACGGATGGTCTTGATTGGGTTGTCGAAATTGTGCTCTTAACTTAATGATTTGTGCTAAAAGTCTAGCAAATGCAACATATCATGGTTGAAAGCAAACAAACATGTGACCACCTAGTTGATGCATCTATCAAAACCATGAAATATCCGAATGGTCCACAAAGTGAGGATGAATAGGACCACATATGTCTCCCGAATGCGTTCTAAGAAAACTCGGGATTCCACAACAATTTTACTTGGGATGGTTTAACTATCAATTTACCTCGAGAACAACTAGCACAATTATAATCACCAAATTAAAATATTTTGTGACTCCTTAAAGGATGTCCATGCGAATTATTAATTATTCTTCGCATCATTGATGATCCTGGATGACCAAGCTTCTGGCCATGCCATAAAATGAATGTCTTTGGATCATTAATTTTCTTATTCAAGACGACATTCGCTTTCGACATGCCTTATATGAGTAAAATATAATCCAGATGATAAAGTTCGGGAATTTTTCTAACACTTCTTTTTTCCCATTTGAAACCAATGTGACATAGAGAAATTCTCTATTATTTTCGTTCACTTCGCTTCAATGTGATATCCATTTTGTCGAATATCTTTAAAGCTCAAGAAATTTCTTCTGGATTTTTCAGAGTATAAGGCATTGTCAACATGAATTGTTGTTCCCCCAGTGCAACATAATATTTGCTCTTCCGTGAGCCATTAATCAAATTGGAGATGCCAGATATTGTTTGAACATTAGCCACTAAGTTCAAATTGGAGAAATATTCTCTGCTTTTAAGGATCAGATGCGTTGTAGAAGCACAATCAAGCAAGGCATATATCGCTTCTTATTTGATTCATGACTTGAACACATGATTTGTTGATCCATCTGACAAATAATGTTTGGCAAATCGTAAAAAGAGTCATATTTCAATGATAAAATTCATAATATTTTGCCTTTGATTTTGAAGGCATGGTAAAGGTCACAAAAATATTCTAGCATATATATGACAATATTTAGGCAAAATAGCCTTTCATATATGACTAAAAAAAATGTCACAATTATGAGCGCTAATTGTCAATAATTATTTGCCCTTTGTAGAGTGGTGCACCACTTTTATTCCAATTTTTTTTTTGGTGGAATTGTCAATACGACCTTTACCTGATATTTTCACCTTTTCCACGTCCATAAATTTATTATTGCGATCATGATCATTATATGCAACATATGCTTCTTAATTTGAAGCTCAACTAATTGACGGAGCATATTATATTTATAATATCTCATTATTTTACTCAAATACCATGAGACAAGAAATCAATCCTTAATATTTATTGATTGACGCGCGCACTCGATATTTGTTGCAAAAGAATAAATCGAGGCGCCACGCGACCCTTTTTTATTGTCTCATCACTCATATTTCCACATAGCCTCAACATAGAGGTAATTAAAATTGTGGAATTATAATTAATATTTGATCGATTAAATTTTGTAGATGAGACCCAAATTACCATTTTGAGCTTTTTGAGCATTACCCTTTTGGTATGTATATATATAACTCCATAAGGTGAAAATATATATAAAGTGAAATATTCACTTTTCAAATCTCTAAAGAGAAATTTGTGAATGATTGTGTACAACATACAACCTCGCATGGATACAAGCTTTATTCATAATTTGTAATATTTAATTATCATGACAAGAATTATAATAAGATAACAAATTCAACTATGGTTGATTAATATTTTGAAAGTAAATATAAAATAATTTTCTATTTTCTTTTATGTAAAAAAAAACATAACATATGATTAAGTATATGTTCACAACTTGATTTATTAATAATCAAATGTACTATTCGTATGAGTTGGTGGGACAACCTCCAGTGTCAGGGTGGCGAGACAAAGTCCGCTTAATGCCATGCCTCCTCGAACGGGATAACCCGTCTCCCTTTCAATGTTTAGCTTTACCGGGGACAAGGCTTACCCACTATCAACTCAAACTTATAGCATGATTTGTATTATAAAATCAAGAATAGAACAATAACTAATCGTTTGTAGTTTTAAGAGAAAACTAGTTATGTCACATATTGACTTTTGATTTCGATGTAAAGATCGTACGAGACGCAACTACAGAGCATACTTTCGCAATCTAAGTGACGCTATAATGCATAATATATGAATAAAGTATGCATAGATAAAAGGAAGCAACCATGATAATATAGAAGTAAATTGAACTTATTTAAAAGTTATACCTTCCTAGCTTTCTCTCCTTAACAAGCCTTCTTGAACTTCAAGATCTCCTTAATGCTGTGAGCAAGCTCGTGCCGATAACGTGTTGTAAACTAAGTTGGAACTTGCTAAAAACTAGAGAAGGAAATTAGAAGACTAAGAACTTATACTACTACAAAAGAGAAGAGAAGAAATAAGATAGTTGGAATGAGAAGTTTTCATTCAACTTGGTGTGCTCTTACAATGAAGTTAGTATCTTTTATATAGGCCATTTGGTATGATGACAAATGTGCCTTAGCAATGTGGGACTAAACCATACACCCCATGTACATTGAAATGGTTACAAAGAACATGACAATACACAAACCAATGGAAGTACATAACTACACAATATGTTGGTGTACATGCATGGTCATCCACACTTCACAACAGTTTTGACCCTCCACTTGGTTGACACATCATCTTTTCTCTCTAGAATCGATTGGGGAACACTCACGGAATGAAAAAAGAGGGTTCTCAATTTTTTTCGTTCTCATTACTATGAACCCTATCAACACACTCTCTTTCTCCCCCATGATGACTATTCATTAGTCACTTTTTTATCTCTCCTACCCTATGAACTCTCATTTTCTTGAATTTTTAAGCTTTGTAATCAAATTTTGGGGATTGAGATTTTTCAAGGGAAGCTCAACATCATTAAAGGATTTGTGAGGTTCTACCTACTTTAATTTCAAATTTGGTTTATGTTTTGGTATCACTCTTGTTATTATTTGATTATCATGGTTTGAATAATTGATTGTGTAGTTGTAAATGCATTATCTTTTGTATGAATCTATTACTAGTTTGATTGTTTTGCATCTGTAATTGTGTGGAGCGTTGAACACCAAGTGGCAAGCAAATAGCCAATTGGCTCACTCCCTTTTGGTTTATCTCGCATAACAAGATGGTCTAGGCCAAATTAAGCGTGCTTCGTGGCTTGGTTGTCTAGGGCTAGTGGTTTCATGAATCTTAATGCGGCGAATGTGTCAAATCCAATGGTTGCTCTACCTAGGGTTGTACATTTGTTAGAGAGTCTCCCATCAAAAATAGGAACTTGTGAGTGTTAGGTGCTCTTCAAAGCTCTATAGATAGTCTATTGAAACTAAACCAAATAATTATTTGTGGAATCGATGACCAAATCCTTGATGTTGAGTAGAACTTGATTTTCTTAACCTAGGAATTTACATAACTTGTCTTACGTTACTTTCATGCAAATTAAATTAGTTATTTCGTTATTGTCTTGTCATTGTAGTTAGTTTATTATTTGTTCTCTCATTAGTTTAATAAGTTAATTAGTTTGTTAGTTAATTTTCTTCTTCTTAAACCCCGTTTGGACCAAAGTTTAGATTATCAATCCCTATGGATCGACACTCATGCTTACCATTACTGCAAACCAATTGTAGTTAGCATTTGGTAACAAATAGAGTTTAAATTTATTATTAACGCGTTCGACGTGCATCAGAGCCTAGGGATTGGTTTAAGGGTTCTATTTGTGAGGTATTAGACATATAATAATCTCAAATGGTTTATAATAGGTTCTTGAACATCAAGAAAGGTTGGGTGAATCAAAAAGTTTAGAAATTGGAAACAAAACCTAACGAGGTAACTATAGATTCGTATAGTTATCAACTTTGCCTGGTTGTATAGTATATTTAGTTCATATAATTTATGGACTTGAATGAGAGCTATGTACAACTGTGATAGGTTTTCATAAAAAAAGAAAACAATGTATGATGTGGTCAACGAGAATAAACCATAAAGTTGAGAATAGCTGGTATAGGATATGGGTTGGTTCCCAGCATATATGTTAAATCCTACTAAGTTAAATAGGTTGTGAGGATTAAACATTCACTAAGAGGGTTTAGGATAGAACTATCTGGACAGTGACAAGTTGTCAGACAACGCTTACACGCAATGTGCTAGTCAGGTTATGCGATTGCTGTAACTGATGGGTAATCGACCTAGTTTTATAAAATAGGGAAAAATCATAGCGGAATAGAGATTAACTGTATGACTTGCATCTATTTATCAATTAGATTATATGTTTTTCATGTACCCTAGTAGCTATGATTGGTTCATATTGTTACTGCATATCATTCTTGATTATTATATGGATTGTTAATAGTTCTTTAAATCCATACTTACTGAGCAAGTTGGAGCGCTCACCCCAATTAATATTTCAGGAATATCGACGAACAATACAACTATAGGATAAAAAAGGTTTAGGAGTCTTGATCTTCTTTTCAATGTAATGATTCTTCCCCTATATATATTTGTATTGAATTACAGTTTTGTAATATCACAAGGGGCGGGAGGTTTTGTATAATCAATGTTTATTCTGATTAAAATTAGTTTTCTATTTCATATTTAATTATCGAAAAAGATTTTAATTTCCGCTGTGTTTATTATTTTTTTATGTTGATATTCGATATATAATTGTATTTATTAGGTGTTGAAGGTAAGGCTGCTGCCTCTAGTTAAGTCTGGCTGGTGTAATGGGGCTTAATTAGGGTTTCAGGCCGAACGATTCCTTAATAAGGATAAGGGTCGTTACAATTTAGTGGAATATTTATTTTCGCTCACCGAAAGGTCTCAAGAATTTTTTTTTCTTCCTCATTTTTCTTATCTAGGATGAGTCATTGTGGAAAATGAGGTTTGACCTTGAAGGTAGGCAGTGTTTCTTTCTGAGTAGTTAACGCCTATTTAGGAGCAGACAGGATCACTACTAACTCATGCTCTTCCTCATTTACTTGGTCCTTGCCACTTCGGAGTGTAACTACATTAGCAATCACGTTAGGATTCGGGTAAGGTTCTGGAGGTAACTTTCCCTTATCCTCGAGACGTCCCAATCGCTGTGCTATTTGGCCCACTTGAACCTTAAGGTTGCGAACTATCGCATTGGTATTACAGATGGATTTATCAGCTCTAGACTTGAATTGAGCAATATTTCTCGATAATTGACTTTGTTGAGCTATAATAGCTTTCATTATATTTTCAAATGAAGAGGAATTATTGGAGGGTGCAGGCAATGGTTGACCTTTGGGGATAAAGTTTTGGTAGTTCTGATTTTAAGGCTCGTCACTGAAGTTCGAGTTGTTCCTCGTCGTTGCATGATTGTAGGTATTCCAAAATGGGGCTCTAAGCTGTCTTTGAAATTGATTACCCATGGATTTAGATTGATTGTTTTCAAAGAGAGTAGGACATCCATCAGTTGTGTGAGTTGTGGCTGCATAGAAGCCACAAGCCTGGACTTGCACGGTAGCATCCATTATCCCAATTAGGGTGATACCCGGCCTGAAACCTTAACTAAGCCTCGGTACACCAGTCGAACTCAATTAGATTTATTGTACAGTCGTCCTTCATACCTGATAATCATAATACGTTACATATTATATCAAATAAATATTCAAAAATGTAGTGGAATTAAAACTTTTTTTATAAAACATAAGGTATACAAAAATGACATAAACCTCTGTCGTAAAACCATGTCCCAACCCTGTTTATTATAAAATAGTAATTCAATACAATATATAAACAGTAGGAAAATCACTTCACCGTATAGAAGACTATAAACTCGTAATCTTCTCTGTTCCTTATCCGAAGCTCACATCGACAACCTGAGATGTTAATTGGGGAATAAGCGCTCCAACTTGCTCATTAAGTGATGCTCTTAAAAGTATCAATTATCAACTAATATTAATGAATAAATGAATAGAAATATGAATCCAAAACATATCTCTTCAGGCATTACAAATGATATAACAATAGATAACATAATGCAAGTTCAAAGGTCAATTGCAACTGTACTCGTGACTTGTATTTTCTTTTTCATTTTAGAGTCATATTCTCGCTTTCCACAAGAATACATCTACAGAATGTATTCAAATGTAATCGTACTATCAACTCTTAATAACTTAAGAGTCGCATTCTTACCTTACTCAAGAATACGATCCACAAAAACCCCATGTTGGTCATCGTGTGATTATGTCGGTGTATTCTAGTGTAACTGAGCTACCAACCTTAAATGGATAAGATTACGATATCCACTAAAATAGATTGATTATAATCAATTATAGTCTAATACTCATTAATTATAACCCCTAAATTGGTCCTAACTTAATATAGAACCAATTTGTCACTTTTTAGGTCGTTACGACCATTTCATGTTTTTTAATGTAAAAATCCCGGTATAAAGTCCCAAAAAAATTTCGAATTTCTTCATTTTTCATAGAAATTCATCAACTTCTTTTTATTTGGTCAAAATATTATTTTTCTGAATTTTTCCTTATTTTTTGGAATTTTTTCTTTTTTTCTAGCAATTTATTTATTTATAAATTTTTTTGGATATGGTTTACGCTTGAACCAAGCCGAATCGGGTTCGCTCAACCGAGCCGAATCGACCCGATTCAGGTACCCATGCCCTTCCTTATTCCTCCTCTATCTCTGTTGATCGAAATCATCATTTTTTTAGTCCATCGAACTGGGGCTCAACCCCAGTAAGATTTGAAAGGGGAAACCAGCTCCTACGTCGTCTCCCTCCTCGAACGAACCAAGCATCCCTCCCAATCAACTCCACCATTAACAACAACACTAACAATAATCAACGATCAACAACAAAGACATCAACAAAAACATCAACGACACAAACAACAACCCAATAACTCACCCTCATCATCGTCTCCATCGCCAATCTCTCTTTCCCCCTAACGTTTCGAGCTTTCTCCCTTTATTTGTTGATCAATCTCAACTTATATATTTCGAAGGCAGTGTTGTTTTGGTTTGGGATAAATAAGAACTTTTTAGATTCACATCGCACGAATCTCGAGGTACATCTAATTATTAAGTTATTTTATATATTTTTGTCTTTTTTGAGATACGTGTTGCGTATATCAAGATCGATCTTGTGGCTATTTGCAAACTCATCACCTCTTGACTGATTTATCGTCAAATACCAATTTTTCTTGAGATTCGCACATACGAATCTCGAGGATGATCCAAAGACATTTATATTTACATATACATTGATTATTATTGAGATGTGGTTGCATGCATCTTGAGGCATGACAATGTCAACCAAATACCAATGTTCAACTCATTCACCTCAATTTCCACGCAACCTGTATCTCGAGATGAATCCAATGTATATAATTTTAATTTGATTTTTAAATTAAGGATTCATTTATATATATAACTATAGATATAAATATATAGATAACTTTTCATTTCACACTTATAAATTTGCTACGCGCACCGATGACCATCCTCGAGCTTTTACACTATTGTACATCCCACGCGTGTCAACCTCTTATTTTCAACATATATATATATATATATATTTATAAATATAATATATATAAATATGTATATACACATATATATTCATGCATTTATCATTTCGTCGTGTGCGCCAAAGAGTACACTTGGGAGTGCACGCTACCCCATGACCAATGTGTGTCACCATTAACCCACACATGGAATTAGGCGTCCCATAATTTTCCAATTATTTAATTATACACCAATTAATACAATTATTTCTATAAATACTAATACACAACATACAAACACAAAACGACACGCAAATCCACGCACACATTAATCGAGATAACCCGAGCTTAACTACGAGCCTAACCCAGGTTAATTAAAATTCAGATTAATGCTAATCACCCACTTAAGGTAACGAGTCGTTACATGCACTTTGAAAGAGGTGTGGAGACGCTCCATCATGGAGGGTAGTTGGTCAATTTTTTGGTCAGTAGAATTCGAAAGTGCTCCTGCAGTGAGACTTTGGTACGTAGTATCATCAAGATCTCTATAAAGGCATGACTGTTGTGCAATGTCTTTGTATAACAACCTCATATGAGCTGATGTCTTATCTCAAATGTAACCCCTACACGCGTTGTTAATCATGCGTTTCTCTATGGGCGTCATGCCAACATAGAAGAAACAAACTATGACCTTCCTAGTCTGGCCATGCTGCAAGCATTTAGCAATCAACTGCTTATAAAGATCCCAATATGCACCAAATGATTCTCCTGCTTTCATTTTGATGTTGCATATGTCCTTGATGATCTGAGCAACTCTATCCTATAGAAATTACTCTTTTAAAATCTCAGTTGTCATCTCATTCAAGGAATTAATGCAATCTGGCAGAAAATAGAAAAGTCATTCCTTGGCTTTGTCTTTAAGACAAAATGGAAAAGACCTATGATTAACCATGTCCTCATCCGCCATAGAGGGCTTCATGAACTTGCAATTAGTTTGAAACTTCATCAGAAAAGTAACTGGGTCCTTATTCTCGCTACCATGAAAGGAAAGTAGAAGGTGAATAAACCCATATCTCAACTCAAATTCTCATGCATTCTCCTGATAATTAATACAGAAGGGTTGTTATGCTAGAAGAGCTTGAAGGTCTTGATTGGCATGTCCCATATTGACTTGGCAATTTCCAGCTTGTACCATGTCTAGAAGATTTTGGCCTTATTGTTGCCTAAACGAGGGCTCTCTATTCAACATTTGGAATGTTCTCTCAAGTTCAGGAATGAAATGCAACAATTAACCAGCCGGTTTTGACCAAGTGAGTCATAGGATCATAAGACTAAGAAAAAGAAAAAGAAAGACATTAAACTCAAAATAAAGGACTAAGTCCCCAGCAACAGCGCTAAAACTTGTTCACTTGTCATCCGTGCCAAATATAACCCGTACTCAAGTTATCAATCCCACTTGGGTGTAGTAGTGGTAAATACGGGGTCGAATTCACAAGACTTAGGTTTTACTCTGAGTTAACTAAAAAAAAAGATTTATGGTGTTTTTAGAGATTTTAAGAAAATAATTAATTAAAACTACTAGATATCAAAGTTTGCAAAAATGAATTCAATGAGGGAAAATACTTAGGTCTACGATCCCACAAATCCAAATCAAGAATAGCTAGGACATCCGCCACTAGCTACTTCCATGGTCAACACATAACCCTAGACATCCGCCAATAGAGTTCAACGCATTAACTGGATAAAGATTCACGGGAATACTAATCGCAAATAACCATATCTTGTCCGCTTCTAATTTAATCTATATTTATTTATCTTACAATCAAGAACCGAAAGGTTTTGAAGGTATACGGGTAAGTGATTGTCACTTATATTAGTATAAAATTCCTACTATTGGCCAGCGTAGAAGACTCTAGTGCGCTCCTACGCCCCTACTGGTAAAGGGCTTTCAAGTAGTAAATGTAGGATCAAACGGGTGACTACACTCCATGCAACCCCCTGACATAACTTGACTACATTACTCTACCATACAATTATGGATACGATTGTTCCAATTAACTATAGGTCTTCCACCTAAAAAGCATGCATTGGCCATATACATACCCTAAGCTTGCACCTTAATCATAGAAAAGACAAGAAATAAAATAGAAGGAGCTTAAATAACTTAAATTATAAATAAAAGATCTCACATAACATGTTATCAACCAAGATTTTGGACTTGCTTTGCCTCTGACCCAGGAAAAAAGTTCTTAGCCATACATTGTCTTGAAAAACTCCAAAAAAATAAAAAATAGAGAAAGTAGTTCGATTGTGTAGAGATTAAAAATAAAACCCTAAATTTTCTATGTATAAATTTCTTCAATTTGGTCTTTGAAAGATAAAGAAAATCAAATTTGGATGGGTGTTTGTTGTTTTGTGCACCTAAATAATCAAACGACTGTTGCTGCTTTGGAGCTGGAGTCTAGACACGTGTCACATGCTGATTGGAGGAACGCATGGGGAAAACTCATGCATGGTTTGCATTTCTGATGTAGACCTGCTAACATTACACGTTTGGATTGGTGGAGCCCTGTTGTGCACGTAGTAGAGCGAATGGGAGCTCGACGCATAAGAGCTACGAAAGGGGAGAACGTGTTATCAAAACTCGACAAAGATGTGGGAGCTTATGCAAGCACGAATCCTAGATAAGGTTAAGAGTTTTTGTTTCTCATCTAATCTGCTCTAGCATGCAAATCTCGTGGCATTGTGTGTGGTTGTTGGTTTGTTGAGTTCCACAAGTGTGTCCTTTGTTGCGTCACTTGGTGTTGCTCCTTTTCTTACCCATTGTGTAGTGCATGTCTTGAGGCAAATCAAAGGGTTGTTGAACACACTGCAGGAATGACTTATACTTAGTCATTCTTAAAAGTTATCCTCAACTAATACGCCACCACACTTCTTCTGAACCACTATATCATCAATACGGACCAATGTGGGTCCCACCAAGCTGTCTCGAAGTGCCTACAAGCTCACTTTTCAATGCCAAACACCTAAAACACTTTAAAAGACTGCAATTTATTTTCTTTTCATCAAATTTCCACTGAACCACTGAAAATATAAATAAAAGAGAATTATTTAATAATAAGAGGCACTATGATCTAAAAACACATAAAATAAACACCTAAAATATAAAATTATTACTGACTTATCACTCATCTGAATCAACATAACCTCGCACTTGTTTGGTGTTCTCTATGTATTCATTAGTGATAGTCTTGTCAGGGCTAACATTCAACCCAAGACATATCATAGGAATTTGGTCTTATTTGTAGAGTTCTGTGATCATCAAGGGAAAAGGTAACCCTTCGTTCTTATTTATGGTCATGACATTCTAGATAGAATCATAGATTACCTTTCAAACATCAGTGTAACCTATCTCTTAAACGATGTGGTATAAAAGAGTCACCTTGTATTTCACTACCTCGTAGTATTGCGAACTTGGCTTTAGGCTTGCATTAATAAACTAATTCTGTAACGACCCGTTACCTTAAGTTGGTGATTAGTGTTAATCTGAAACCTAAATAACTCGAGTTAGGCTCATGGTTAAGTCCATCGTTCCTCGATTAGCATGTGTGTGGATTTGTGTGATAGTTTGTGTTTGTTTGGAATGTTTAATGAATTTTATAGGTTGTAGTATAGAAGAGAATTTATATACAAGCCTATAATCAAAAAATACGTAAATAAAAATAAATAACAAGTACACCAAGTGCGACGAGAGGGTCGTGAAATGAATGTGCACACCCAAGAATATTCGTAGGCTTGTCCGGTGAATTTATTGGCGAGAAGATACACAAGGTATATATATATATATATATATATATATATATATATCTCGATATATAAATATATATATATATATATATACGATATATATATATATATATATATATATATATATATATATATATATATATATATATATATCTGATATATAAATATATATATATATATATATTAAATATTATAAGTTTGATTTGAATTATATGGATCGTCGAATCGCCTCGAGATGAGCGTAAGTGTTGATGGTGTTGACATGTGTGTCTTTTTAAAGGAGTCATATTAACACATTAATCATTCGATCAGCCTCGAGTTAGCATGATGCGTATCTCGAGGAAATGTATATATTTAAATGAAAACCTTCAAACTTATCCTCACAATTGATCAAGTGAGAGAGAAAGAGAGCATCTGAGGGTTTAATGTTTGATCTTGAGGGAATCAATTAGAGGAGCTGTTTTAGTGTGAGTTGAGGAGCTGAAACAATTGGAAATCAGAGATCATCACTGTTGGTAAGTTTGGTTTTGATATTCTTGAAGTTCAATTCGATAGTGGGTAATGATATCTTTGTAAATTGTCATGTTTGATTATTGGAAATGGATTGTTACCTCGATAGAGCCCTCCCTTATGTATTTGGGGAGTGTTAATTGTGGTTTTGATGATTTATGGATGAAACAGTGGTTGCTGCCTGTTTACTGTCGAGACAGTATAGGGTAGAGCGCACTCACTTCTTCAATTAGGATGAACCCAGTAGGTGGAGCACGCCCCACTAATTGAGGGAGCGCGTTCCTACCCCAAAAAATAACAACTCTGCTCTAAATTGGTTGGAATTTCCTGAGGTCTTAGCGATTGATTTAGGGATTCTAAACATAAGATATTAGACCAATATTGATCACAAATTGTTTGTTATAGGTGTTGGACCATCAGGAAAGCGTGAGTGACCCTGAAAGTTAGGGAATTTCTTAACGGAAACCTAAACTGAGGTAAGTATGAATTCGCTTATTTATCAATGTTGCCTGACTATCTTAGTATTTGTAGTTGATGTAGTTTATGGATTAAATAGGGGACTATGTATGCTGTAATGTTTTAAATAAATGGAAAATGATGTTTAATGTGACTCACGAGATTAACTCATAGAACTTAGAATAGGTTATATAGGAGATAGGTTACATTCTCTGCCTATATGTAACTCCTACACAGTTAAATAAGTTGCGTAGATTACGTACTCACTATGGGGTTTCGGATAGAACCATTGGACATTAAAGGATTGATTAGACAGCACATCGGCCAATGTGTTGGTCTAGTAATAGCATTAATGGTGTCAGTGGTAATCGACCATAGTTTTACAAATAAAATGGGAATCACAGTGTAATAGTCATTGACAGTTGGACTTGCATATGCTATTTATTGAATTATATGTTTTTGCAATCTCGTTAGTTAACATTAGTGCATATTATTAATGCATAATGTTCTTGGTTATTATAACTGTGACATCCGAGAATTTTATAAACTTGATTAGGAGGCTAATTAAGTATTTTTGGATTTAATTTGGGATTTAGGTGTCCGAGGTGGGACTTACGGGTTACAGATTAGAGATCATAAATTTAATATTATTTTTTTGTGTATTTTGCCTATTTGATGTATTATACACTATTTTGATGCGAAATAGGGTCAAGTGGAGTGTATACGCGGTGTTCGTGAGTTTCGAAGGGTGTTAAGGAATTTTCTCCAATTTTAGTAGTTTTGTGGTATTTTTTGGGAATTTAATTTGGACATAAATTGAAAAGATAATCAGGAAATTAAATAAAATAATTAATAAATTGGTGGGCGCCTAGTGACACGCGTAGTCGAGGGTGACACGCATAGGATGTATAATAGTGTACATGCTCGAGGATGGTCGTAGGCGCGCGTGGTAAATTTATAGCTGCGAATATACATAGTTGTATATGTATTTATATATAATAGTTTAAATATATAAATCAACAACAACAACAACAAAAACAACAACAACATAGCCTCAGTCCCGAATTAACTGGGGTCGGCTACATGGATCAAACTTTTCCATTGTACTCGATTAAGTGAAATTGATGGTGACCTTCTCAAACCATTCAAATCCCTCCTAATTAATGCATCCCATGTTAACTTTGGTATGCCCCTACCTCGTCGAATTTCTACAGTTTCTATTGAGTCAAGTTTTCTAGTTATGGCATTTGTAGGCCGTCTTTGCAGGTGACAAAACCACCGCAACCGCCCTTCCCTAATCTTTGTATCAGTTGGTGCTACTCCTACTTGTCTTTAAATTTATATATTTCTTATTCTATCTTTACGAGTTTTACCACACATCCACCTAAGCATCCTCATTTCTGCTACATTCATTTTATGTAATTGTTATTGATTTACCGCCCAATATTCACTTCCATAGAGCATAGCTGGCCTAATTGCGGTCCTATCAAATTTTCCTTTTAACTTAGTAGGAACATTTCGATAATTACCCATGTTGCACTCCGCCATTTCTTCCATCCAACTTGAATTATATGTGTGACATCATTCTCAATGTTACCATCATTTTGTATGATTGATCTTAGGTATCTAAAGTGGTTTACCTTAGGAATTTCTACTTCCCCTTTACCACTCTGTCATCTCGATGTCTAGTGTTTCTAAACTCACAGTGCGTGTATTCGATTTTCGTCCTACTCAACTTAAAGCCTTTGGAATCTAATGTATTCCTCCATAATTCTAATTTCCTATTCACTTCATCTTTTGTTTCATCCACTAAGACAATATCATATGTAAATAGCATACACCATGGTATATCCTCTTGAATATGTCTAGTTAGTTCATCCATAACTAAAGTAAATAGATACGGGCTTAAAGCCGATCCTTGATGTAGTCCTATCGTAATGGGAAATTCTTTTGTAGCTCCTCCAAATGTCTTTATACTCATTACTACTCCATCATATATATCCTTAATAGTGTCTATGTATCTAGCATGCACTCTTTTTCTTTCTAGAACCCACCAAAGAACATCTCTAGGGACCCAATCATATGCTTTTTCTAAATCTACGAATACCATATGAAGATCTTTTTTCTTTTCTCTATATTTTTCTAACAATCGTCTTACAAGGAAAATCACCTCCATAGTTGACCTCCCAGGCATGAAACCAAATTGGTTATCTGATATTCTTGTTTCTCTCCTTAGCCTATTGTCAATTATCCTCTCCCAAAGTTTCATAGTGTGACTCATAAGTTTAATTCCTCAGTAGTTTGAGCAACTTTGAATGTCTCCTTTGTTTTTGAAGATTGGCACAAGTGTGCTTCTTCTTCAATTCATTTCCATCCGTTTTGATTTTAAGATTTTATTGAAAAGTTTTGTTAACCAAGTCTATCCAATTTCTCCTATGCATTTCCAAACCTCTATAGGTATTTCATCTGGGCCACATGTTTTCCCTAGTTTCATTCTTTTCAATGCCTCTTTTAACTTCTACAATTCTAATATTGCGTGTATAGTTTACATTTCTTTCTTGGTGTGGGTTTTCATCTATTATAGTATCGACTTGGCCATCATTAAATAAACTATCGAAGTAACTTCTCCATCTCTCCTTAATATCATCCTCGGGCGTTAAAACATTTTGATTTTCGTCCTTAATACATCTTACATGACTTAGGTCTTGTTTCTTTTTATCTCTTAATTTGGCTAGCCTATATATATGTTTCGCCATCTCTATTACCTAACCTTGTATATAGATCTTCCATTAAATTTATTTTAGCTTGACTAACTACTTTTTTAGCTTGTTTTCTAGCTTCTCTATATTGATTGTACACATCTTCATCTTGACACTTAGGTATTTTCATATACATCTCTCTTTTAGTCTTAATTGCTCGTTGGAATCAATCATATAGTTTAATTGAAATAAAGGAATACATTGGATTCGCCTTAAGATACGCAGTGCATAATCCACGAAAAAGTGAATAATGGATGATTTGGTGGCAGTTAGGAAGGTGTATACATGCCTCGAGATGTGTATTGTCCAATCTCAAGGAAAATCAAGGGTTTATGGTTTTTTTATAAAATCATTTTATCTACATCGAGATACGCATGATACGTATCTCTAGGAGATCAAGATAATTGATCTTAGGTTAGTCGGTTAAGTGTTGATGATGATCTTGTTAATAGCCACATGATTGACCTCTAGATATGCAACACGTATCTCAAGAAAGATCAAAATATATAAGATAAGTGAATGATTAAATTTGCGTCGCGAATCTCGAGGAAGTCTTAATATATATCTCGAATCAATACACCGCCTCATTCAATTTTATTTTGAGACAAATATTGACCTCGAGATACATAGTACGTATTTCAAAGAAGATCAAAATTTATAAAAATGTAACCATTAGATTTGTCTCAACATTAGTGCTATGAGAATATCAAGGAAATCTTAACATATATTTTCAAACCGACAGAATCACCTCATTCTTCAAATTCGAAAGTGATGAAGTTAAAACTGAGAGGAATAATGGGAGGAGGAAATCAACCTAGAGGGAGAGGAGATCAATGATGGAGGAAAGGATAAGGTGAGAGTGTTGTTGTGTTGTTGAAGTTTGTTGGTTGTTTATGTAGTTGGGTCATTATTGTTATATGTTGATGGAATTGTGGGAGCTCGGTTGTTAAAATAGGGGCTGGTGGAGGAAGAAGAAAAAATGGGGGGAATCGACCCGAACCGGACTGAACCGGGTCTGATTAAACTTGAACCGAACTGGTTTGGTTTAGGGGTCAAACCACCTTAATAATAATAAAAAGGTTGGAAAATAGACTGAAATCCCATAAAAATAAGGAAAAAATCTCAAAAAATAATATTTTGACCAAATAAATAGAAATGGGAGATTTTTCTCAAGGAATTATAACGAGGTTTTTCCTCACAATACGTGTTACGATTTTCAAAAATACTAGAAATTTAGAAATTCAGAAGATCACAGAGCAAAAACCTGAATTGAAAGGGTTAGGGAACGAAAAGTTTTCGTTCTCTATTGAATCAAACAATGTTTTTATGGTTTCTTTATATATATATATATATATACATATAAACCCTAAGCTTGTCGGTCGAGCTTTATTTCTTTTTATTGATTAATTTGCGAAATCCTTGTTTTGACGTGCTTAATAAACTTGCGATGCTTGTTTTTTATCCGATCTTTCACTGTATTGAACCAAACTCTCAACAAAACACTCCATTTTCATAAAACATTCGTAACACTTGTTTTGGTCACGCCAAAACCCTAAAAAATTTTAGTTTTGTCCATGACATTTGAAACCCTTATGGACATAATCTCAACCTCAACCACCGCCAACCGACATAAAACTCGAGGTTAGGTCTTGCACCAACTTTGTTCTCATTTTACAATACTATAGATCCTGACTTACATGCAAACTAAGGCAAGATCTTCATGTGAGGATTAACACTTGGTTAATTAGTTTACAAGCAACTAATAATTTATTTTCACTCGTGCTTTTTAGACACACACTTGCAACCCCGAGTATGACAAACTGAGGATACACCTCAACACCCTCGACTTCACGATAAAATACCATATCATACACACACTAAGCACAAAATACACAAAAATAAAATATACCTTATGATCTCTGGTCCATAATGCGTGGGTCCCACCTCAGATACTTAAACTCCAAATAAAATCCAAAATTACTTAATTAGTCGCCTAATCAAGCTTATGAAATTCTCGAATTTCACATATTAACTTTAAACCAACTTGAAATGGTTTCTAATGATCATAAATAGTTCCATAATACCCAAAAACAATAGATAAAGTGTGTTAAACAATATTAAACAAGTCCGAACACTTTTGGCTGACTTAAGTGCGCAATGAAGACTTGAAATGAATAAAAGGCACCATTAGACCCTTAATTGAATTGGAATAATTTGTAGGTCTCTAAAGGGGATTGTTTAGCATCAATATGTCAAGTTACATTGCTCACATAATAAAAACCTTTTAGTAGCCAAATACCAAGAACACAGAAGTGTAAAATTACAAATGTTCAAGTCAGATTACAACTGAGCTACATTAGAAACAATGATGGTAAATATAACCTGATGACTCTAACAAGTGTATAACCAATAAAAATGGACACAAGGAACCTAGCTAGCTAGAGTTAGGCGTATAGGAGTTGATTGGGACGAGTGTCAAAGCCGCGAGTACGTATTAGCGTTGATCCAAGGTAAGTAAAACAAGATAGGAAATGTACAATAATTAATTATCTAATAATATATTCTTGTTTCATTTATATCCATTTGTTTGGACTTCCACTTCTATTTGAGTGTCTGAGGGCCAAGTGAGTTAAGAAAGTGTCTTTGGGTTGTGGTTGCTGCCTTGCAAGTGGTGCCACGACCCCGATTCACTGAATTTATTGGAATGAGATTGTTTTATCTAGTGCATTGTTGATATCCCTCATTCACGATGGTCTAGGTCAAGCAGGCGTTGCCGCTTCCTATGACCCACGTCTGCCTGGCGTTGCCACGACTCTTGACCCCGACCCTATGGCACCCACACTCAGTGGTCCGCAGTACTTGGAGCGCCTTTCCTTTGACTCTTTTGACACTCATTCTCGTTGATTTCATTTTCCAGTCTTATTTTAGTGCACTTACTTACCTTCATAGTTTTCTTAACTTACCGCATGATTTATAGACTACTTTACTTAATGTTCTTGAAATATTGTTTAGGTCTTACTGATTTTACTTACTGGGCTAATCATTCTCATATTGGTAACGGAGTGCATATCCGCAGTAGAGCAAGGGCAAGGCTCCGGTACTGTGCGATATTCTCTAACGACATAGGAGTGGCTCTCATCTTGCTACTTCTGTTGGTTTCAGCTTTTCATTTGTATTATACTTATGTTGTTTTGAAACGCTAGGGATATTTTGGGTTGTTAGTGACTCTCTATGACTGTATATCTCTTTTGATTACACTTTTCACTTATTCATCAAATGCATAGATTTTTATATGTTTGCAAGGTTCCACATTAAGGTTATTCGACTCTTTTGCTTTAAATATGAGTTATGATATTTATTAATTGCTTGCGTTTAACTTGTGAAATTTGTAAATACCTAATAACTCTACTCAATATCAATGAATTACAAATAATAATGGAAATAGAGGCTGACTAAGCTTGCATTGACCTCGTGATGGTTGACTCGGGGGTCCACGTAGGCTTAGGCCGGGCATGGCCCAGTTTTTATAGACTGGGGCCGTCACAATTGGTATCAGAGCTTAAGTTTTTACACCTAGCTCTTGACTAACCACAACCGTTATAAGACACAAGTCAATAATCAAGTTGGGACACGAATGGAACTTATAGTGGAACCCTATGATCCTGACTTAGAGTCTTAGTTGGGAAGTGAGAAAAGTTGGGGAAAATAAAAACATGAATTATATATGTTATTTATCATATTGTATATATTATTACCGGTAGCTATAAACTGATCGAGAATTCGCCTTCTTTGCAGATCGCGATGGCCGATCATCCTGAGGCCAGCGGTAGTGGTGGTAACTCAGGTATGTAAGGGACGCTAGATGAGATGTCCCTGTTGGTCACATCTCACAGCCATCAGCTTGAGGAGATCTTTAAGCTATTGAGGGCACAAGTTGCACCATTAACATTGCCAATTACTATAGACATTTCTTGCTCCTAAGGGGAGTGCACCTACTGTACATGCAGCTCTAGGGGCTCCCATTGTAACAGCAACGCCAGTTATCACTAAGATAGTACCGGTACAGGCATAGAAAATACTACTTACACCCTTTACTCTGGTAGAGATTAAACTGACTACGCCTACAAAGGCGAGTATAGGGGCGGCAGCTAATGCGAGATAGTTGGGAGAGTTCTAGAAGCATAGACCAACTGAGATCTACGGGGGCACGAATCTTGATGCGATATAGAGATTTGTGAAAAGCCATGAGAAGATACATGACATCTCGGCCACACTAGAGCATATGAGACTGAGTATATCATCAGGCTTGATGTTTAGAGAGGTTGATTCATGCTAGCGCATATGGTGGCTACCTAAGGTAAGCCCAAGGATTGGGCAGAGTTCAAGAGGCTGTTTAATTAGAATTACTTTTTGCCTTCGGTCCTAAAGCTGAAGAAAGACGAGTTTTTGAGCATCCGACACTAAATCGAGGAGTCGGTGATGCAATATATGGGCATTTATTTTGCAGTTATTAGAGTATTTCAGAGGTATAACCGACACAGATGGCGACCAAGCACAACACTTCATGGAAGGGCTGTTGAGAGTCATTAGGGGCACCATTGTGACTACAGAGCCATGTAGCTTACATGTTGCATATAAGAAGAGCCTACCTGGAGAGGAATACCTGAACAAACACCTCGATGATGTCAGAGCAGCATTGGCTCGGGCTCACTTATAGTACAAATCGGGGGATGACAAGATGATGAAGAAACATCGACCGTTCAGGCCTAAAAGATGCTAAGGCACAGAGTGTAGGGTTTGTGGCACCTCCATCACACCCTACGTGCACATCGTCAGTATGTCATGTGCCAGCATGAACCTACGCTAGCCTACCGTAGCAGCCTATTGATTCAGTACAACAACAGATGTATCAGTGGACTAAGGGTAGATGCAGAGCAGTGGTGAGGGACAGAGGTATGGACAGGGCCAAGGACAGAGATATGGTTTAGGTAAGGGATAGGGACAGAGGTCCACGTAGTCACATGGATAGAGGACCTCACCAAGACAAGGGTCGCACAGGGTGTGTTTTGAGTGCAACTAGACATAATATTTTATGAGTGCCTATTCGCGACTAGGTAGAGGACAACTACAGCACAATAGAGAGCAGGTTCATGTAGTCACCGCACCGGAACCAGTTGCCACTCGTAACTTGATTGAGGGTATGATTTCTATTTATAGTTAACTTATGCTTACCATGATTGATTCGGGTCTACAATGTCCTTTATTTATGGTCGTATGGTTGATAAGTTATGATTGTGACTCATTAGGGTAGAGCGACCCTTGATCCTAGCACACCTGATGAGGACAAGATATTACTTCGCACAGCTAGAGTGTTTCAGCAACGTCGTTACATTTCGACTTCCAGATCAGACAAAGTTCGGTTTCCAGGGGACCTATATGCAAGCATTGAAGTTCCTAAAGTTTGATGCCTTACCAGGCTTGTATTCTTACTCATCCTTAATTAAAGGCATGAAATTTGAAAATGAATTACTTTATTCTTTTATTACTATACTACTATATATAACCTAATCAATACTACGTATATGCTTGCTAAAAGAATTAAACAAAATGCACTACCATGCTTTCTTTTTTAACTGCTTCAAAAATATAAATTTTGTTATCATACCTTCAATGTTTATCCTTAATTCATCATTTCTTACCACAATCCATAGTGTCGATGCCCCTAAACTTAGACCGCACATTGTCTTCAATGTTTAAAAATAAGCGTAAATTATAAAACATTAAATACACGAACATACGTAATATAATATGATAATCGCATAATAATAAACATAAAAATGCATAAAAATAAAGCTTAACTAACTAATAAAGTGTCAAATATCCTAAATTAAAATATTAGTATTAATGTATCTCACATCACCCTTAGATCTAGAGAAACCCAAAAACTCTGACTCTAGGACTACGCATCATCAACACCATCATCATCACCAGCTCTAGTAAAAGATGGTGTCAAAGGACGCTCCACTCCTTTGTTTTGTATCACTTCAAGATCAAACACGTAGTTGGGGCCTCTAGAAATCTGATAGACCTGTTAGTAAGTCTCCTACCATTACTTCTTTGATGATCTACAAATAATATAAAATTCCTCTGTCCATTCAGTCTATCATGAATCATTCTCTGCCTATCTTACTCATATCTCAACATAGTTTACCTATATTGTGCTCTATCCTCTTTATATTACCTCTACTGTCATGGAGTCAAATCCTCTGGTGGTGGTATTAGTGCTTATGGTGGAGGTGGTGGTGGTTAGAAAACTTCAGGACCATCCAAGTCCTGCTATCCTATCAAAAGATCTACAAAGTGGTAGTCCGCAGTAAAAACTTGTTAGTTATCCCCCTCCTATCTATATCCTTCATTCTTTTAACTTTTGGGCAAACTCTGCTGCTGCTAATTCTATTTATGCTTAATCCCCGGCTTCCTTGGCAAACTTCTCGACATCAATTCTATCATTTTCTGCCATCTCTCACTCATCTTCAAAGTCCTTATATCCGTTAGGTGCTTGGGCTTCTATATTAAATTCATTTTGGATAAATTTCACTCCAGCTTTCAAGCACATCTGGGTTATGAGGATTGGAAACAATAACTTGTTGTCTATCTTCATCAAGATTAACTCCCTCAAATTCTTGTAAATGATTTCCCCTACATTGATTTTCCTATTCTTTGTAATTTCATATAAACAAGCCTCCTTGGGTTTTTTATGTCACCTTACTAAGTAGTAGGGTATAATGAAGCAAGCACAAAATGTTGCCACATTCTATAAGCTTTTCATACACTCCTTTTCTTAATGTTTTTTGGCACATTCTTTCAGCTCCCATTATCCATCCCATTCATCCTGCGACAACTAATGATATATCTATGGTTCTAAAAGGATATAGGATATAAGGTCTCTCATATGAATCAACTTGGAAAATATATGGGTCTCCATTCTTATTAAAGTAATCTAACCCATAAATATTATTTATTGCCTTTTCATTAAATGGGACATTTACTCCTCTCACCCTTACTGGATCTCCTTTCTTTGTAAACTTGGCATTGGCATAAAATTCATACACTATCTCATGCACTCCACAAACTCCATTCTTCCTATAGTCTTACGTGAGTTGCTCCCATCCCCATTACCTAATATGATTGTTGACTCTCTCATCATACTTGACCGGGAGTTTAATTCCTCTTTCACAAATAAACTATTCTCTATAGACTCTTACCTCTCCTTGGCCTCCTTACTAATATAAACTTTAATTTACATGGCCTCGGAGCATCGTCATTTCGAGCGTTCAAGGTAGATGCCTCATGATCATTTGCTCTAGCTTCACTAGCTTGACTAGCTTGTTTCCTTGTTCTTGCCATATCAAAAGCTTTGCAACAACTCAACAAAAATGACGGGCTTCAAATCACCTAAAAAACATAATTTCATTCATAAGGGTCATTCGCACACCACAATATTGACAAGGACTCACACTAATCCACAATAATACATATTATGCTCTTAACACACACACACACACACACCATCAAATACCAATCCAAATAACTAAATTTCCACAATTCATTCAAATTTCATCTCCAATATCAAAATATAAAACATAACCAATGAAATTGAGATTTTACCTCAATGTCGGACTACTTTCTAATGTAAAATACTTCTTCAAACGTCTATCGATCAAAGCCCTCTCACTTTGCTCACTAATTTCTACCTGATTTCTCTCTTGATTCACTTTTCTAAATCGATGCCCTAGCTCTCCAACTTGTGTTAAACCACAATGCTACTTCATTATTCACTCTTAATCACTAGGAACATTCTTTTCTCACTTAAAATCACTCAAACTAGGGTTCTATAGGGGTTTATGCTTGGTTGGTAAGGTATGGAATAGGTTTGAAGTGTGTTGAAATCGTTTGAACAAGGATTTTAAAACCCTGTCCAAAAGTCGACACCATTTATTTTTATGGACGGCGCCGTGATAGCGTGGACACGACGTCAGTACCCCTAAGACTCAGTATCTGCTTCCATCCCAACATTGTCTGTGTAATCTCACAGCATCGTGTAATGACCCAATATTTATTGATGTTGTTATTTAGATTATTTACATATTAGGACGCCAGCTTTGACCTACGTGGATGTCGCAGATAGGCTAGGGCATACCTGACTAGGTACAAGTTATATATTTTCTGATTGGTTACTTTTATTTCGGTGTATTTTATTTAATATGGCATAAATCATCGCATGTTTGTAAATATCATGTTAGGCCGAGTGAGATGGTGTGACAGGTAATTGCCTCGTAAAGCGTACCAATGTAGGTATCAAATAGGCATAGTACAAGTGCACTAAGTTATATAATACTAACTTGAATAAAATGACTAAGAATTATAGTGAATATGACATAAAATGGAGAATCAGATTTTAGGCTAAATCCAAAATAATTAGGTACATCAAGGATTGGCGCGCCTCGAGATGTGTGTCGAGACAAAAGGCACTGAGTGTCGGGTAGTCAGGAGTGAGTGAGACAAAAATTGGCTTAATTATATGATCAAATACACTAAATATATTATTGTTGTACCTAAGCTTGCTATTTAAAAAGAATTAAGTTGATTTTCCTATAGTTATATAGAAATTATCTAAGCCATTGATGGACATTGGGATGATCCTAAAATGTGTAATGCTAGGATGTTTAGTGTCTCAATGAAGTTATTAATTTGTGTGTTATAGCCTAAATAAGGATCACCAAATCGTCCTCGAGATATGTATATACAATTGATTCCATCACAACCTATATAAACCCTATTTAATGGAATGTTTGACATAACCACTACTCATTTTCATGCAACTCACTTGGAAATACTAGCAAGAATTGAGAGAAATCCAGTGTTCAAATTAGGGATCTAGTCTAGGGCTAGATTTCTTGAAGATTAAGGGCTATAATCAAGGTAATGCACTCCCTTTCCATCAATTTTATCTTCTTCAACTTCTTTTTCTATGAAAATGAGCTTGAAAATTTTTGGGTTTAATGGTGATTATTGTTGTTGTTGTTGTTGTTGTTGTTGTTGTTGTTGTTGTTGTTGTTGTTGTTGTTGTTGTTATTGTTGATGATGATGATGAAAAAGAAAACTAAATAAAGTTGCGGGGAGTGAAGAAGCAGCAGAGACAAATTGCATTATTTGCAATTCGTCTCTGATGCACAACGATAGGGAGGGGAGCGAGCCGGGCCGGGCCAGGCTCGACCTAGTTTGGTCGAACCTAGCCCGCTTCAGGTAGGCCCAACCCATCATTAAATAATTAGAAATTATTAAAAATTAAATTAAATACATAATAAATTAAATAAATTAAAGAAAATAGATATAAATTACAAAAAAAATCAAAAAATCAAAAAATATAAGAAATTAGGAAAAAGGTAGAACATTGGATTTCGAGAATTTTTCGGGCATTTGACACCCCATTGTAACCTGAAAAATGTGCCACAACTAAAAATAAAAATTAAATTCTAATTTTAGTTTAATATTGATAATTTAACTTGATGTGGCTCTAAATCGATTAAAATGATACATTTTGACTTCAAGGGACTAAGGGGGCCATAGCTCAGGTACTCAGAACTAGGCGGGGTGGGATTCAGAAGTCCGAGGAAGTCAGAACATGTGTGTTAGGTGCGTAAAACCCACTTGAACGTCACTTGAGTATTTACTTGCTTTCATTTTTTACTTTATTTCAGTTCTGTCATATTTTCCTTATCGATGTTCATTTCCATATTCTATCACTGATTCGGTTTGGTTGAACAGTCGGTTGAGTTTTCTCCCGTCGGGTATTCCGTTGTGTATCTATGGCATGCCAGACCATAGCAAGTGTATCAGGAGTCCTCGATGAATGATAACCCAAGCTACTTTGTTAGTACACGTGTCGGTGCGTCGTGGGTCTACGCCTGCCACCAAAGGACCAGGTTATGGGCCAATAGGGTCTGCCCACTAGAGGGATCCTGGGGAGGAAATTTGACATATGGTCTAGTTTGACTGGGTTTGGCACACACACATTTACATTTTATTGTTATTTATGCATCCGATGATCCATTTATAATTGCATGTTTACATTCTGCATGTTTATTTAACAATATTTATTGGATTTCCTTTACTTTATCATGTGAAGGCTCATTGAATCTCCTTGGGATTTTACTCACTGGACTCATCATATATTTTGTTGTGATGGCCGAGTATATTTCCTTCTACGAGTAAAGGTAAGGAGATTCTCGGCGACTATCTCTGAGCTCGCCCATTGTTCGGCACACTACTCATATGTAACGGCCTGAATTAATTAAATTAGGATTAATGTTAATCTCAAGGATTAACAGTTGTAATTCCGGAGTTACGTGCAAAAAATCGGTTGACTCGGACACGAGAACCGAGTGAATATAATATTTGTGGATGATGATTATTTATGTGTGATGTTTAAAATATTATATTATTGTAACATCGCATGTGTGCACGTTGCTATCGAGCGAGTTGGTGTGACGGGTATTCACTTCGTAATGCGTGTCAATGCGGGTATTGGGTAGGCAAACTACGAGTACACTAGAAAACTCGACTAATTCACGCTAAGATGACTAATTGATCAAATAAAATGGGTAATGTAACCATATGCTAATTTGAATAAATTAGTACAATAGGCTATGGAGTTACCTCGAAATGTGTATCAAGGTGTGGAGCACCAGGTGTCGGGTAGTCAAGGGATTGGTGGGACCACTAATGTGTCCATAGGAGATTCCAAGAAAACCAATCATAGGTATTATAATGGACCTAAGCTAAGTTCATTAGATCAAATATATAAGGCCTATAGTTTGGATAAATTAATTGGAGCCATAAGATTGTCCTAAAGATAAGTATTGGCACATAAAGATTTTTGACGACTAAGATTATGATGGCTGAGTGCAGATCCTTCTACGAGTAAGAGTAAGGAGATTTTTGGTGACTATCTCTAAGCTCGCCCGCTATTAGGCACACTACTCATAGGTGTTTATTATGGTATATTGCTATATTTTAGTTTTATGGGAGATTGGTGAGACATATATAATTGTATATATTTACTTTTGTTGCCTTATATATACAGTGTGCTCTATTCCGAGTTTTCCACAATAGGACTGATGCTCTATAAAGCATAAGAGTTAAGGAAAATACATGTTTAGGTTTATTTTAAGACATTCACTGTAAAATATTATTTATCTACTTGCAACTCTGTAAAATACAAACCACTAGCACGGCTAGGAATTGAATAATTTACGGACAGTTGAAATTTAGGAAATAAATTAAGATTAATATGAATAATTGGTTAACCAAACTAGTAATACATATGGGGACATGATTATCGAGACATGAGATGGATGGGCAGGTGCCGAACAAGTGTAGCTAGGCCCACTGGGCGAGGAGCGCATGATGCGATGACACCTTGGGGCGGCCACGGGGCGCGGGGCCGCAACAGATGGTATTAGAGCGAGGATAACGGATCCTACGGGATGAAGCGTAATTTTTTCTTTAACCTGATACCAACGCCACAATTGGGAGATTTAAATGAAAGAGCATAAAATTTAATAAATGAACTTTAGATGTGAAAACCCGATGATATTGCCTTAAAGTCTTAGTTGGGAAGTGATGTGACGCGGGTAGAGTTAAGGTTATATACGTGTTATATTTTGATATATATATATATGATAAGCATATATATACCGAGGTTGATTCGGCGCACGCTTCCCAATGCAGATCATGGACAGACAGTCAACTACGCCACAAAACATTGGACAGACTAGCGAAGCATCTAGGGATACCCTACCACAGCGAGTGTGGAGGATCGACTTGTAGCCCAGGAGACTCAAATGACCGAGGTACTTCGACCGTTACGGGATCAGGCCGCCATACCTAGAGCACTTGCTACAGCTACGACAACAGCACCCAGAGACTCAATGGTAGTCACAGCACCAGCAGGGATAGCTGTTGCTCCAGTCATTCCATAGACACTGATTGAGAGTATAGCTGGGCCCACCGGGCGAGGAGCACACGACACGACGACACCTCGAGATGGCCTCGGGATTTAGGGCCACCAAACGTAAGTGTTTTATTTTGGTATTTTGTTATATATTTTGAGTTTATAGGAGACTTATGAGACACCTATACTTGTATACATTAACTTTGTTGCCTTATACACAATGTTCTTTGTTCCAATTTTTCCACAGTAGGATTGAGCTCTATATGACTTGAAAGTTAATGAAAATCCATGTTTATGTTTACTTTAAGACTTATATTACTGGTTATCTACTTACAACTCGATAAAACACTAGCCACACTTGTAAATGGTTAATTCAAACTAAAAGACTATAAATTTTAAAAAATGATATAGAGAATACGACTAGCATGCACACCGATGAGCGTAAACGTGGCATTAACATTGGCAGGCCAGTGAGACCCGCGTAGTAGCCCATCCATCGGCCTTAGGGCACGAAGCCGCCATAGTCGAGACTGCATCGGCTTGTCCTTATATAAAAATTCACATTTTTCATTTACCTCCCTGTTGGCGCTGCACAGTGGTGTGTGTTAATACACACGAAGTCATGACCACTTGACTACCTTATTTAATAAAATTTTCAAAAAAATGTTACCCGTGTTTCATCGCTTTACCTATCCAATACCACTCTAACTCCTTGAAACTTACGTGAAAATGCTGAATATGTTGAGACTTCACCATTCATATGACAAATCACCTGGTAAATGATTTTTCTTTGCACAAAGATTTCGTCAAATTTAGAAAATACTACTTGAATGTTTGGATCGCTATACTCATTACTTAAAAGTAAAAACTAACTTAAAACTAAATTTAAAACCCATGGGCTGCCTCCCAGTAGTGTTGCGTTTAACGTCCTTAACCCAACGCCTTTTCGCTCGTTATAGTTCGAGTCTAGATCAAGTAACTCCATCTTCAAGTCTGAGACGATAATGTCTTGCCCCTTAGGATGGACTTATTTTCCTTCCACAAAATAATCTTCTCGGTATCCTCATTGGTGTCAATATTCATGGTGATATTTCTCTTTCAATTTCCATGATAGCATTTGTCGTAGTCAAGAATGGTCGTCCAACTACAATAGATACATCATCAATCAATTTATGGTCCATGACTTCCAAAACAGTAATGAATGTGAATCTCCACACTTTGATGTGCACATTCAAGATACGCCCAATCGTAGGTACCAAATTACTATCTAACACTTACAATTGTGTTCCCTCTGGACAGTTAGTCTTCAAATCAACCTCTACATGAAACAAAGTAACATCATGTTCACAAATGCTCCTGAATCACATAGCACATCCTTGAATATTAGTCCTTTAATATTTATAGGGATGCCTATATCTCCCTGATTTTTTTTATTGGTTGGAGTTTTGGTATAGATTTGAACTTGGGTTCCACCCTTTTTGGTGCCACCTTGACCAGATTTTCTTTGAATGATTCAACAGAGGCTCCTTTTATAAGGTTGCTTAGTCATCCATTGTCTTTTTCCCTTATTTTTACCTTTCAAGGTATTGATATTTGGTTGCTTTAGCCCTTCAAGTTCTTCATTTCTCACTTCTGTTGATGGTGTCTTCACACTTCTAAACTCCTTAACCCTTTTGACTGCTATCATATTCACTTTTTCTGGCTTGGTCACCACTTGTATAGAACTTACGTTCTCCTTATGATTCATTATTGTGTCACTTGGAAATTGTCATTCCTTCCTCGAATTCAATGCAATTGCTAGCTGACCGATTGTCTATCCAGATTCATAATGGACTAATTTCTTTCAATATCAATTCGCTTAAGATTCTGCTTCACATTGTCCATTTCTTTCTCATTCCTTTCATGTCGTTCTCTATTTTTGATGTTAATGGCTTGCAAGAGTCTCTCAATTGATTTCAATGAACTCATTTCTTCACTTTGGCCTAGCTTCCCTTGTTGGAGTTTTTGATCAAAACTTAGAGGTAGCTTTAATGCATTATCAAGGTTTTCATATGAAAAGTTCAGGTTGTTGTATCCTTGATAGTATCTCTAAGGAGCCATTCCTCTT
Organism: Stephania cephalantha; assembly: GCA_039657325.1. Lineage (NCBI taxonomy): Eukaryota > Viridiplantae > Streptophyta > Magnoliopsida > Ranunculales > Menispermaceae > Stephania > Stephania cephalantha. The sequence goes on along the minus strand of CM077569.1, from coordinate 42,052,549 downwards.
TGCCTATAGTTGTTTCCATAATTTTGATTATTTATAAATTTGACATCTTCAAACTCCATCCCTTGTTGCATATCCAATGGATTAATCACCATTGCTAGATGATTAACGAGTTGCTGAATTTCTTGCACTTGGGGACTTGATTTTCCCATTTGTAGCTTAGCCATACGACTACTCAAGTTAGATCATTATGCCATGATCGCTGCTTGTGAATCAATCTTAGAAATTCATGTTGACTTTCTAACTATGGAACGAGCTCCTACTGCGTATTCTGGGACATAAGATCTAGAAGATCTAGTACTCCATCTTATTTCTTAGTTAGTAGAGAACTACCTGCTGCGACATCCACTAATGTCCTAATGGCATGATTTATCCCATTGTAAAATATTTGCATTTGTGCCCACTTAACATATCCATGTACTAGAAATCTTCTCATCATCTCTTTAAATCTCTCCCAAACCTCACCAAGAGACTTGGTATCATTTTGCTTGAATTGGTTTATCTCCAATTTCATTTCATCGACTTTCACTAGGGGGAAGAATTTGTCTAAGAATCTCATTAATATTAGCCCCATGAAGTCATGATTCCTAAATGCAGTCTTAAAACCAGGATTTGGCTTTTTCACCCAATGAGAATGGGAAAAGTCTCATCTTAATTACTTCCTTAGTAATGTGAACAGTATCACACTTCTCCAAAAATCTCTCTATTGTGCAACTGGATCCTCGTTTGCTAACCCATTGAATAACTATTCTGCAACATGTTGATGAGAGACGGTCTCAACTCAAATTCAGTGGTGTATGCTAAAAGCCTCATCATTCCATTGTATGTCTCTTACACTTCCAGTTTGAAGTAATTTCGGAGACATATATGTCCTCTTTTTTGCCTTGCACTACTAGATCACCTTCGAGTTGAATGTTCCCTTGACCCTGATTTTGGTTTTGGTTTCTCGCTTGATCATCTGCCATCTTAGTCCATTTCTTCTTATTTCCTTTGTTGTTGCCTTTGCTTGTTCAGTCAATTTTTGGATTATAAGGCATTAAGTCTTTATCACCTTGGTTATGCATGCACTACCTGTTCCCTGAGAAACAAACAACAAAAAGACTAAATGTAGATTGTTAAACTAGAAAGTAAAACCTTTTTCAACTTAAAATAAATATTTAATTGATGAAAATAAAATTCTTAACAATTATGTAAAAAAAACTAATTGTGGCTACCTATCCACGACAACGACGCCTAAACCTTGATCATGACCGCAAGTATAACGGTTCAACTGTTGTAATAATATGATCAACAAAGGTTGATTAGGGATATCGTTCCTCTGGGAAAGGTGTATATGGACACCAATGCTTGTTCAAGTTTACTATATTGTTAACAAGGTATCTTTTTGTTCGATTTAAACTAAAACTAATCTATTATATAAATGTAATGAAAATCAAGTTGTGTTCTTATATTGAGAAAACTCTTAGTTCACAACTTCACCTAGGTAATGAACTACTATACTTCCCATATTTGGCTTCCTTTATCTTTCTTATATGGGTGCAATGCAATAACTAAAATAGACAGATTTCCTTAATATTCACATCAACCCACTATCACGGTGAAAAAGATCCTAATATGCAAACTAGAACTCCACATATCGGTGTGAATAACTTAAGTCTCATAAAGCATTAAGTACCAAATCTTTAGACTCATAAACAATTAAATTTACTATCCATGTCTCCCTAATCAACAACTATTTATCGATTTTATATATTTTACGGTTGTGTTGTTCATATCCGGCTTAAAAGCTCCAAGGCCATGGTAGCTTCTAAAACCCTTAATCAATAAACATGTGATCAAGATGTTCATAGCATTAAGCATAGAATCTAACACAAATTCTAATCATTGCACATCTAAAACATTATAATTGATTCATAACTTTGCATAGTATTCATACTATATGATCCATTGATCCCTTAGATAAATAAACTACTCACTTATCATTGAAATCAACATCATACAATTTATAAACATCATTGAAATCAAGTTTTAAACTAAATAATACCTTTAATTAAATCAATGAGACAAAGATCAAATTGCAAATAAGAGTTTTCAATGTCTTCTCATTCAAAAGCTCTTCTCAATACTCAATTAAAACTATTTAAAACTCAAAACTTATATAAACTATGTGGTCTCTTGTAAAAGTATGATAAAGTCTGCTAATGTATAGTATTATCTATGTTTACCATGTCCTAATACCTATTTATACTCCTTGGACTACTAAAAGTACAATTAGAAACCCTAAATAACAATTCCAAACAAAATACAAGTTCAAAACTTTATATTTTTATGTCTTGGCGTTGTCTATAAGTGATCCACATAGTTCGTGTTATGTGACTGCGCCACCACAGCGCCGTGTCTTCTCTCTACTTTTCCTTATCAGGACAGTTGATGTGCATGTATATTGACTTGGCACCACTTGTGTTGAGCCACATTGCCACTAGTGCATCACCTTTACTACATCTTTTCTTTTGATCTCCATGTTCTCCATTCATTCCCCATGGTGCCATCCATGTATGCCAAGGCGTCACTTGGTCTTCTCACAACGTCAACTCCATTTTTATGCTTTTTCTTCTCTTTTCTTCATGGAAACCTTCCTTTGTCTTTTCTGTCTTATGGTCTTGAAAACACATAAATACCATCAATTAGAGCTCATTCTGGGATATTTAAACCAATTATACAACTAAACTAGTCATATTTATAAGTCTAATTAAGTACTTATCAGTTATCTGCTTGGGAATAAGTTCCCAAGAGCTCAAGGAAGCTTTTTTGGCCTAATAGACGCTTAGGGAGCTCGAAATTTGCAACTCCTAAATCACGGCTTCGTCGAGGAGCTCAACAAGCTCTCGATTTCACGGGATGGAGAATTGAAAATGGCTAAGATTAGAGCTTAAAAGTGATGGATTTAGTGGTTAGATGTGGGTTTTAGGCTGTAGGAGGTGGTGTGGAGGCACTAGGGTATGGTTTTAGGAAGAAGATAGGGTTTTACCCATTTTTAAAAATTGTAATTTGTGTCCAACGCCACATGTTCAAGCGTCACGATGCTAGGAAATCCCTGAAAAGTTTACATAATTTCCTAACTTACCCTCCAACGTCGTGGCAGCATCTTACGTTCGCATCGAAATCACTAGCACATCGCTGGCCAAAATAAACGTCTCTGGAATTTGGCTCAGCGTCTTCCTAACGCCTTATGTGTTACCACACGGAGCTAGGAAATCGCTAGTCTTAAAAACAAAATTGATTCCCTAAGTTTTATATTATTTTTATTCATTGTGTGCACTTTCATGTGATATGATCTAATGCAGATGCATCAATTTAAATTATACCTGCCTTGAATTACATCGCCAAAAGTCTTTCGAACTTTAGCGAATACTAAACAATCCATGTTCTCCATTTTTGCCATAAGATCTCTACAAAAACTAGAGAGAATAGAGAAACTCATCAATTATAATCACACTTTATTCAAATAACTAATTTAACCTAAAACATTTTGTTCAAACTAAAAGTTTATTGAAACTTAAACAAAGCAAACTCATGAAAAATATGTAGGTTGCCTCCCACAAAACGTTGGTATTTAACGTCGATGGCTCGACGTTACCATGATTTCAGACTATCTAGTGTTTAAATCAATTATTTTAATTGGCGACTTAATCTCATCCTCGTTTGACGACTTAATCATCTTTTGTCGCTTGACAACTTTCGGTTCCTCTTTTACGCACAACATGCATGATACAAGGATGTTTTCTAATGGTTTTAACTCTAGCTTCATAGTATACATCTTCTTAGGCTTGCTGTCCTCCATCGATAACCAACCGTCGAGTATTCTTTCTTTCTCTCCCTACTTTCCTATTCTTTTCTCGTTCCTTTTCGCCTATCTTCTTCTAGTTGTCTAAAAAGGTTTCTACAGAATCATGTGAATCACTATCTGAAGAAGACAAAACTACATTCATGGTGAAAACATTTGTAGGTAAGTCCAAATAGTCAGGAATAGAAAAATAAATAACCCTACTATCAGGCTCTAATGAAATTGAACAACCAAATACGTATATTTTGGCTTTGGTCATTTTCATGAATGGTCGGCCTAGCAAAACAAAGGCATAATTAGACACAGTCAATGACATAGCGGGAAAATCTAAATTTTCAATGCAAACATTCATGTCTTTCAATATCTCTATTAGTCGAATTGAATATATATCTGCTAAATGAATGATGATGTCGAAATGATTCAAAACTTGGTTTTGCATAGACAAGAAAAGTGATGATGAAATGATGTTAATAGACGCTCCTAAATCAAACATAGATTTCTCTACGTGTGTATCTCCTAGCATGCAAGAAATACTAAAAATACCTAGATCCTTGCACTTTTTCAGTACATATGTGTTGCCTGCATACAAGTTCTCCTCTTTTTTAAACAATCTTTCCATTTCAAATGGTTCGCAAGGAACTTCAACTTCACGCTTCACTTATTCAACTTTTTTAACTATGTCCTTAATTTTCATAGCTTCCTCTTTTAGGTTCTCGGACTGTTTGCGATCCATGAGCATGTTCGCAAACCTTTCTAGATACAATCTCTGAGGAAATGGTACTCTATGCTTGATGGTATTCATCCATCCCTTGCTTGAGCCGATCCATTCATATTCCTCTTTTTTTGACTTTTCATGTTCCTCTGTTCTTACAATTCCTATCTAAAGCTTTGCCGCAGTTTCAACCGTTGAAATGGTGTTATTATGCGAAGTCGCATTCACATGTTCATTAGCGTTCGAAACATGTTGTGATGGTAGTTTCCCTTGAATGTTGGCTTGGCCTATCAGAGCTGACATATCTAACATCCTGATCTGCAATTCTTAAGTTGAAGCCTCTATCCTAGCTTTATTTTGCTGCTGAGACAAAATCAACTATTTCATCATTCCTTCCAGAAAAGGACTATGTGGATGGGGTTACTAATTTTGAGGAGCTACTGATATTGATTGCCATCTAGGCATAAAGTTCTGATAGTTAAGTTTCCAAGATGCATCATTGAAGTTAGGTTTCCTTTCTTTCCTTTCATAATAGTTACTCTACTACCCATATTGCCCTATAGGTGGCCCTAAAAATTGGCCTGTCTCCTTGACTTCCCTAGTATCCTCTGAAAGTTGGGGACACTGATCTATGAAATAGTTCGACTCTGAACATATACCACAGGCTTTTGATGTCACTATCAAACCATCATTTGTTTCACCATAGATTTGAATTCTAATAGATCACTCTCAAGTCGGCTTCCCTCTAAATATATTGTTACTTCTCTTCTCTCACTAGTTGGACCACACTGTTTGGCTTGATTAGCTACTTTTTCAATGTACATCCCAGCCTATGTAGGTGTTATATCTGCAAGACTCCCATTGTACACTATATCAGTATTCTCTTTAAATAATAAGTCAGCCCTTCATAGAGAACTTCCATCAAGGACTTCTCAGTAAGATCGTGTTGAGGATACACCCTGCATAATCTCTATAACTTTTCCCATTATTGTGACAATGATTCATCATCTTTTATAACGTTGTGAGATATCTACCTCCTAAGCCATCCTCCTACCTGGCATGTAATTATCCAAAAATTTGTGATGTAGCGCATTCCAATTCCTGATATAACCAGTTGGCAAGTGAAATAACCAATCTTGTGCAACATATTTAAGGCAAAAGGAAAATGCCTTCAGTCTCACTATGTCAGCATCAACTGTAGTAGGCATGAAGCCTACTACAACCATCTCAAATTTCATAAGGAACTTTTGAGGATCCTCATTATATTTTCTATGAAAATCAAGCAACTTATATATCAACCCCGATTTAAGCTCAAACTAACTGGTGGTGACTGGATACTCTATACATATGGTAACGACCCTCCACGGTTTTGATTCGCCTCCTTAAATATAAGTTTTTTTTCCTGCCTAGGTTCATGTCTCACATTATGTTGGTTGTTCTACCCAGCATCCTACGCAACTGGAAGATTCTAATCTCTTCCATTTCCATCCATAGCCACCTGCGACCTTTCTCTCATTTTGATATCATTGTTCCTCTTTCTATATGTATGGTGAACTTCTAGATCAAGTGGAACCAACGTGTCTGTAGAAAGTAATGGCGGTGACCAGCAACCATAAAAGAAAACAAAAAAAATTAAAAGAAAACAAATTAGCACCAATCCTTAACAATGACGCCAAAAATTGCTATCCCCGTCGAAGGCACCAATAATAGTCTCGTATTCACCGACTACTTTAGATTTGTAGTGATGCAAGTATAAGGTCAAACCTACAGGGATTGGCATGTTCGATTTTAGACTAGACATAAATGAGGATTCATGAAAACAAAAACTTAATTGCACTAAGAATTAAATGTGAAGAAACAAAACTCAATTGCTTAGAAAATAAAAATCAATAAATATAAAAACTCTAGAATACATTGTAAATTGAAATTCAAGGGATCTAATTCGTTCATCAATTTTAAAGGGTTGTTTTAGTACTGATTTTCATAGATAGGCTTATAGTGACTCTTGCACCTCTTTCTCCTCATGTCAATGGAAGGAATGTGCGACATAACCAAGTACTAACTAGACTCATAAAATCTCGAGAGCTTCGCAGATTTTCAAAAATTAGCAGCATTAAATTTTGTAAGAACACCTATTATGAGTAGTAAATAACGTCAACTTCTTCAACCTATCATGTAGAGATTACAGTACGCTGCTACCCTTCTCATATCTCAACGATACAAAGGTACATCGATTGCAGGCAGATAAGGCCCCACTTGCTACCTAATGTGATCCCTTTTACCGCGTGATGGTAAGATCACTAGCGATAGCTTTTGACCTAAATCAAAGTGCACTTGCACTTACACCATGAGAAAGGAAAACTTAAGCATAAAAGCCATAGCCAAAAACCTCATAAAAATAATGCTATTAAGAATACGAAAACTATAATTCAATAATATCGGAATTGAAAGCACAAAACCTCCCAAATCGTTAGAATCCTTAGATTTTAATCACATTGGTGTAGAACGTTGAACTTAGCCACTCCTTGACATAGAAAATAATGTAAAAATCAATTAAAACTTACATACAAAAACTAAAAGAAGTTTTTTTTCTTCCTTAGATGTTTAGATCTAAAAGTTAATGAGAAAGAAGATAAGTCTAAAGTCGTTCTAAGGTTTATGTCTCGCCCGGCGTCCTTGTGCCATCATGCGACCACGCCGATCTTGCCGGAGCCTTTGCTCACCGGCGTGTGTTGCGTCGTCCGTGTCGGCCGGCGCGCTCAGCTCGCGCCGAGATCGGCCGCCCCTGCTCACCTCCGCGCGCCTTTCTCTCGCCGATGTGTCGCGTTTCTCTCCTCGGGAGCGTCGTCGTCGTCCTCCGTCGATCTCCTCCTCCCGATCACTCGATTTCTCCCTCTCCGCCATTTTTTCCTCTGTCTCATTTTCTCTTTCTCTCCTCACGATTTTCTGATCTCTCTTTATTTTTTCATTCTTATCCTTATCTTATCCCATTATATATAAATAATATATATATATATATATATATATATATATATATATATATATATATATATATATATATATATATTTCTTTTCTCTTTAAATTTCAAATCAAAGCGTCCTCGAGATTCGTACAACACAAATCTCGAGACAACTCAACTGCCGAGTAGCGCATCTCGAGGCACCAACCCGCTTCATTTCAAATCTCGATACTCGCTACACGCATCACGAGGCATATCCAATGTACATTTTAAAACCACATAAAGCCACTATAGCCACATTTCGGTCACACGTCGGCCACGCGACTCGATGCACGTCCCCGTTCATGTTTCGGCTCCCCGAATTCCCCCGCATATATATTTCTCAACAATTAGCATTAAAATCTTAAATTGGACATTCTCGGTGTCTCCATTCGAAGATTCGGACATACGTATTCGACGAGTGGGTCCCACATACGACCTTGACTCCGGCACGTAGCACAAGTCAAATTTTGGGCGGTTACAATCTTCCCAACGAATTAGAATTTCGTCCCTCGAAATTGAAGCAAGTCTCGCGGGGACAATGGTGTTTTATGAATAAAAACTCAAGGCCATGCACCTTGAGGCCACGCTCGCCCAAGAGCCATACCCCCATCTTACTGAAGATTTGGGCTCCTCATGACAAGTTGGGCTCCTCCGTGACGAGTGGGCTCCTCAAGATCTCCTAAGCAAAGAACACATCATCTGTTTCTTCCCATCAATATATGCCAGGGCAACATCCTCGCAACATATATTGGAATACAAATGAATACAAATGAACATTTTAATTTCATGATCCACCGTCACTAACATACGTATATCTGCTGTATATCCGCGAGAATGTAAATCAAGCTCTCTGCTTGTCTATCCGTCTCTCTGATTGAGTGGTTCCCAACCCAACTCATACTCTCTATCCGATTACGATGGGTAGTAGTCGGACCTTAACGCGACAACATGAATCTGCTCCCTAGCTCTCTGTGCTTGCCCGCTGTTGTGAACACTTTGGTGAAGTGTCAATCTAATCTTGAATATAGGAAATCCGCAAAATACGAAACTGTCAATCTTCGAATCTGTCCATCACCATACGTTGTTAACACCAAGGCACTAGGAATCAGTAAGAAGGCGCTACAATACTTTATTTTTCCTTCTATTTTGTCTCGATACATGTCCAGCGTCGCGCCAGTGCTGTACATACACTCTTAGGCGTTGTGAAGGCGGCTTCTACTTGGGATTTGAGCTTCGTTTTCTCCTAGATCTTCACAAGGCTTCATACGCAACATCTTTAATGAATTTTCTTTGATTCGGTCAAGATTTGCCCAACAATTGCTTAGCGATTTTAAGACACATGATGGCGATGTGAAGGCATTGAGCCTATGTTTAGCTTTTTAACTGGATTTTTGTGGGAAATCACTCCTTTTCATCTAATAACTTATATTTACCATGAAAATCCAAAAAAAAAAGTTTTAAAGTTTAAATGAAGATAAAAGTCTTCGAACTCATAGTAATATCACACTAAAATATAGCACAACTAGCAACTTATTAAACCACCTTATTTGGGTGTCGGTTAGTATAGACCGACACTTTAATAAGTGTCTCGACAAGACGTGACTGGGACCACTATACGACTCTTGACCATGTGTAACCAAACAACACGGGAATCACTATCCTGTGATGGCTAAATTTTAATGAACAGGGTATGGGAAGAATTATGGCTTACTATGTGAGAGAGAAATAGAGCACGAAAGAGGAGAATGAGGATTTTAGCTCATTTTTATTTGTTTTGGTTAGTGGGGTGCGACATAAAGGGCATTTTAGTAAAATGCTAGGGTGCCCAAAAATGGGATGCCCTCAGTAAAGGCTAAGGTGTATATAGTTCAACTCAATTTTAATCTTGTGATTCCATCAATCATGTGCTTAACGACCCTAATTAAGCTAAGTAAAACTTAATATGAACTCGAGCACGAACCCTGAAACATATTATTTTTGGATGATGGTTGCTTATTGGATGTACGAAACTTTATATGTATTTCGTTGAGATTTTATCAGTTGGATCAAGTTGGGAAGAAGGCTAAGTTGATCTCAAACCAAGTAAGTTAGTTTTTTAAGTAAAGTTGGGATTAATTGAGAGTAGGAAATACATTGGAATACGAATTTAAGGGTCAAATAAGGAAAATGGTGTCACACTAAGTGAGTGTGTTATGTAACTTGAGGGCCACAAGGTATGTCTCAACATTAGAAAATGTTTGTTATACATCGCAAATGGCACGCCATAATGCACATTGCGTTCTGATGGTCGTGCGATGCATTGCATTGTGTGATCCACACGAATCCTGAGATGCATCGCACGACTCTCAGAACGCGAAATGTGTTATGATGTCTTATTATGTTGTACAAGTAGCACTACCCCTCAAGATGCGCGCTAGCAAGATCGACTTAGACGGAGACTGCAAAATCAAAGAAGGAGCATGAATTCAAGTGGTGAAAGTCTTAGGTGAGCCACCTCTCAAATCAAACGAGTTCTTGCGTATAGATATCTTGGGATTCTCTTACACAAATTGGAGTTATTGGGTTGTTAATTTTCAAAGTTTTACAACCTATTTCCAAACAAGTTTCAAAAAGAAATCACTTCATAGTTGGATTTCAATGCTTTTTTGAACCTAATGAACATTGGCATGTTAAAATTGACGTGGGCATATAATATAATTTGCATGTTAAATATATATATTTTTTGGTAATGGCATGTTCAATTTTTTTTGTAAAGGGCATGTGTAAATATTTTTATATGACCTTAGAAAATACTTTTAGATATACTAAGAATCTAGAACAACTAAAATTCTTAAATGTTAGAAAAACATAAAACGAAACCCTAAAATAAAACTACATCACCAAAGACTCTATCTCATGATAATTTCTTTATGGTTTTTGCTTTAATAGATAGTTATTTATTTAATTATATATATTTGAAATCACTTTCATAGATGGTTTATTAGGTTACAGTTAAATTTATTTATGCTCGTCTAAATTTAGGTGTCCAAACATTATCTGTGGTTTTTTTAACAACTAGTGTTTGATAACTTTACTTCTATCTCATTGATCAATCATGAACATTTGCTCATCTATCCTTCCAAAAATCAGAATTGTGGGTTCAAGATTATTTTTAAGGAACTAGCTGCAATAACCCTATGACGACCCAATTTTCACAACCAAGGCCGCCTAACCTAAGCCACCTACAAACCCCTCGAGATGACCCAACAAGTCGGACGATGATCTAGTAAGCCTTAACCTGCGAAAAAACAAATCAAGACATTCTACAATAGACAACTAACGTAATAGGTGTGAAAATAAGAAGCCTTCTGTTACGACCCCAATTCCTATAACCAGGCTTGCCCGACCTAAACCATCGCCAAACCCCTCGAGATAACCCAACGAGTCGTGCAATGATCTAGTAAGCCTTAACCTGTGGAAATAACACAAGACAAACTACCAAAGACTACTTAGACATAATAGTGCGGAATAAAAGTCTTTTGAGTCTATTAGGTGCGAAAATAAAGTAAAATGTCTAATAAAAGTTCAACAACTAACCTATGTTTTCACAAATTCTACCCATGGTAAAATCCCTTATTTATTTCATAATGTCTCAAAATCAATGAAATATAAATAAGACAACCTTGCAAATAAGAAAAGAGCTCTGCGCTATGACCTTGCCCTTTCCTTTATCCTGAACAACAGCTGAAGTACTTGAAGGGGGAAAATAGTTGGGTGGGCAATATTTCAAAGGGCTCAGTAAAGCCAAAGCCTGTTTTACTCTAAATCATCCAAGTAATACCTAATGCGTAATAACTAGCATGAACAAGGATAATCATCAATTCCTACTATCATTTCGGGTAGGAGAGGATAACATAAACAATCACACTATATAATGCAAGACATAATAAAATAAAGCCCGAACAAGATAGTCAATAAGATAAAAATGATAACATGAATGCCGTAGAGTTAACGAAGTGGAAAACAAATATAAAGTATGTGATGTGACGATCAACTAGTTTCAAAAGTATCATAAATTACTTCGCTTCAATAGATTAGTGTCTAAACAACCAATTGGCTTCAATAGTATCCAATAGGACCCGGCTTCAACAAATTGGTGTTCAAGCATAACAGAGAGAGGCGACCGGTGGCCAATGGCTCTCCAGTCCGAGATACCATTTCAATTTATAAATCCAAGCACATCAGTTGCACAAGCATTCATAAATAGAAAGCTTAAAGGACCAAATGAAATAGCAAGACAAGATATATTCAACTTGATTCCAACAAAACATCAACCATTCATTATCATGAATTCTAGCATAACTAATACGATGGCATGATTGAAGATAAAGCAAACCCCACTTTCCTTTAGCGTTGCTTTCCTAACCAAATCTTTAGACTCAAGAAGTCCTTAGTGGCATTCCTTGAGTATCCATATTACATACACGGTAGGTAAGTCTCTACATCAAACTATACTCGTGACTTGCAACATGTTTTTGAGTTAGCTATAAGTCTTATTTTAAGTGATTTGTCAATCCCATGATGTTAAGCTTTCCACAAGCTTTCCAAATGTGTTTGGAACGTCAAAAAATGGAGTTAAAACGAAAAAGTTACACCGCTTTTATGAACGGATGAAAATCTAGGTGAATGGTGTTGTGGCGGTGCCATGGGTTTACCCACACGGTGCCGGGACAACGCCAGGACAGCATCAACACCCCCCCAATAACTTAAATTTTCTATCCCATTGATGCCTTGTGTTTACACATACAACGTCGTGCATGTGTAGGCACAGCTCCGGTACGGCGTCAACATCGAGGAAGCCCAAGAATATTTTGATTTTCTTCTTCCCAACTTCCGACCAATTCCCAACCACTTACATCAAAGTCAATCCAAAATTAAAGGTTCCATCAACCCATATCGATCAAGTATTCTTTCAAATGAATTCGTACAAAAACACACCAAAAACCCAAAGTTTTGCTGCAAAACCTTTCCAAATCTAAAAGATATAATTTAAATGTCGAAAACATGATTTCAAAACAACACAACCTCGATTCAAATCAACATTCCACTAGAAATCATGTGCTCTTCATTAATTTGAATCAAAACATCAATTTGAACTCCAAAATCATACATATAATCATTGGAACCATGAAGAACACAAGTTGAATTGTGCAAACCTTATTAATTCACTTTGAAAACTTAGGGCAAATCGAAATCTGAGATTACACACTCATAATCAACGATTTTCATTCAAGATTAACAAAATAGGTTATGACATTACCTTGTTTTAGTGATCTCCAACTTGTGGAGATGACTTTTGTTCTTTAGCACTCCTACCCTAGCCTCCGTGTTGTGTGTTGAAAAGGATTGCAACTAGGTTGTGATTTGATTTATATGTCTCAAGACCAAGGGTTTTAGTGATCAACTCCTAACCCTTGATCTTATTTGATGCCTAATAGCTCTAGGACCATCCAACGTCCCTAATTACGCCCATCCAACTTTGATTTTTACCAATTTACCCTTACTTGTTCCACAAGTAATTATTCTCTTATTAATAAATAACACACATAAATAGGCATATTAACACACAAAATCATATTTAATTATTTAATTATTTAATTATCCTAAATATGAGTTTATTCCTAAATTCAAGGACGTGGACATCATAATATTTCCAATTTTAAGAAGTTTCATCCACGAAACTAAAAGTAAGTCGTACCTTAAGATTCGAAGAGATCTAGGAAGTGCTCTGATATGTAGTTATATCACTCCCAAGTCAACTCCTCGTCTCCTTGGAACTCCCACCGCACCTTAACTTATGGGATCTCCTTGTTGCGAAGCTCCTGAACCTTCCTGTCAAGAATTTTAATTGACTACTCATCATACGATAAGCCTTACCTCAAGTCAACCTAACTCCAATCAATGAATTGTGTATGCTCGGTCGGAGTCTTCTGCAACATGGATACATGAAACATGTAGTGAACTCCCACTAGTTGAGGTGGCAAAGCTAACTTGTAGGCAACTGGACCAATTCATTCGGTCACTTTAAATGGTTCGATGTACCTAGGAGCAAGCTTCCCTTTCAGCCCAAACCTGTAATGTCCATTCATCGGTGAAACATTAAGCAACACATAATCATTATTCTTGATTTTAACATCCCGATGATCCTTATCAGCAAACTCTTTTGGCTGTCTTTTGCATTTTGTAGTCGTTGCCTAATCTGCTTAATCCTCTTTGTGTGATCCTGCACAATCTCTGGCCCTATTTACACCATGTCTCCAACCTCTGCCCAACATACCAGAGACTTGCAAGGTCTTCCATAAAGTGCCCGAATGGTGCCATTACAAGGCTTGCTTGAAAACTATTTTTGTAGGCAGATTCGCATGATGGTAAGTAGTCTTCCTAACTCCAAGATAAATCCAACACACAAGCCCTGAACATATCCTCCAGAATCTGGATAAGTCTCTCAGTTTGGCCATTTGACTGAGGATGAAATGCAGCATATGCATTTCTAATGATCTGCTTTTACTTGATTACAAGTCACATATTCCTGAAAAATACTTAGCAATATTCGCCTTCATCCCTGACTGCCAGTTTTATTCATTTCATGTCATGGTACACTTTGGTGCTCCTTGGATGAATAGTATAATGTGATTAATGAGCTTCCCCAAGTAAATCCTCTCACGGATGTGCATGCAGTGGTATCCGTAGTCTATCCTTGAATCTCAATGCTCCATCTGATGAAAGCTCCTAATCTGGAATCTCTTCACTGTCAGCTTGTGATCTATACTTGCTATACTCTGAATCACCTCTCTAATAGTCTATAACTCTAGAAATAGCCTGGCTTTGCTCTCATATCAACTTGTACTGAGGAACCTGAAACATCAGACTCTCCCAAAGGTAACTCATGTATGCACATCACTGAGACCTCCTCGAGCAATCTATACTCCTTGGTCATCATCATACCCACATCCTTCATTTCCTTCTTCACCCGACTCAAAGCATCTGCCATACTTTCCAGGATAATATTGAAGTGTGAAGTTGAAATCTTTCGAGAACTTGAGCCAACGCCTTTATCGAATATTCAACTCACTTTTTGTAAACAAGTACTTCAAGCGCTTATGATCTAAGAACATTGTGGACTTCTCTCCATACAAGTAATGCCTCTACTATTGGATTTTTGGGGTTCACGCACATCGAAAATGCAAAACAATTTTTGAAAATCGCAACAGGATCGAAAATAAGTTCCATTAAACTAGATCTAAAAAAGTAAATCATACCTTAATACGTGATTTCCTCCTCTGATTGTTCGATTTTCAAGACGTTTAAGTGCGCGTCCTCTATCAGAAGTCCACATACAAACGGTGACCACAATTTGGAATGCTAGCCCTAAAAGAGATTAAAAATATTTTTCTTTCTCTCCCAAAGTCCAGAGAACTCAAAAATAGCAAAAACGAACATCTTATATTGTTTTAGGGTTTCAACCTCTATTTATATGTGTAAATAAGCCATCACTTAAAATTCTATTTGTAATACAACTATCGTATTTAGGTAGTTTAAGCAAATTACACATACACCTCCATAAATAAGTTATCATATAACAAATCGTAAGGGCTTTTATGTTATGAATTGTATATAATAAAATTCATTACTCTAAACCAGTTGAAATTGTGCAAAGAAATTCGATACTTTTCAAGAGACTATGTAAGATAACTAAATACCTTCTTATCATTAATTCGCTTTTTGATGAATTCATTTGTCCATTGTTGTTTAACTAAAGAGATAGAAGAATTTGAATTTTCAAACTCTGATTAATTTAAGGACTAATCAAATTCTTAAAGAATGTTATTTTAATCCTTTAAGTCCTATAAATGGAAATTCTCGTAATATAGGAACTTATACTAACATCCTATACAAATCATTAACTGATTCTCAACGAGTACATCTATCTCTTCGTTAGTTATATTTTAAGTTGTAGCGATAGGTGTCATAACTTAATGTCGTTAGAAGTGATTATTGGGTACTTTGAATATCAAAACACAATCATTTGTGTTGATGTTTTATAACTAATTCATGCTATTATTAGACAACTTCCCTAATAAATTAACTTCTAACACGTTGATCTTATCACTAAAACTTTCATTTTAAGTTAGAAGTTTTTGTTGATCTTTGCTTCATGACAACACTTAATTTGGTGTTAGCAAAGATTACTTCTAAATCATGCATTTCCAGTTGCTTTATCAATTCTTTATTCGTCTCATAGAACTAATATACTTAACATCACTTATGAATAAGTAACTTGAGTGATAAAACAATCAAGATTCTCATTACTTCTATATAGAAGTCATTTGATTAAAACTATGGTTTTATTCGAATTTCGCTTTTTATTTCATTTTGAAAAGGAGACATTACTTTGCTTCAAAGTATTTTATTTTCGTAGAAACCGACTTAGACAACTTGACTAGTTCTATCACAATCCCATTATGAATTTTTAGTCAAGTTTAGTTTGTTTAATCAATTTCTACTTTCAAAATCATGTGTCTTCGTTTCCTTGTCGAAACTATTTCAACATTTTCCTGAGTGTTTCATAATTGTAATAGTTTGATACTTTCGATTTCCAAGAAATTCATGTTCAGTACTTACTTACCTTAATCATTTGGACTTCCCTTTTAACCAATTTCCTATTTGTTTCATAACAAACACTTTCATTAGATATATTTATATTGAACTATGCAAAACATTTTTGTGAATTTAGACTTCATGTGTCTATTTTACGTTCATTACGCTCAGTTTTCGTTTCATAAGCCTATTCTCTCTTTTAATTATTCGTTTCTAATCTCATTCGTCGTATATTACGAGTTAAGTATCGAACGGACAAGGAAAATAAATCTCCTATCGCATATCTAGCGATAATACAAATATACAACACAAATATAACACAATCATTCAAATACCCCAGCTCTCAGTTACTTCCAAACTAATCGCGCTCAATCACCCTTTGGTTCTCAACCAAAGTTTATTCTCAATTGAGCAAAACCTAGGCTCTGATACCAAGTTTGTCAGCCCCCTCATCATTAAGACAACTAACCGACCTATATTACCTTAATCCCTGATAATCTAGTTAGCCTAATTCGTTCTTTCAACTTTGACCTCAAAATAATAATTATTTCAATATTTTACAAGCTCCAAAACTAAATTTTTATCCTTAATGAAACTTAATTCATGATTTGTTCAATTGGAGCAAATTCAGAAATCATGTGCGTATTTCACAAAAATTTCGGCAGCACCTCCCCTAAAAGTGGTATGTTGGAAAATTCACCTAATAAACAATATAATTGGGGAGAGGCCTAAAAGGACTCACAACTCCTCTTAGTTCATAATATATATCAAAATCGAACTTTTAAACTAACTTAGAGTCTCTGCAAGCTTAATTATAGCTTTATAATCCCATAGTAGACCAAAATTGAAATGTAAACCTCTCAATTTTTCTTAAACTAACTTAGGAGACTCTTTTAACCATTCAACAAAACTTTCCGTCCTATACTCACCCCAAGAATCCCAAAGCAATAAATATAAACAATTTAAAACAAGAATTTACATTAATTTATGAAAAAAATCACCACAATCTTCAAGTCTTGTCCACTCTTTCTTTGTCATCATAAAGAATCTGACACCATTAAAAACAACTTGAAGATGTATGGTAAGTAAATTCCCACATTGATCTGTACTCCTGCAATTGTTAGTCTGATACATGGTGACATGTAATTGCATTTCTAAATAATCAATAAAATATATCTATCAACATGACATGCAATCCATTCCGTCGATGCCTCCTAACTATAATCAGACGTCGACTTCCAAAAAGAGTACATAGACAGTATTAAGAGATCATGAAATGCAGAGATAACTTATTAGCGTTAGACTCCGCTAGTCTCACTAGATGGCGTAGAGGCAAGATTGAAACCAAGTTTCAAGCAAACTAGACTCCGAAATAAGCTTATCCCATTCACTCACTGTATGTATGCATGACCAAGAATGATAAATGCAATGTAGACTATGATACAATTACAAGTACAAAGATAATTTCCATAATTAGTAGAGATCACTGTAGGGTTTACTTACAATAAACCAATTTTTAGCTTATTTTTTGGTGTTCCCGGAGCGTCGGATCACCTTGAAAATGGATCCAATAGCTTCCCTACATACCCAATTATATTATGGTTTAAGTTTCAAGTGAAACCAAATCTCTAAACCTAATGAAAACTGCAGCCAAAGTATGCTTTAGAATAGTCCAAAAATATTAATTTATATAACTATTTCAACTAGCCAACTTGAGGTAACTTTTTAACTTTAAAAACCTCAATATTTTTCATGATGACCTAAAAAGAACTTGTAGTACTCATGTCATACTTTCCATAGACTCTAAGAATACAAAAATCGGATCACCGACGGAGAAGTTATGAATTTTCCAATATAGCTTATCAACTAGGCAAACTTTATTTTATTTTGAACTGAAAACTTCACCAAATCAATATTTTCGTAATTAAATCTTCAAAACTTGACAACAAACACCACAAAACCACTCGATTCCAACATCAAAATATTCCCACAGCTTATGGAGTTAAGTTGGATCAAAACCTATAATCAATTCATCCAAAAACCCAATGTAAATCAATATCAACTAATAAAAACATCTCCAAAATAGTTATCAACTGAATTACATTAGTTCAATTCATCAAACTAATCCATATCAGTGGGATTTATTCCAAATCGGTGCATATCAACTCAATACATCAATTCACAACTATCCCTACCAATTTCTATCTAAACCCTCATGAGAAATTGAAAAATCACGAGAATTCAAATTGAATTGATTAAAATACGTTGAATTGACAATTTGCAAAATTGCAGGCCGAATACCTCATTTCCACTACGAAACTTAACTCGAACTGATCGTCTCGCGATGATCTACGATTTTGCTGAAAGAAACCGGGCGAAAATCGGACGTTGAGAGCTCGCGGAGTGAAAACCCTAGTGAGAGAGTTTAGAAATTAGCAAAATCAAAACGTTCTATTGAAATGTTTGATTTTTTTATTTTTAGGTTTTTTTTTTCAATATATACTAAACCCTCAGCTGCTTGTCAGCAGCTTAATTTCTTTTTTATTTAGTAATTCCTGAAATCTCTATTTTGACGTGTTTTGGCTTTTGGCGCTCGTTTTTGATATGCTTTTTCACCAAATTGAACCAAACTCTTGACGAAATAATTCATCTTCATAAAATATCTGTAACACTACTTTTAGTCACGCTAAAACCCAAAAAATCTTAACTTTTTCTACGACATACTTTGAATCCTTATGGACCAATTCTCTTGCCATACTAAACCAAACTTGCACCGATTTAGACTCAATCTCAACCTAGACCACCGCCAACTGATACGAGATTTGTGGCAAGTTCTTGCACCAACTTCATTCTCATTTTACACTGCCACCAATCCCAACTTGCACATAAACCGAGGCAAAATCTTCACATTGAGATTAACACTTGATTTATTAGTTTTTGAGCTACTAATAATTTATTTTCACTCGTGCCCTTCAGACACGCACTTGCAACCCCGATTATGACAAATTGAGGACATACTTCAGCGTTCCCCAACTTCGCGACAAAATAATGTATATTATATCCATTAGGCAAGCAACACGCAAAAGTAATATTTAAACTTATGATCTATGGTCCATAATACATGGGTCCTACTTCGGATACTTAAATCACAAATTAAATATAAAAATATTTAATTAACATCCTAATCTAGTTTACAAAATTCTCAGATGTCACAGGCATCTTTGCATGAGCCAAGAGGGTGAGTGAGGTTTCAATGAATGGCGGTGTTTGCACTCAGCATGGCCATTTGTGGGTGGATGTGAGGGCAGGGATGCTCGAAAGTAATGCAATGAGTGCGAAGGTAACTCCTGAAGGGTCAATACTCGCCCCCAATATGATCTAAAAGTTTTAATTGGGCGAGAAAACAATTTTTCCTCCATTATTTGAAATTGAACGAATGTGGATAGTGCCTCGAACTTGTTTTTGAGAGGATACACCTAAGTGAACCGACTATGGTTGTCAAGAAAATGAGTTTAATATCGATAGCCTTGTGAGGAAGGCAATGGGTAAGACCCCATAGGCCGATATGAACATGATCAAGAATGGCATGGACACAATTTTCATTTAATTGAAATGGTGAGGCATGTGATTTGCCATATTAACAAGCACTGCAAACTCGAAGAGTATGTGTTGGACATTGTGTATTACAAACTCTAAGAACATTATGAAGAACTGACTCAGAGGGATGGCCTAATCGAGAGTGCCATAACTCAAAACTTGACGAAAAAGAACGAGCAGTAAGTGCTGAAGCAAACAAATGAGGAGATGAGATAGATAATGAAGGAGAGAACTAGTACAATCCATCTTTAAGGATCACCCTGATGTAGAACCTTGAGTGTGTGAGCATCCTTGATGAAGCATTTATCAACATGAAATTCAAGGAAAACAAAATTGTCAGTAGTGAGTTGAGACCCAGAGATCAAGTTTTTCTTGATGGAAGGAGGAGAAAGAGTATTAGGCATCACAAGATTTGGAACTAAATTGGTAGAGCAATATGAATGATTGGAAGTTGTGATCTATTATCAACCATGATTCGTTGGTTACCTAAGTACTCCAAGTGTGTGCTTAAGTGAGATGAGTTTGAGGTGTTGTGGTGAACAACACCATTATAGAAAAACCAATCTGAATCAGATGTAGAAGAAGGAGCAGCGACAAAGGCAAAGGAATTGTCGTGATTTGGTTGTTGTTGCAACGAAGACAACATGAACCCCATGTATGCATTATCACCTATGTGAAAACAAATTGCAGCTATGTGACCAATTTTCCCACAAATTTGACAAATGGGACGATTGTTGTTGAACGACCGACCACCATTACGAACACCTCCTCTACCTTGGAAGCTTCCTTGAGTGGTGTGTCCATTATCCGAGGAAAAGTGGTTGAAACCTCTATTAGATTTTGTTTGAGCTAGGTTTGCGCTAGGAGTAGATTGGGTGTAGTTGTTGACGGATAGACTTGCTAGTGTTTGATGGGTTTGAATCTGCAACTGACAAATGAATAATTAAACATGTTTTATAGTGTGATTTATGTTGATTTAAGATATAAATGATGATATTACACTAGGTATTTTCTTATTTTTGGGATTTTGGGATTTAATTAGGAAAATGAAGAGATACAAGGAAAAAAGGAAGAAGAGCAAAACAACCAACTATAGAAGAAGTCCACCGATTAGCCAACAATTTGAATTTACACTGGAAATTGCCACCTAAATCGGCAACAGAGATTACCCAGTGAATCTTCGGAGAATTGGAAAATATACTAGAAATTGCCTGCTGAATCGTTGGAGCATAGAGAGCTAAATCAAGTGATTAACTCCACGATTTATGTACAAAGTGGAATCACTGACAAATTGTTGAGGTTAGTGATGAGTTTTTTTAGATAAGAATAAGGAATTTGTATTTATTTATGACTTGTACACTTAGAGAAACAATGAATAGGACCTTAGGGCTTCGAAATTACTCTCTTCTTTTAGCCTTCTACCCTCATAAGTTTAGTTTTATTGAGTTTATGTGTGAAGCTACATTGGAGCTTTGATTTATTTAAGAGGTATTTATTTATTTAAATATGTCTTTTAATTATATTATTGCATTATTTATTTTCAGCATGAATGAGTAGTTTGGTAATCTAAACAAACCCTAGACATATATATACTTTGGATTGGTATATAGTTATGATTAAGGAATTATGTACTTAATGCTTTAAATCTATTCATACTCGTCAATCACATACTTAATAAGGTGTTTTTGATTATTACAACTATTAATTATTTGTATTGAGTGCATAGTGGCCAATATGTTTCTTAGTATAGAGTATCTAAATCTATGTCTATGATTTTTGACAACAATTATAGAAATAATAACTAGGATTAATCTATATGGTTATTTTCCCGAGTAGATGTTCTAGTCGCTGCTCACTCTCTCCGCCTCCTCCCTCTCCTCCCTCCCCGCCGCTCACTCTCTCAGCCCTCTCCGCCCTCTCCGCCTCGCACCGCCAACGCCGAATACGCAGGTTCGCAACATGAATCTTACTAGTTTCTCCAAAATTTTTTGTTGATGATGATGATGGATGATTTATTTTTTGTTGCTTTTTTTTTTTCTGAGAAACCCCAAAATTTTGAAGTTCCTGTGTATTTATTTATTTAATGGGTTCATACTTCATAGAGCTTTGTCTCTGTTTTTTTTTTTTTTCTGAGATACCCCAAAATTTTGAAGTTCCTGTGTATTTATTTTTTTCTGAGCTTATTAAGTTATTACGTTGCTAACTTTTTATTTTCAATTGTTGTTTTATTGTAGGAACAAAGAATGAAATTGGAACTTAGAATGGAGTTGAACCATTTTCCTACTTGTTGAATTTATTTGTTCTAAATTTGTAATTTATTTGTTCTAAATTTGTAATTTATTTGTTAGGTGATCGTGTTCTAAGTTATTTATTAATTAACATATTATGATTTATATTTGATTTAGATTAGGTATGTTTTCAATGAGTGTTAATGCTATCGTATTTCTATATTATTGCATTTTATCCAATAGGTAGATTTAAAATGATAAGAATATGACTTTTTCATTGAATATAAGAAAATTGATGGCTTGCTAAAGGCTATCAACCTATTATGAATTAAGATTTAACGATTCCAAGATTCCATGTGGTATAATTATAATTATGTTATGAAGTAATGTTATGTTCTAGTATTTGAATGCAATCTAAGTATATTACATTGTTTAGTGGGGGGGTTTGTTTAGATGTTTGTTTAGATATTTAATTTATATTGATTCATTAATTTATTTGATTATTTATTTAAATTGGATTAGATTAGTTTATTGAATTTAAGTTGCTTATAGTTTAATTAGTTTAATTAATTGATTGTTTTATTTTCAGATTGATAGTGTTTAATTCCTCTTTTAATTAGATTAGTTAAAGTAAAGTAAAATAAACCCGATAATATTTTAGAGTTGCCTTAATTCTAAAGAGATTTACAAAATACATGTGGAGACGATATCTCATTTACCACTACTACAAATAATAGAAAAATATGAAAAATTATACGCTCGACACATTTTAATTTTTGGCGCTGTTGTCGGGGATTTTTGAAATAATCTGTTGAAGACCTTGTTGAATGTCATATAATATAGCTGAAGATAAGGAAGAATTAACTTTTAGGCAATCTGATAGGAATGTCATGACTTATGAACCTATGTGTATAACTTTTACAACAAAATTTTCGGAATTCGAATTGAAGTTTGGACTCATAAATTCTTTACCATATTTCTATGGTGAAGATAATGAAGATGCTCAAGAGTTTATTAGGGAGTTTACACATAAAGTAGGCACGTTAAAACCTAAGGATATAAAAATTGATTATGTTAAATTAAAAGCTTTTCCTTCTATATTAAAAGGCTAAGCTTTAGATTGGTTATTTTACCTCCCTCAAAATTCGATAACCAATTGGTCAATATGTCCCAACAAAACAAATTAGTTTATATAGACGAAAAATTAGTAATGCTACGATGGAGATTGGAGAAACTTTTGACGAATTTAGGGATAGGTATCAAAGATTGATTACATTATGTCCAATACATGGATTTACAGAGAAAACTTTAATGCAATATTTTTATGAAATATTAAATCACTTAGAACGAGGATTTCTAGACACAGTATGTGGAGGTTCTTTGCTCGATAAAACACCAACTTTAGTAAGAGAAGCTATAAGTAAAATAGCTAAACAATCTAAGAAATATGGTGAGAATAGTGAATTAATCAAAGAAAATCTAAGTGAAATGAATCAAAGAACATATAAGACACCACATGATAAGATAGATGAGTAAAAAACCATGGTTGAATTAATAATAAAGGAAAGATCAAGCAAAATATAACCTTGTGTTTACTGTAATGGATTAAGTCATTCTAATGATAAATGTCCTTTGAGACAACAAACCAAGATAGAAGAAGCTAATGATATAATGAACCAATATGATAAGTTTGTTGATCTCACTTATAACTTTAATAGTTATACAAATTACTCACAGCCAAATGTAGGTAATCGTATTAACAATCAGGGTTATCAAAGATATAGAATATCGAATAATTCAGAAAGAGAAAAAGATCAAATAATTCAAACATTACAAAATGATATGACCGAGTTGAATATCAATTGAGTTAGATGGCAACACAAATGAGTGAATTCGTAAATCAAGGAAAATTACCATCTCTACCTTATCCTACTTTATACAAAAAAACACCAGCCATAACATTAAGAAGTGGTAAGCAGATGGAAGAACCGAAAATGCCAGAGCAATTAGTTTCTAGAAAAAAATAGAAGTAGAAATAGAGAAAGAAATTGAAGTAACAAGTAATAGGATTCCCAACGAAAATGGTGATGAACATAATAAAGATAGACCAATTAATATAAAACGACAATTCCCTCATCATTTGGAAGATAATAAAAATGCAAAGAAATTGCAGGAAGAAAAACAAATATCTGATACATTAAAAAAATTAGTAGTTAATATACCTCTGTTTAAAGTCATTCAAAATGCATCTAAGCATAAAAAATTTATAAAAGACTTATGCACTAATAAAATTAAGGCTAATGAAAATGTGAGTCTAGGGAACACGTATCAACACTAATTCAAAAGAAATTACCTCCTAAATATTTTGACCCTAAAATTTTTTTCGTTCCATGTATGATTGAAAATATAGGAATTTCTAAGGCACTGTGTGACCTAGGAGCCTCCATAAATGTTATGTCTTTACCTATTTATTTACAAATAACGGATTTGCATTTAGAAGAAACTAGTATATTGGTAAAATTAGCAGAGAGATCCTCTGTTAAATCGGTAGGGTTACTAGAAGATGTACTGGTCAGGATTAATGATTTAGTCATTCCTGCAGATTTTTATGTTTTAGATATGAAAAAGATAATTTCTCTAATAGAACTTCTCTAATCTTAGGAAGAATATTTTTGAAAACAACAAAAGTAAAGATTAATGTTTCAAATGGAACATTAAAAATGGATGTAGATGACGATATAGTGAATTTTAATATATATATATGACGCAATGAAATACCCAATTGATGTCTCTTCCATATGCACAATAGATATGATAGATGCAATAATAGACAAATCTTTTATAAAAGATGAAATAGATAAATTTGAACTGGTAATAGAAGATTGAGAATAAGATGATGATAGATATGAGGAAACAAAAGAAATAATAAGTACTTTGAAATCATACAATGAACTACCAGAACTTACTTATTACCTAGATTTATCTAAATCTCATTCAAAACTTTTTACCTTCTATAGTTAAAGCCCAGAATTAGATCTGAAAATTTACCAGATCATTTGAAATATGTTTATCTAGGGGACTATGATAAATTACCAAGAATAATATCTAATAAACTGACAAGTTTGGAAGAAAATAGATTAATAAATGTACTGAAAGAATTTAAAGGAGCAATAGGATGTATCGTAGCTGATATTAAAAGAATAAGTTGAGTTAGGTGTATGCATAGGATAAACCTAGATACTGACACAGAAGCTTCTAGACAAGCTCAACGTATATTAAATCACCTATGATGGACATAGTAAAAGTTGAAATATTAAAATTATTAGACGCAGAAATGATATTCCCAATAGCTGATAGCAATTGGGTAAGCCAAGTCCAAGTAATCCTTAAAAAGAAAGGAATTACAGTAATAACAAATGAGTATAGAGAGTTTGTAGCAACTAGAATCCAAAATGGTTGGAGGGTGTGTATAGATTATGGGAAATTGAGTGCCTCAACTAGGAAAGAGCGTTATCTACTCTGATTTATAGATCAAATGTTAGAAAGACTAATTGGAAAAACCCATTACTGCTATCTAGATGGCTATTTAGGATATCATCAAATACATGTAGCACCAGAAGATTAGGAAAAAATAACTTTTACTTGTCATTTTGGTACATTTGCTTACAGACCTATGCATTTTAGTTTATGCAATGCACCTGCAACTTTTCAAAGGTGTTTGGTTAGTATTTTATCTGATTATGTAGAAAATTTTATTGAAGTTTTCATGGATGATTTCACAGTTTATGGTAATTCTTTAGATAAATGTTTAGTTAATTTAACTAAAGTGCTTAATAGATGAATAGAAAAGAATTTAGTATTAAATTATGAAAAATTTCATTTCGTGGTAGATCAAGGACTTATATTAGGACATATAGTGTCATATAAAGGAATAGATGTAGCTCTAGGAAAAATTCAAGCACTCAAAACATTACTTTACCGCACTACGGTGAGAGAAATACATTCATTTCTTGGCCATGCAAGATTTTATAGAAAATTTGTGAAAGATTTTTCTAAAATAACACAACCTTTATGTAAACTTTTACAAAAAGTCGTTCCTTTTAAATTTACCAATGATTGCAAGATAGCATTTAATAAATTAAAGGATTCTTTAACAACCACACCTGTGTTTTAGGTCAAAAAGTAGGAAAAGATTCTCACGTTATATATTATGCTTCTATGACACTTGATCCAACCAAAAAAAGCTATTCCACTACTGAAAAGGAACTTTTAGTGGTAGTGTTTGCCTTAGAAAAATTTAGACCGTATTTATTAGGAACAAAAGTAATAGTTTATTCAGATCATGCAGCATTGTGATACTTAATGACAAAACAAGATGTTAAACCAAGACTAATAAGATGGATACTACTTTTACAGGAATTCGACCATACTATAAAAGATAAGAAAGGAGCCAAAAATCTAGTAGCAGATCATTTAAGTAGGTTAGTGACACGTGTTGAGCGTGCACAATAATTTCTCGTATTTTGCTATTATTTTGTAGTAGTGGTAAATAGGATATCGTCTCCACATGGATTTTTCAAATCTCAAAGGAAAGTAATTTTTTCTTGTTTTTATTAATTTAGTTAATATAATTAAACGTGAATTAGAATATTAAATAACTAAAACCTATAACTACTAACTTAATTAACCAAATTAACTAACTTAACTCAAACAACTCAATGCAAACTAAATTAAACAATACTCAAATTTTATATAATTATGAATATCTTAAACAAAACCCACTAAACAATGTAATATACTTGGATTGCTTTCAAACACTAGAACATAACATCACCTCATACTATAGTTATAATTGTGACACATGGAATCTTGAAATCATTAAATCCTATTTCATAGTAGGTCGATAGCCTTTAGCCAGCCACCAATTTTCCTAAATTCAATAGAAAAGCCACATTCTTATCATTGTAAGTCTATCCATTAGATAAAATGTAACACCATAGAGATACGATAGCATTACACACAATGAAAATCATGCCTAATCTAAGCCAATATTAATTGAAGCCGCATAATAAACAACTTAGAACACAATCACCTAGAACATCCACTCGGGAAAAGCACTATAGATTAATCCTAGTTACCATTTCTATAATTGTTGTCACTAACTATAGACATAAAATCTGAATCAAAATATTGTATAATACATTTACAACTATGTATGCAATATTAATCTTCTTTAGTTGTAATACGCAAAAATATTTTATTAAATTTATGATTGACGCGTATGAATAGATTTAAAGCATTAAGTTCATGATTCCTTAATTATAACTATCTAGCAATCCAAAGTATATACATTTCTAGGGTTTGTTTAGATTGATAGACTACTCACTCATGCTGGAAATAATCAATACAAATATATAATTGAAAGACATAACGAATGAATAAATAAATACCTTAAAATGGATCAAAGCTCCAATGTAGCTTCAAACATGAACTAAAATATGTAGAATAGGTTTAAGAAAAAGCAATAGAGAAAAAAGAAAGTCATTTCGAAGCTCTCTAGTCTTTTTTTATTGTCACCCTACGTATAACTCAAATTCTTCATATCAATCTAAAAAAACACGTAATCGACCTCAGCGATTTGTCAGTGATTCCTAAGTTGAATACAAATCTAAGTAAATCACTAAGTTTATCTCTCTGTGCTCCACTGATTTAGCTAGCAATTTTCAATGCATTCTCCAATTCGCCGTGGATTTGCTGGCATTTTTCTACTGTCGATTTCTAGTGTAAATACAAATTGCTGGACTACTTCTCTAGTTGACTATTTTTCTCTTCTTCCTTTTTTCTTCCAGTTGGCTAATTGTTGGCTAAAAATAAGAGAATACATAGTGTAATATCATTATTTATATATAAAATCAACCTAAATTACACTATAAAATATGTCTAATTATTAACTTGTCAGTTAGAAAATGGAGAACCACCTATACTATTAAGGGATGAATTTTTGGATGAATATTTGTATAGTATAAAGACTAATGGCTCATGATATGCTAATATAGTTAATTATCTTACCACCAATTAGTTATTACCTTATTTGATGAGCGCTCAAAAGAATAAAATTAAAAAGGATTTTAAACATTATTTATAGGATGATCCTTATTTATAGAAACTTTGTGCCGACCAAATAATTAGGAGATGCATACCACATTCAAAAGTACAATCAATTATATCCCATTGCCATACTTATGCCTGTGGAGGACATTTTGGTCCACAAAGAACTACTTGTAAAATTTTAGATTCCGGATTCTTTTGGCCCACTCTATTTCATGAATGTTTTCTTTATACAATATCTTGTCCAAATTGCCAACAAACCAGAAGCTTAGGACGTAGAAATCAATTGCCTTTACTTCCTATTCTTTTTTATGAAGTGTTTGATGTATGGGGTATAGATTTCATGGGACCTTTTTCCATCATCGAAAGGTTATGTTTATATTTTACTTGTTGTAGATTATGTGTCTAAGTAGGTAGAAACAAAAGCTACTAAAACTAATGATTCAAAAATAGTGGTTAATTTCATTAGTAAATTTTTTTACAGTTTTTGGAGCACCTAAAGTACTTATTAGTGATAGAGATTCACATTTTTGTAATCGATTAGTTGCTAATCTACTTTCTAAGTACAAGGTCACACATAGGACATCTACTGCATATCACCTACAAACTAGTGGACAAACGAAAACTTCAAATAGAGAAATTAAGTCAATACTGAGAAAAAAGTTAGTCCAACATGTAAGGATTGGAGTCTTAGATTAGAAGACGCATTATGGGCATATAGAACAACATTTAAGACACTCATAGGTTTGACACCTTATAGGTTAGTATTTGAAAAAACGTGTCATTTATCAGTAGAGTTAGAACATAAAGCCTATTGGGCAATAAAAGCATATAACATGAATTATAAAGAAGTAAGAAACCAAAGTAAGTTGAGTTTTCAAGAATTAGAAGAAATTAGGAATGACGCTTATGAAAATGCATCAATTTATAAGGATAAAACCAAAGCATTTCATGATATGAAATTAGTTCCTAAAAATTTTTAAATAAGAGATAAAGTTCTACTTTTTTGTTCAAGACTTATATTATTTCCTAAAAAACTCTGTTCAAAATGGATAGGTCATTTTGTGGTTGTGAGTTTATTACCTCATGGCGCAGTACAAATAGAAAGCTTAGAAACATGACAAATACTTAAAGTAAACAGTCATAGGTTAAAATCTTATTATGAAAATTTTGTCGAACAGGATATGGAGATCATCAATCTCAAGACCGAGAAACAAAGTTTGCAAAGTAATGAAAAGAACTTCAATGTTTACATCGTGAGTGAAATTGTTAAGAATGAAACCATTACACTCTAGATGTATAAAAAGTCGCGCAACAAAAAAAAGAATAAAAAATAGCAACCTGAAAAGCTACAACCTAAAGTGCAACAGCAAGCAGGGAAGTAACGGGCAGAAAGAAGAATTTACTGATGAACAACTAAAGCTTCAAGATTTAAGACATCAAATTGGAATTTACAATGATGATTCAAGGAAACTCTTCCTCTACGTGATGATCAATGACGTCAGTTTTCCTGGTGTTTTACTTGACATAGGGGCTGATATGAATATCTTACCTGAATAATGGTGTAGAAAGGCCAAATTAAGGACTGATTTTATACCATTTATTGTTGTCGATAAATTAAATAGTGATAAGATCTTTCCACTAAGAATGTCGATGAATGTGCCAGTGCAAGTAGGACAGTTCAAGTACCTCAACAACTACTTGGTGGTACCATAGATTAAAAAGGATGACGTGATATTAATGGAACGAACCTTTCTCAAGAAAGTTGTAGATGTTCTCGATGTAGAACAATGTATAATTAGGTTTAGGATGGGGAATGATTATATGTGTCAATAGGATGCTTATGAGATGAGTGATTATGTCAATGACGATAATTATGGCG
The DNA here is from genome assembly GCA_039657325.1 of Stephania cephalantha. NCBI lineage: Eukaryota > Viridiplantae > Streptophyta > Magnoliopsida > Ranunculales > Menispermaceae > Stephania > Stephania cephalantha. The sequence continues at coordinate 42,022,542 of CM077569.1, read as the reverse complement.
ATGGCTATAAAGGTGAGAACTCATGTCATGATGATTACCCTAAAGAGGAAAACTACCACGAGTTTAGTGGAAATGGACGTTATGCATATGCTTGTAATGATAAATAAGCTGAAGATGTCAAGAATGATGAAAAATTGGTTGATGGTCAGTTTGACTCGCTCAAGCTGAAAGACGAGTGATCTCATCTATCAAGTAGAGCCAATGACTATAAACAAAAGTGTTTTATGGGAGGCAACCCATACTCTATCGTTACTTTTAATTTTAGTAATAGGATTAGTTAGTTGTTTTTATATTCTCTCAACTTTTGACTCTTATAACGAAGATATTTAGGAATATAATTCTAGAATAATTTCATATAAGGGGGGTTGATCTAGATAATGTCTTTCCATATTAATATATTTAGGATAGTTAGATTATTTATTTTCTCACTCCTTTTAACTTTCTTTTGGGATATTTCCAATTGAGAGAGGGATGATCGAGTTGTTTTTCAGTTGAACTATATTTGTCTTTAATTATTTTAAGCAATAAAGTTGTTATTTAGTAGTATAATATTTCATAATTACAAATCAAAATTTCATTTCATAATATTTCTTGTCAAATACTAATCAATTCTACCTTAAATATGATTGATATGTGTGAAAAATCAATAAAATATTTGATATATTAGAAAAAAATAGGAATAGGTCAATGATTTCCGAGCGATACTAGATAACATAGGGAATCACTGGGTAAGTCGGTAGCAGTTTGCCAAATTTTAAGTGAAAATGACTTAGTGATTTGTTAGCAGTTCTTGTTGTATACTAGAAATCGCTGAGCTAGTCTCTGACCACCGAGACCAATTTTCAGTGATTTCACTGGCGATTTATGTGATGACCCTTTCTATAGAATAGGGAACCGCCCAGCCTAATCATGTAATTAAGCCCTAATCTCAACAACACAAGACTTAACTACGTATTAGTTAGACATTTTGTACTATTCTCCTCGTTAAATGCGTTCATGATAAATATTACACGTGTCACATTATTATTAAACATTTGTGTAAATTAAAAACTTTTTACAGTTAAAAATACCTAACAGAAATCTTTAACAGTTATGCAGAAGCAATTATTAAAAATCCTAAGTGTGGAAACCAGGAAACAACATCACATGCATATAAATATCATAAAGATGATAACACAGTGAGCTAGTTAAGTGTCAAGTTGGCGAACTAATCGCTCAACCCAATATACAATCCAAAATGTATAGAAGAGACATAAAGTTAATAATACATCAAAAGTCGAGACTTACAAGATAAGAAGTAGCGTCGAATGCTTAGAGATAGTCGTCGATCTTCTCTTTGCCCGGCCTACTGCTCGAAGGATTTGCACCAACTATCATGAAAAAGGACGGTGAGTGCAATATGTAATAAAGTAATTCATGGAAATTCTTATGTACATTTCCAAACATAATCGACTGGTATTTAAAAGTATAAAATTAGCGAAGAAGTGCTAAAATGGAAATATGCTAGAAAATACCACGATTAAACAAAATGAGACTGACACATGCTAAGTAGTAATGATCTGTGAGTCTTTTCACGTAGGCCTTTTTTCCACTATTTTAGGGTGGAGTTGTGCTCTACACCTCTACCAAAGGTTGGAGGCTCGGTGCTGAGCTCTACGACTCCATAATCACTCATTTATATATTCTAACCGACTACCCCGAGTTCCGTTGACCCGTGTGACGCGCAAGTGTAGTAGTAAGTGCCACAACCTCGTTAGTCTAGTGACCACGTATGCCGCACATCCCATATCATGCAATTGATCCTAGATTCTATCACTACTTTATAAATATCAAGAAAAACTCACATTAAGAATTTTAAGACAAGGAAATATGCTTTAAAACCAACATATCATAAAATACAAGTCCATGCATACAACAATTTCATTTTTCTAATCCTAATAGCATGCTATTCTTGATCACCCTTTCATCCAAACTGTAAGAAAGTAAATGATATCATAACAGAGTCAATGATTCCAAAAGAAAATGATATCATAATAAAACTGTTGGGTTTTCGGGTTCATATGCAGCTGAAAACTTAAAACAATTTTTAAAAAACTCCAACAGGATTGAAAATAAGTTCCATTAAACTCAATCTACAAAAGTAAACCATACCTTAATTTGTGAGTTCCTTCTCTGATTGATCGTTTTTCAAGACGTTCAAGTGCGCGTCCTCTATCGCAAATCCACACACGAACGGTGACCATAATTTGGAGTGCTAGCTTCAAGAGAGATAGAAAACGTTTTTCTTTCTCTCCCAAAATCTAGATAACTCAAAATTCGCAAAAATGAAAATCATATTTTGTTTTAGGGTTTCAACTTTTATTTATATGTGTAGATAAGCCATCACTTAAAAATCTTATTCGTATACAATTATTGTATTTAGGTAGTTTAAGCAAACTACACATATGCCCCTATTAATAAGTTATCATATAACAAATTGTTAGGGCTTTTAGGTCATGAATCTTATCATATAAAATTCATTACTATGGATCAATTGAAATTGCGCAAAGCCATTCTTTGTGTGTGACCCAATAGGTTCATGCGACATTGGCAATGAACCAAGACCATTTTGGTACACAAGTCATAAGCGGTCTCTAGCAAGGCATTACGACTACCCAAGTAGCATGAATATCAAAATCGATACAACCTAAAAAATAACATTTTTCATATCTTTTTGTCATGCGATATCCTTTGATTAAACATATGACATGGAGAGTCACCCTTAATGTTCAATCATACTAGTCTCAATCTTTAGAAGAACTTAAAACATCCAAGTAACATTGATCATATCAATTCACTTGGACTTGACCATTTAATAGTCTAACATATCAAGGGATCCACTGATATCTCTCTATACGAGAGGGACAAGTTCTATCTTGATTACAAACCTTCACATATTATTCACATGGTAACCACTCACAACCTTTATAATCTTCTGGTCAAAGACAATGTTTGATTGTGTCAAATTACCATGCTCCTAATATTGAAGTCTATGGTAATCTCAAGTCAAAGGACTATATGATATAGCTATCATGAGTAACACATATAACTTAATCCATGTGGTGTTCTCATAGCGAGTCGGTCCACTACCTTGTTCCTTAATAAGTATTCATAATCTCGATTTGTATTCCTATATGCATGATCATCACATGACCATCGATCAAGATTTACACTAGTCTTAATTCATTATAGTTCCCAATATAATGACCGACTAAGGCATTTAGGATATTTCAACAAATACCCAAAGATCTTGTTATAAGTTAAACATGCAATCACTTATAATAAAACAACAAATGAAAACCTCTATTTTATTAACTAAAATTATAAGATAAATAATGTTTGTAGATTGACCTACGGCACATTCCCTAACATCCATGGCTTCAGAGCAAACATAACCGCAACTCAAAATCATGAGTTGGGTAGTTCTTCTCATGTATCTTCAACTGTCTCGAAACATAGACGATCACTTTTCCTTCTTGCATCAACACACATCTCAAACCAATCTTCAAAGCATCAGTATAATGAACCAATTTCCTTCCTACTTCTAGAAGAACTAATATAGGTTCCAAAGCCAGCCTGTCTCGCAATTCCTTGAAAGCACTCTTACATTCTTTCGTCCGCTTAAACTCCGCATTTTTTGAGTTAGCCTTGTCATTGGTGCTGCAATTTTTGAGAAGTCCTTCATAAACCTCCGGTAGTAACATGCTAATCCCTGAAAACTTCTTATCTCCGTCACCATGGTGGGTTGCGGCTATTTCGTGATGACATCAACTTTAGCTGGATCTACAAAAATTTCTTCAGTATTCACCACATGACCCATAAATTGTATCTCCGAGAACCAAAACTCGCACTTGCTAAACTTGGCATACAATCGATGATCCTTCAAAGTTTGCAAGGTCACTCTAGGATGTCCCTCGTGCTCTTCTTGAGTCTTGGAATAAATCATGATGTCTTCAATGAAGACAATGATGAACTTATCAAGATAAGGCCTAAAGACTCTATACATGATATCCATGAACACCACAGGTGCATTGGTAAGTCCGAACGGCATCACTGTGAACTCATAATGTCCATATCTCATCTTGAAAGCAGTCTTCTTCCGTATCCTTAGCTGATGATACCCCAACCTCAAGTATATCTTCGAAAAGAACTTCGCTCCCCGCAACTAGTCAAATAGATCATCGATCTTAGGGAGTGGATATTTGTTCCTAATGGTCACCCGATTCAACTATCAATAGTCAATGCACATCCGTAAACTACCATCCTTCTTCACAAACAACAACGCTTGACACGTGTTAAGCGTGCACAATAATTTTTTTGTATTTTACTATTAAATTATAATAGTTGTAAATGGGATATCGTGTCCACATGGATTTTTCAAATCTCTTATGAATTTAATCTATCCTAAAGTTTTAACAGATTTAACTTGTTTTATTTTAATTACTTTAATTAAACGAGAAAGTAAACATTAAACAATATGCAAATTAAACTAAACAATTAATTAAAATAACTAAACTTTAAACAACTTAAACTAAATGAACTAACTTAATATACTCAACTAATAAATAAATAATTGATAAATCAACTTAAATAAAATATCTAACAAACATCTAAACAAACCTCCACTAAACATCATAATATACTTAGATTGTTTTCAAACAACAAAACATAACATCATTTTATAATATAGCTATAATTATTTTATATGGAATCTCATACTCATTAAATCCTAATTTATAATATTTTGATAGCCTTTAGCCAGCCACCGATTTTCTTAAATTCAATAGAAATGCCACATTCTTATCATTATAAGTTTACTCATTGGATAAACGCAACACCGTAGAAGTACGATGGCATTAAGTTCAATGAAAATCATGTCTAATCTAAGCAAATATTATCGAAGCCGCATAATAAACAACTTATAACACAAACTCCAAATACATCCACTCAGAAAATGCCCTGTAGATTAATCTCACTTACTTCTATAATTGTTGTCAATAACTATAGACATAGAATTGAATACTCTATATTAAGGAACATATTGACCACTATGCACTCAACATAAAGAATTACTAGTTGTAATACACAAAAACAACTTGTTTTATCCATAATTGACGTGTATGAATCGATCTAAGGCATTAAGTACGTGATTCCATAATTAGAACTATATAACAATCCAAAGTATATTACATGCTTAGGGTTTGTTTAGATTAATAAACTACTCGCACTTGCTGGAATTAAACAACACTAATATGTAATTAAAAGACATAAATAAATAAATAAATATCTGTAAATCAATGCTCCAATGTTGCTTCACATAAAAAACTTAATAAAAAAGAAAATAAAGAGTAAAGAGTAGTTAAAGAGTAATTGGAGAGAGTTATTTCGTAGCTCTCTTGTCCTATATATAGTTCCCGTAGGAATACATCTCCTGGATAAATACAAATTCCTCATATTAATTTAAAAAATCGTCACCAACCTCACCGATTTGTCAGCGATTCCTCAAGTATACATAAATCGATGAGTAAATCACTGAGTTTAACTCTTAGTGTTCCACCTATTCAGTTGGTGATTTATAGTTCATTCTCCAATTCATTGTAGATTCGTTGGCCTTCTTTTGTTGCTGATTTGTATGGTGATTCCTACTGTTATTTCAAATCGCTGGCTATTCGCTGGTGTAGTTTTCTAGTTGACTATTTTGCTTTTCTTTCTCTTTTCTTCCATTTCTTCATTTTCCTATTAAAATTCTAAAATTACAAAAATAAGAGAATACCTAGTGTAATATTATCATTTATACAAAAAATCAACTTAAATTACACTATAAAATGTGTCAAAATATTGACTTGTCAAATACCCCCAAACTTAGCATTTTGTTGTCCCGAGTAAAATAATACTATTAATCATATCATCTTTTCATTCTTATATATTGATTTCAATTTAATTCATCTTAACTTTAAATAATAAAAATTTTAAAATAGAAGTTATTTTCAAATGGAAATATATTACCCACAAGTAAATGAAAGTGACGATAGAATAGAATAATTTAGTCAAATCAAAACATCCCTTAATGATAACTCAACCACTTAATGTAACACTCATTAGAACTTGAAGCTCATTACCAAGGTTAGTGCATAGCATAAGTTTTCCCAATTTCCACTGACAAGCATTAAGCTTATGATATCTAATATAGAATCTCAAAATGCAAAAACCACTAGATTAATCTTAACTTTAGAAAATACTTTATAATAGTACCACAATATAAATCAATAGGAATTTTGTTAAGTTACCAATGAATATGTCATTTAAAACATGTTAGATTAAGAAATACTTCATTCAACTCTAGTTTCAAGTGCTCGAGTTAAATCTTTTTATTTAAAAACTTTAAGAACATCCATCTTTTTTCGTCTCTTATTTTTTTCTACTCCATTCCAATTGTTTCTAACTTATAAAAATTCATCAGTTTCTAACTCATTTATTCTTTTAATTGTGGCATAATAACTTTATATATACAATTAAAAGACATAAATATACTACGTTGTCTAGAGTTTGTTTAGATTGATAGATTATTCACTCATGCTGTAAATAAACAAAGCATAAATATAATTAAAAGACATAATGAATGAATAAATACCATAATATAAATCAAAGCTCCAAAGTATCTTCAAAAACATACAATAAAAGAAACCTAAAGCAAAAGGAAAAAGTTAAAAGCAAAAGGGGAGAAGAAGAGAGAGTTATTTCGAAGCTTTCTGGTCTTTTTTATAGTCTCCCCGCGTATACATATCATAGATAAACTCAAATTCTTCATACTAGTCTAAAAAACCTATAACCGACCTCAGCGATTTCCAGCGATTCATAATTTATACACAAATCGCTGAGCAAATCATTGAGTTTGATTCTCAGTACTCTACCGATTCAGCTGGTGATTTATAGTACATTCTTCAATTCACTGTAGATTTGCTGGCCTTCTTCTGCTGCCGATTTATATAACGATTTCTAGTGTTATTCCTAATTGTTGTGGATTCGCTAATGTAGTTTTCCAGTTTACTATTTTGTTTTTCTTTCTCTTTTCTTTCATTTCTTCATCTTCCTAATTAAAACCTGAAATCATAAAAACAAGAGAATACCTAGTTTAATATCATCATTTATGCTTAAAATCAACATAAATTACACTATAAAATGTGCCTAATTATTGACTTGTCAAATACCCTCAAACTCAGCACTTTACTGTCCCTGTCCCTAGCAAAGGAATATACTTAAACATATTCTTTTTTCATTCTTTATAAATGGATTTCAATCTAATTCATCTTATCTTCAAATAATATAAATCTCAAAATAGAAGTGATTTTCAAATGAAAATAACTTACCCACAAGTTAATGAAAGTTATGATAGAATAGAATGATTTAGTCAAAATAAAACATCCCTTAATGATAACTCAACCGACTAATGTAGCGCTTTTTTAGAATTTAAAGTTCATTTTCAAGTCTAGTGCACAACATAGGTTTTCTAAACCTTCATTGCCAAGTCTAGTGCACAACTAATATAGAATCTCAAAATACAAAAACCACTAGATTAATTTCAATTTTAGAAAATATTTTATAATAGTACCACAATCAAAATCAATATGAATTTTGGCAAGATACCAATGAATATGTCATTTAAAATATGCTAGATTAAGAAATACTTCATTCAACTCTAGTTTCAAGTACTCGAGTTAAATCTTTACATTTGATGAGTTTAAGAACATCCATCTTTTTTTCCTCATTTTTTTTCTTACTCCATTCTAATTATTTATTTTTAACAAATTTCTTTTACTTTTTCTTTTGAGTCACTGCTCCATTTCTTTTGGATATTCTCACCTTTTTCCAACTATTGATTCTCTGCTCCATTTCCTTTTGAATTTATAAGACTCTCAATGTATTCATTTTTATAAACTCTTGTTAACAATTCTAATTGTCCATTAAAATTGAAAAAAAAATATTCTTTCTAACTTTTATAAATTCATCAGTTTCTAGCCCATTTCTTCTTCTTTCAATTGGATAATTTTATGTATATATATATATATATATTGTAAAAACACTTAATCAATAGCTTTTGTATCATAAGATTCATACAAATCTATCTTGTTCATCTTGCACTATTGTTTCGATTTTCTAACCATTATCATAACTAACATTAGGCATTCAATTTAGTGTTCACATCAAGTAGCAAAGTTAATCAAAAAAGGTTTAAAAACATTTTGTTTCCTTCTATCATAAAATTCATTTGGGTAATAAAAATATCACTTATATTCAAAATCTATTATATATATTCATTTTCGTTCTTTTCCCAACTAAAAATAAAAAATGAAATTCATACTTACTTGATTTCAGAAGAAATTTGAAAAATTTCGTCAACTTACTTGAATATCGGATTAAAATTAATTATGAAATTTTCTTCTACCTTTTTTTTCTTTCATTAGTGTCAATTTCATACTTCACTTAAAATACCCCCAAACTCATTATAAACCTTTTCCTCAAGGTTTAAAAATAAAGTTCGGTTTTCAATATAACAAACATACCATGTGAAGTATAAAAGAATTGATAAAATAAAAATAAATATGACAATCAAGAAATTAAGTTACTTTTAATAAGATAAGGTGCATAAAAATTTAATGAATAAAAATTACCATAATATAACAAGTGAATTAAATATCATACCCAAACACTAAATAGAGTCTATCACAATGTATATCATCGTAAACATAAATTATCATCAATAAACACAAACTATAAAACCACTAAACACAAAGTATGTCACCACTATTGGAATTACATAGAGGAATCTCACAACATCACTCAGAGACAGTAAAGTAAATAGAAGAAGGAAATCAATGTCGGCGTCTGGAAGTCGTGTCATCATCATTTTCCACCGGATCAATCCTCTGCGACAGCTCACAGTGGGGTCGTAGAGGTAGTATTCTTGACCTAGCAATTTCGAAACATCAAGATTACTGCTAAGTGATAATCTCATATGTGTACATATTATAGGAATTGATGTGCCTCCTTGACGCCCGTTTCTCTTGGACATCATACGCTCCATTCTGTGGATGCTTTTTTCTAAGGCTCTCTGGTTCTCGAATACCAGTTCTTGATTGCGGAGAGTGATCATCTGATTATGTAAAATTGTACCCATGAAAGTTAACTCCGACTCATCCATATATAATATGTCATAGTCCCTAGCAGGTTACTCCACATTTGGATCATTTCGAGCTTCCGACATCTCTTCCAAGATTTTCCTCGTGTCATCTCTGATTTTCTTTCTCTGCTCGATTTCTCTTCTCGCTATCTCGACTCACTCTCTCTCTCTTATCATTTGTGTCTTCATAACCATTCGCTATATCATATATATATATATATATAACCTTATCAGTGTTGGTATTCTCCAGTAAAACATCCATGTCGAGGCTTGTCATGTTCACTTGGTCCATTTTACTAAAGGTCGTAATCATCAAGGGAAAAGGTAGTCCATTGTTCTTATTTGTGGTGATGGCACTCCTAATGGATTGATAAATGATTTTTCCAACATCCAAGTATCGTAACCCCATGACAATATGGTAAAGTAGGGTTGCTTTATGATTCACTATTTCATAGTATTGCAGGCTCGGCTGTAAGCTGGCATTAATGAAATAACACCAAGCTTTAGTGGTCTTCCTAAGAAATTTTGTGGTTATGTGCTTGGAATCCCCTCCATTTTAAAAAATAAATCAATCTCCATGAATTGCCTCTAAACCTCCCCGTATTGTCTCGGTAGGGAAATGGTATTTAATTCAATACTCGGGTTTGGGGTACTCGTCATTTTGTTTTTGATGAAAATTTGGTAATTCAAAATACTGATTTATTCTTGCAGTGAAGTAGTCCACTGTCCTCCCTCTAACTCGGGACTCGATCTTACTTTCATTTCCATATGCATTGGCGTAAAATTCTCTCACTAAAGCTTTACAACCCCGTTCACTAGGGACATCCTCTAGGTCAAGGTGGTTGTAATTTCTAATCAGTAAACCCAGTTTCTTGCCTCTATGATATCTAGGATCCCAGGCTTGTACTTCAATTTGTTCTTCATATTAAATCCCCTTTTCGAGATCAACTTCCTATCATAAATTACATCATTCCTAAATTTTTAGTAGGCCTTTTCACTGACAAAATTTTCTTTCCTCAATTCATAGTTTTTCTCCCTCATCGGTATCTATTGTTCAAATTCGTCTATTTTCTCCTCATCCACAAAATCATCCTCAGTATTGTAACTAAATGAAAAAAGTGGAGTAGGTTCTCTTTGCAGTCTAATCTTAGGTGTGCTGAAAAATATTGACGTGGGTTGGATCTGGGAAACTTTGGATTCTGTTTTTTATTTTTCTACTAACTTTCCCTTCCCCTTCTCTTTTCATGAACCTCTACCCTTTCCTCCTCCGGCCATTTGGAATAGTGTAAGTAAAATAATTAATCTGTAAAATCATTTGAAACCAAATTTATCATAAAAGTATTCGATAAAGTTTAATTTATTTATCAAGAATAAGAAATCATCGGGAAAAACATTTTTAAATTAAGATTTTGAAATTTATATGAAAGTTATGTATAAAATAGTATTGGAAAAAACAAGTTTTATAAGTAATTCAATTCAATCGATAAATATGCATAAAAAACCTCCAAACTCATTTGAAACTTATTCTAAAATTAGTTTCCGTAGACAATTCGATCTACTCGCCATATACGAAAGATAGTTCAAAAATTTGATAGTAATAAACGAATCATCACTTCACTCTCATATTAGTAGCATAATAGAAAGTATTCAATATCAAAACCATATTCAAAATAAGAATTTTCAAAATTGAGTTCCTATTCAAATAATCAATCCAAAACCAATAAAAAACCAAAAATTTAATCCATAAGAGATTAAGGTTTTAGTTTATTATCTTCTCTTTCAAGTATTGAACTCAAAATTGCTTCTCTAGAAATCTCCTAAGCTCCTATTCAAACTTACTTGCTCAACCTCTAGGTCGCTTTATACTCTGAAAACTCACCACGTTTTTGGGTTGAATATGTGAGGATTGAGGTGGGAATCACTTAAAAAATAAAATTAAGCTTTGGAAGGTTAAATATAGTCACAAATTAGTCTTTTGATCGAAAGGGTACAATGGTTTGTGAGTGAGAATGGCTTAAATGTGGTGATTTCGGGTTTCTATTTTAAAAACTTGAATTCGTTCCCAGTAAATTAGGATTTAAGTAGATTCATTGAGGAATTTCTTATGAAATTGCTGGAAATGAGCCTCATTAACTCAACGATTTGCCTAGTGATTTCTAGTTATAAACTTGATTCAGTGAGAAATCATTGTCTTCAAATTTACACTGTAAATTCTACATACTGCTATCGATTTTCATAACGATTTCCAGTGCAAACTAGAATCGCTAGGAAATCGCCAGCCTATTTTTACCATTTTTCCAATTAAATTTATTTTCTCTTTTAATTATCACATATATATTCGATAAAGGTGGAAATAAATTGGCTCGATCAACCCCCTTACATGAAACTATTCCATAATTGAATTCCTAATACTAAAACAGAAAATAAAGATAGAGTATGGGTTGCCTCTCATAGAGCGCTTTTGTTTATATTTGTTGGCTCGACTGAACCACGCAGTTCTAAGCTGGTTCTATGAACTTAAGTGTAGAATTAACCACTATAGTGCCATTCTAGAAAGTGATTGCTCGGCCATGCACTCCAAAATTAATTGTTTTGCTTAGAGTATCCACGAAAACTTGCGAAGTGGCTAGAAAAGATCGTCCTAAAACTAATGGTGGATCTTCGTTGATAAAATATGGCATAACCAAAAAATCTGTGGGAATAATATACTTGTCAATTTGAACTGGTACATTTGTAACCACACCTATTGGTTTTACTAAATACTTGTTTGGTAGGGCAACTTTTTTGGAAGCAAGTACATCCAATTCTAATTGAGTGTGAAGGAAAAAATGAATCTGCATGTAGTTTGCTCTACAACCCGTGTCACATATAGCTTTAAAGTACCAAGCTCATTTGACCTTTATGTATATGTATATATCTCCTAGATCATCGAGCTTGACAATTGTCTGGTTCTTCTTTTTCTTCTTCTTATTTTTCGTAGGTTTGAATTCCTCCATGTTATTATTTTTAACATTTTTTGATTTCTTAAACCTCCATTCTTGGGTTATTGTCAGTTGATTAGCAGTATTTTCACCTTGCTTGTTCATGGTCTTAACATTTCCATCTTCCATTGTTACTGCACTAATATCATATATTTTAGCTTCATGATGATTTAATTCTAAAAACTGATTGTCTTTAGTTTGTTCATTATCAAATTTATCAAAGTTTCCATAGATATCTTCATCATTAAAATGAAAAGTGACAATCTTATTTTCAAACTCCAAAGAAATTGTTCCTTCAAAGATATCTAGTCTTGTTTTAGCTGTTTTAGGAATGGTCTTCCTAAAAATATAGATGAGGACTTAGCTGATATCGAGTCTCCCATTTCCATGACATAGAAGTCAGTGGAAAATACTAAGTCATTAACTTTGACCAAAACATCTTCTAGTAAACTATAGGGTTTAATAACGATATTGTCGACTGAAGTAAGGTCAATAGGTATATTGGTGAATGAACCTATTTTCATTGATTCATATAACTTGAGTGACATAACATTTATTGACGCTCCAAGATCACACATAGCAAAATCTATTAAAGAAGTTCCTATTGTGATAGGAATTCCAAACATCCCTGGGTCGAAACATTTCTCAAGTATTTTCTTTTTAATTAAAAGTAGACACTTTTTTGTCTAAAGTTTTCCTTAGATTCTTCTAAAAATTTGTCATTTGATTTAGAGAATTCTTTCAGAACTTCATCGTAAATAAAAAAACTGCATAATTGATTTCATTAATGGTTCATTGATTTCTATTTTCCTAAATGATGCAAGAATATCTTCATTGATTTCTTCCTCCCTAGCATCCGCTAATCGTTGTGGAGTGGTAGAATATGAACACACATCTTCATTCAAATTATCAAAAATCTTATCATTTTTATCCTTATCAATTAATTTAGACTTTTGTAAAAAAAATCATATACTTCAACTCTGGCTAAATACAATAGGTACAACCATCAAGGAAAAGGTTTATGTCTCAATTGTTCAACCATCCATTCTTTAGTAGGGATGACATTAACCACCATTTCTTCTTCTTCTTCTTCAATAGTCTTTTGAACCTTCTTTTTATTACTTTTTTAGGAGTGTTACCAATTATAGTTGTGTCTTTCTAATCACTAAATATAGCATTAACTTGTGCTTGATTAGTAGGAGCAACATTTGTCTGAGTAGGTGCTTTAGCTTGACTACTATGTTGAGTACTTAACCTATTTATATGCAAATTCATTTGACTTAACTAATTTTTCAGTTCATTAATGGTAGTATCAGTCATAATTTTATTTTGAAAAATAAGTGTAAAATGTTTGATGAATTTGATTCATAAAGTTGTGCAGTATTTACTCTAAATTTGGATTCATAGATTGAGTGTTTTATTGTGGCTGCTAATTAGGTGCAGGTTGTATTTGAGCTTTTGGTCTATTAATGTTATAATTCTGATTTTGAGGACCATAACTAAGATTTGGATTCGGTCTTCTAGGATAATAAGTATTATTACTAAATTGATTTCTTGAGAGGCCAAAACATTTATTCATCATTGTGTTAACCTCTTCAGTGTTTTCTTCCTATAGAGTAGGACACACATCCGTAAAATGTGTAACAAGAATCCGCAAGCCTGAACTTGATTGGATTTATCATTAACTAATAGCTTAACCATCTTCGATAATTCATCAATTTTATCGTTAGTTGCATTATTTGTCTTGCTATCCAATTCATAGAGTTTCTTTCTTGAAGATTCAACCTTTTCAACATATTTTTAGATTGTTTTTCCATTTTAGTAATTGCTTCTTTCGTTAAAGTAGGTGTTGTTTCAAATAAAGATCCACCACACACTGTGTCTAGTAGTCTTTGTTCAAAGTGATTTGGTCCTTCATAAAAATATTCTAATTTTAAGCTCTTTGAGTATATCCATGTTGTGAACAAGAAGAAAATAATCTTCGAAATCTATCTCAAAATTCATTAAAGTTTTCATCATATTTCATCTTAGCAACTGTTATTTGCTTTCTATAGGAACTGATCTTTCTAGCAGGCATATATTCATCTAGGAAAGCTTCTAACATTTGAGTCCATGTAGTTATCAAATCTTGTGGAAGATAGAACAACTAATCTTGCGCTTGATATTTCAATGCAAAAGGAAAAGCCTTAAGTTTGACTTGTTCTAAAGTTCCTTATTTCGGTTTCATCTCATTAACTTTATGTTGATGTTCCCTTATGAATTTCTATGGGTCTTCATAGTCTTTCCGTAGAAGTTAAGTAAGGCAATAATAAATCCAGATCTAAGTTCAAATTCAGGAGATCCTTCGGGGTATGCTATATACATGGGCTCATATGCTGTAACATTTTGATTGGCATGTCTAAAGGTAAGTTCTCTGTTATTATTGATAACTCTATTATCATTGTCATTATTAATGACATTGTCATTAATTTCATTATTATTGTTTTCCATCCTATTAGCTAAATTTTTCCTGGGTTGTTGTTTTCTTAAACTTCGATTAAAAGTTCTATCAATTTCAGGATCAAACAGATGTAAAGATCGTGTTAGATTAACATGACGAAGTGTGTAGACCATACAACGTATATAATCATTTAAAAATTATCTAAAAATCTCTGGCAATGGCGCCAAGACTGACACATGTCGAGCATACACAATAATTTCTAGTATTTTACTATTAACTTGTAGTAGTGGTAAATGGGATATCGTCTCGATAAGGATTTTTGAAATCTCAAAGGAAAGTAACTTTTTCTTATTTTTATTAATTTAATTGATCTAGTTAAACGGGAATTGAAATACTAAATAGCTTAATAATTATGATTACTAACTTAACTAACTAAATTAATCTAAACAAATCAAATTCAAACTAAATTAAACAATATTCAAATGCAATTCAATATAATTAAACAAACATCTAAACCAACCCTTACTAAATAATATAATATATTTGGATTACTTTCAAACACTAGAGCATAATATTGCTTCACCCTATAGTCATAATCATAAAACATGGAATCTTGGAATCATTAAATCTCACTTCATAATAGGTTGATAGCCTTTAGCCAGCCGCCAATTTTCCTTAATTCAATGGAAATGTCACATTCTTATCAATGTAAAGTTACCCATTGGATAAAATGCAACACCATTGAAATACGATAGCATTAAGTTCAATGAAAATCAAGCCTAATCTAAGTCAATATTACCAAAGCCGCATAATAAACAACTTAAAATTCAATCACCTAGAACATCCACTTGGGAAATACCCTATAGATTAATCTCAGTTACTACTTATGTAATTGTTGTCAATAACTATCGACATAGATTCAGAATCATAATACTACATAACATAATTGCAACTATGCATGCAATACTAATCTCCTTTAGTAGTAATACGCAAAAACAACATGTTAATTCTGTGATTGACGTGTATAAATAGATTTAAAGCATTAAGTACATGATTCCTTAATTATAACTATCTAGCAATCCAAAATATACTACATTGTCTAGGATTTATTTAGTTGATAGACTGCTCACTCATGCTGGAAATAAACAAGGCATAAATATAATTAAAAGACAATGATTGAGTAAATACCTTAATATAAATCAAAGCTCCAAAGTATGTTCAAACATACACAATAAAACTAACCTAAATTAAAATGAAAAAGCTAAAAGCAAAAGGAGAGAATAAGAGAGAGTTATTTCAAAGCTCTCTAGTCTTTTTTATAGTCTCCCTACTTATTCATACTTATACATATCATAGATAAACTCATATTGTTCATAACAATCTAAAAAACCTCTAACCGACCTCAGCGATTTTCAAGCGATTCCTAACTTATACATAAATCACTGAGCAAATCAATGAGTTTAGCTCTTAGTACTCCACCGATTGAGCTGGCGATTAACAGTTCATTCTTCAATTCGCTGTAGATTCGCTGGCCTTCTTTTGCTGTCAATTTATATGGTAATTCCTAGAGTTATTCCAAATCATTGTGGATTCGTTGGCGTAGTTTTCCAGTTGACTGTTTTTCTTTTTTTCTATTTTGTTTCATTTCTTCATTTTCCTAATTAAAACCTAAAATATCAAAACCCAGATAATACCTAATGTAATATTATTTATACTTAAATTCAACCTAAATTACACAATAAAATGTATATAATTATTAACTTGTCAATTAACATTAGAATCTACAACAGCAAGACTTGAAGATCAAGATTAAGTGAGCAAACTCACTACTATACCTTCATTTTCATTCATGCATATGAGATTTAAGTTATGAGACATAGGGCTTTTGATAAGAAAAGGAAGTTGAAGTCATTTCATGTTAGTTTTGTATTAAATTGAAGACATAATTGAAGTTTCAAGTTTAAATTTTAAGCTTTTAAGATATTGGTAAATATTGGGGTTTCTAAATGACTTGAAGATCTAAAATTCTTATCTAATTAAAGTCCTTATTTTCATAAACTAATTTTATATTTAGACTCTTCATGAAATTTCTCTCAATCTACTATATTAAATTTTTTTAGGTAAGGAATGAATTTGTTATGAATTTTACAAGTTTATAAAGTTCTTGAAAACAAAAACTGAAATTTTGCATGTTCCTATTCCGAACCAGTGTCTGTAATTTGGCTATGAATTTCTCATTTTAAGCCCAAATTGAGTCATTCTGGAGGCATTGGAAAGCTTAGTCATAATGCTAAAACTTTGATCGCATGCACCATGTGAAGATTTGGGCTCCTTCCTATTCAAAAATGCTCTGCAGCTTTAATGTTGATTCTGGAATTTTTGCGTTTCATAGTTTTGATAATTTCCTGATGTTTTGATAATAACTCACTCATTTCTTATTGGGTATATCTCATCTTTTAGTATGCCATTCTTGGGTATGTTTGTGTTCTTTAATAATAAAAAATCATGATTTTTGAAGCTATGATTTAGGAGAAATGAGTTTTTCAAATTTGCTAGTCGGAATATAAACTGTTTTAAGTGATTGTAGTAAAGTTTCCATATATCCCTCGTTTCTTATTGAGAACCTTATAGTTTCAGAAAGCTAAGACATAGATCTAAGACTTCTTTTCAGATTATAATACATAATTTAAATGTTTTGGTAATTGAAATTAACTCACAAATTGTTGCACCAAAACTGTCTTTATTTTAATAAAGTAGGTTTCAACATAAGCAAATTATTAAGGGGGTTGATTTTAGAAATTGGAATATAAAAACATTTAACCCACCTAAAACACATTAAATTCAGTTTGTTAGGACATCTCAAGAGCTTAGAGAGGACTTATGGGGGTTTAGAACGCGATTTTCGAGTGGTCGATAGTTGGTTTAGGCTAGGAATTATATGCATTTGAGGTAAGTAAACCTGTCGGACATTCATTTCCATTTCAATTCTAGTTTACTTTTGAAATACAATCACTTTGCCTTCTTTTTTTTAATTCTCAATGCCATGATACGTATTTATTTGCTACCTATGTTTAGTTTAAGTAACTAAAAATCCATATTTGATTAGGTTCATGGCAATTATCTATTTGGTTTCTTATCTTGATTTGGACTCTTGAATGTTGTTTATATCAAACTAGTATGTTGTAAAGTATGTTATTGTATTATCATCTGGTGTTGTTTACCTCCATGTTTCATATGTTGATCTTATTTGGGTTTATGAGGTAGGTTAGTTTATAGTGATTGTAAGGTCGTCCACACGTTTAGGTTCCTTGATTATAATTTTTACAAGTGAGCGCGGCACACGGGGTTAGACTCCCTGGGGATGTCGGCACCCTTGATTTGGCTAATATGACGCAGCTCATGGCTAAATATATAAGTTGATGTGACGTAGCTCATGGCTGACCAAACCTCGATTTGTATGACTATCATGTCTATTCTTTTAGTATATTTGGTACCTGCTTTCATACATTCATTTCAACTTTTCTTCCGTAGCTATCGTAAGCTTTCAGTTACTCTTTTTGTATATTTGGAAATGTGAATGAATGGTCGCAGGATTTACTCACTGGAATTGTCATTTTTAGTGACAATTGCAAACCCATCGAGTAGCACACCGGGGAAGGAGGAGATCGAAAAATACCTCTGAGCCCTCGATAGTTATCTACTACCATCTTTTGTAGGTTTCACTTGTTTATATTTATTACATATGTCATTTATATGTTTTAGGTTAAGAGAATAAACTCACCAATTGATGCATAATGTTACATTGTTGCTCACCACTTTTGATATACATACATGTTATCTATTTCCTAGTTTCCACATATATGTATTTTATAATTGCTTTCGCAATATTATTAAGACTTTCGCTAATTTGTTAAAATGTATAAAAAAATTATTAACTCTAAAAATCACGAATAACGAGAAACAAATATGTTGTTAAGTCCTACATGGCTGCGATTAGGGCTTAATATCGGGATTAGATCAGGCGGTGCGCTAATTAGAGATTCAGACCGTCACAGCTACACATGTTAATTTTTTCTATATGGGTCAATCCTAATCTTAGGATTCCCAATTTAATTATTCACCCATCGTCCACTTGATTAAGACAAAATTAGCAAGGTGTTCAACTTTAAAGTTGTACTTACTCGACTGATCAATCATACTTAAAGTAGGGTATCTTTTTACTTCTCAAATTTCAATCCACATGTCTTGTACATGATAGTTATACCAAAAGTCAATCTGGAACTGGAATTTACAATTTTTAATAACACGTCCATCATTTATCTGATCAGATATTTACATTTCACTTGTACAAGATTCATTAAAACTTGAGAAATGCCATTCAATCATCAAAAATCCAAATTCACTTTTAGATTTTTCCAAAATCTCGAGTTTTTTTCAAAACCAATTTTATCTTAACGCGGTTAAATTCATTTTCAAGGTATATAACCCGAAACCTTTCTCACATTTTAAACGAATACAAAACCTCTTCAATTTGATTTGTTCGGCGATAATTTTAAAAAAACAAGTCATTACTACATGCAATTTGCATTCCATCCACAAGATGTTGACTTCAATTCAAATCAACATTTTAGACCATCATTATATCAAAAGCCTTTGAATTCAATCAAACTTTTTTCCTATGCTATTCGAACTGAGTTCAAATCATTTTAAAATCAATCATTTGAGAAAGTCCCATATGAATTTTTGTAAAGGGGATAAACCCAAACGCAACAACAGAAGCCAATCCATAGTAATGACATTCAAATCGAGTGTAATATGATATTTCATTTCTTTGATTAAATGTTCGGTAAATAGAAGAATATTGGGCATAAAATTTCGACATTAGCTTTTAGACTTAGCTCATAGTCATTCTCACTAAATTTAATGTTCAAGATCAGTATTTTAACATCCCATCTTGGATCACTAACTTTTAGAAGGGTATTCTGAATCTTTACCCATTTTATAGAGTTACTAGTGTTTAAGATTCAACAGTTCTCTAATTTCTTTAACCCGTATTCAACCTACTTAGAGGAATTTTCTTCATATCCAAGTGTAACCGTGCCTTCTATGCTCTACACTGTGAGCTGGACTTTCGTGGAATCCCTGATCACCTTTAGAGAATACCCCTTTCTTGTCGAACCACTTTATAAGTCCCGTCTCTGCATAAGTCCTAGATTTGGTAGCAATCACCTTGTATTTGATCTTGTCTCGAAGTCCTCTGATGAACATATCCACTCTTGACTTCTCGGTAAGTCCTCGAGCACATATCATGACTCTCATCCTGCGCTCCTACTTTACTGACATGTCGTTGTTTGCCTTGAAATGACTTTCAGTCATCTGGCACTCAATCCGAGTCTGCCGTGTCCATCATTAGTCTCTCTAGTACTCCCGGTCTCTTCCAGACTATTGGAACTTTTACATCGAATACTCGTTATCATCATGATTAGTTCAAAATGATTAGTTCCAATCAATTCAAATAGGAGACAAGATGAATGAACAACATATCTAGCGATATAAATAATATACACAAGCAAAAAACATCATAACATGTACTTGTTCATTTTAGAACCAATCTCCCTTCTTAAGTTTGGTCACTTGTGCAAATTAAGTCAACACAAATCATAAGTCCACGCAAATAATTTCATAACTTTATCATGACCAACCTTTCCTAAGTTCAACAACTTACTTGACCTTAAGGTGACTTAAGTTAGACACTATTCAGTTACCAATTATGATTTTCAATTATGAGCCATATTCCCAATTTTAGGATAAAACTACATTTTTTTCCTCTAGGCTCTATTACCTAAGATTACGATACCAACTGTAGCTTTTACTATGTACTAATGCCTAGACCAGACCAACCGTAATTTTTCCCTACAAATTATTCCTTTAGATTCTAAACCTCAACACCAATTGTAATACTAATCCATGGTTATTCTTAACCCACTTTGTTTCTAGGTTCGTCTAACCTACGCTTTGATACCAACTGTGACGATCTCAATTTCCACAACAAGGGCCACCCGGCATAAACAATCGCCAAACCCCTCGAGATGACCCATCGAGTCATGTGATGATCTAGTAAGCCTTGACCCGCATAATATAAATCACGACATTCTACAATAGACAACTAAGGGAATAAATGCGAAAATAAAAAGCCTTCAATGTCTAATCAAGTTGCATAATTAAAGTAGAAGTCTTATAATCCAGCTAAAACATAAACTATTTGTCCAAACAACTACCATATGAAATCTCATGTTTTAATTCATGTCAAGTCCAACACATGGTATATATAAATCAAACAACTTCGCAAACAAGAAAAGAGCTTCTATATTATAGCATTACTCGTTCCTTCAACTAGAGCAGCAGCTGAGGAACTTGGGAGGAAGTGGGGTGAACAATAAGATCAACGGGCTCAGTAAAGTGATAGTATGCTCTACCATCAATCATCCAAGTAATACCTAGTATAATAAAAACTAGATATCAATAGTTCGGGTTATGAGACCTATTATCATTTTTTGGGCATTTAAGAATAGCATAACCAAGCATAATAATATAGCACTATAAAACAACAATGCCCAAATTTATATTTCAACAAGGATAAACCATGAAAGTGAATGCCTTTAAAGCCTAGAGAAGTGGCAACTGATATATCAAATTGGGCAGTAGGCCTTAGCTTATCCTTCCCTCAATAGTACGGGTTAAACAACTTGAGGTTCACAAGTCTAAGCACATATTGTACTTGCATAGCTTATCCTTCCCCAACACTACGGATTAGACAGCTTGAAGTTCACAAATCTAAGCAGAAGACACAGAGTCATAGTGGATGGAGGTCATTGGAGGCCTTCGGCCCTCCCTCTAGTTCGAGGTACCATTTATAACTTACAATCTCATACCAGCTCAACATGCATTCCAGAGATAGAGTAATAAAAAGGGACATAATATGAAGCAAATTCAATGAAGAAATATCAAAGTGGATTCCACGTAAAGTATCAACAATTACTAAAATGAATCCTAGCATATCTACTAGCATGACATGATTGATAATAGAGGAAACCCTACTTACCTCAAGCGTTGCTTTCCTAATTCTAATCCTATTTTGAAAGTTCCTACCCAGTCATCCTCGAATGTGTACATTGGTACAGGGTTGCTACATTATCATTAGTAAGTTTTTTTTAGATAAGTTATTCATTTAATTTTGTAATTTAGCCTTTCAACCTATTTTCAAAATAGTAAATCATTGGTAACTAAAGGTTTGTTGATCTCATGTTGTAAAACTTTCTTTTAGCTTTCCAATAGTATAAAGAATGTCCAAATCGGAGTCAAACGAGGTAGTTATGGTCGTTTCTGTGAAAACCACAAAAAATAAAAATTGTATTTTCTGTCCAGTGCCCCATGGCACTTGAAATCTCTGGGAAATCGTTGAGAAATCCAAAAACATCATAACAATTCCATTCCAGCGTCGTACATTATAGGCCACAGTGCTGGGAATTACTGGACCGAAATCTAAAATTTCCCAAGCAGCGTCGTGGCTAGTGTTGTACCGCCTATATACGAGATTGAGTTTTTCAGATCTAGAAACCCTATTGCTCACTCCCAGGGACTCACGCCAACCTCCAAAGGTTCAAATCTGACTAAAAAATAGTAAATAATTCATTAAAAACCACATAAACATTCCATTCATTAAATATAAGATCCGAACCAAAATTATGAATTAAAAATATGGATCGACAACCATTCACTGCAAAATGATGGAAAGCCTTATTTCGACCACAAGTTTACTTGTAAATCAAATAGGGTAGAGGTAATAGTGGCCCAAATCACAATTAAAATCATAAGTTATATCCTCTACCCTAAAATCCCATGAAAACCATGTTTTTCTTTCAAAACCAAATGAGTGAATCAAAGTGTTGAGACATTAAAGAAGAAGAAACAAGTTATTATTTAGTTAACATAGATTCGATGTTGGTCCCTCTCCACCCCAAATCTACCACACTAGCTTTCTAAGGTTTCCTTCTCCAACTCTTTTGTTTGTTTCAAAATCAAAGTGGCTACGTACCTTTAATGTGGTTTAAATAGTAAGCTTATGATAATAGGGCTCGGTAGACCATCCAAGCCTTACATTTCATCTTAATCTCTTTAAGTTCTAGGATAATCCTTCAGTTCACATTAAATCCATCCTTTCTCATCAAATTTTCAAAATACATTTATGTGTATTATTTACCAAACTGCCATTTTTCTTTGTTTAAACCATTTAACAAGTTGTCTAAGTTTAATTTTGTTAACTTACGCTTAATTTCACACCTAAGTCGACTAAATAGTATATAATACATGCATATATCACATCAATACACAAATGCCAAATATATATATATATATATATATATATATATATATATATATCCAAATACCCCAATACAAGGGTTACATTATAATTTTAAAAATTTAGGGCATTACAAACCCACTTTGGGCACCGACCCAGTCAGTTGTCATGTATATACCTCGAGATACATGTGCACACATTGAGAGGTGTATAGCATGGGAATCGACTGGGTAGGTGCCTAATGTCGGTGCTTAAAGTGAGTTACCTAAGCATTTTCCAAAAATGGGTTAGGCATAAGGATAAGGTTACAAGTAGGGCAGGGCCAGGCGGGGATTGAATTTACCATCCTCGTCGTTGTTAGGCAACTATAAAAAGTTATTATATTTATGTGATTATGGTATTTAGGTGTTAATTTATATTCGTGTTGTAGTTACTTTCTTTGTTTGTGCATTGGTAAGCTCTATAAATAAAAGCACTCACTTGTATTCAGTTGTGCCTTGATTTACCTTAATACAAAACTCAATTACGTTAACATGCTATCAGAGCAAGAGACCTAAATCTCAGGTCGATTGACTTTGTCCATGACTAATTCGCGGTGCTCACCTTTGTAGTCGTTCTCGCTTCTTGCATATTTGTTTATCATTTTTGTGTTTCTCTACTACTTCATCATCACCTCTATTTTGTCTCGTGATCATGAGTGTTCATGTGTTAGTCATGTCTTAAGTATCTATACATCAGCTATAGTGTTTGCTACCCATCGCTCGTGCGTTCGTACATTATTTGCAATATGCTCTTGCCTGCGTGTCAACCCCCTGCCCACCTATACGTTTGTCTTCCGTTCGCAATATGTTAGTATGAATGCCTCACCTGCACGAACATGTCTTGTCTTAATGCTCATGTACGACACCAACTTTGTCCGTGATATGTGACTATCCAATTCAAATATCTAAAAGTCACATGCTACTTTTGAAAAAGAAAAAAAAAAAGAAAAGAAGACGAAAAAAAATGTTGTTGCTACTTTTGCATCAAGTTGATGTGCATGCACATCAGTCCGATCTAATTTCGCTATACCACTATCATTACTTGGGAAATTCACTCTTAAAGAGGTAAAAACTCAATGCCCTTGATCAAAATTTGAAATATGTTATTGATTTATTGGTATTGATATGTGCATTATTGTAAAATGAATATATCTACTTCAATCAAAAGAGTTGATTTATAAGGATTCTATAAATAATTGTGATGCTTTATCAAGGATTTTTGCCTAAATTTGATTTTGAATTCATTTTAGAGAATTGTAAATGGTTTGGTGATAGTGAAAAATGAGTTTGGGTGGTTTTTGTAGGTAGACATTGATAAGTTCTTTCTTGATACTTATGATATATTTTGTTATGAAAAAGTTGAATTTTGAAAGAAAGATCGGATTTTTGAATTTGTCAAAGTTAAGATTCTCTTAAAATTTTTTATTTGGATTCAAAATTGACTTGGATTACGTTGAATTCTTTTGAAAAACAACTTTAATAATTTATCATTCTTAGAATTCTTTCAAATGAGTTTTTGACGCAGCGGAGATCTTCTAAACCAGTTGAACGAATCCACGAACAACTCGATCTAGGTCAGAACTTAAGCCAAAGTTCGAAAATTCTTTTATTCAAGCAAAAAAACTGTGAATTACATCCAATAGGTCGCTTAAATAGCGAAACCCTAAAATTTGCCAAAAATAGTAAAAAGTCCAAAAAGCCCTAAAAGCCATAAACTTTAAAAACTAGACGAAAAATAGAAACAAATGCATGGCGGCAATAAAAATGGAAATTCATAATGAAAGTTATAAGCTAAACAAAACTTTCCTAAAATAGCAAAATTGCCGTTTCGGAGGGCGAAACGATGAAATTTCGCCGAAAAACGTCGTAGTCACGACATAGCAGTGACCCGTGATCTCCACGCCGTTTCCAATCAACCCATGCCCTTGGAACGTCGAAACTCAAACGCCCGAACTTCACTGAAATTACCAAAATGTCATCTTGTCATATCTTTTCATATTTTTCCAAGAATTTGCAAACTAATTCTTGGACTTCATCATTCTCCCCATGGTGGACAGAATTCGCCCTCGAATTGTCATCATCAGACGTATCCCTCCATTGCGTCGTCGAATTTCGTCGAATCGCACCCTCGTCGAGGATTGATCGGTCCGACAACGCGCCATCTTGCGCGCGGCTTGCTCGCGCCATTCACCGTGTCGTTGCCAATGCCGTGCGACTCGCTCATTCCGCGCCGCCGCCATCGCCCGCCATCCCCGTCCCATCGCGCCATCGCCGCTCGCCACGTCGCACCGCCGCTAGAACAACGCGCCCGTCCGCGCCACCAGCGCAGCTTTCGCACCGTTGCGGTGTCGTGCACCGTCCGTTCGCCGCTGAAACAATTCCGCCGTCCGCGCCATCTTCTTCGCTTCTTGTCGTCCGCTCTCGCGCGCCACGCCAGCTCCCGACGTGGGAACGTCGCGCCAATCGCCGCCGCGCTGCTTGGTCGCTGCCGCCGCTGCACCGTCGTCCGATCTCGCCACCGCCCACGCTCGCGGCTGCGTCGTCGGCTGCCGCAGCATTTGCTCGTCGTCGCCGCTGCTGGGAGCCGTTGTCGCGCCAGTCGTCGTCCCTCCGCGAGCTCTCGCTCGCCGCGTCCTCTCTCTCTCTCTCTCTTTTCCTTTTTCTTTTCTCTCTTTCTGGTTCTTTCTCTCTTCTCCACAATAGGAATTGCAAACTTCAGGGAACATCAACATCTCTATCTACCTCATTTCCCATCAAGATGTAAACTACCTCAGAATCCTGTAATGCATCTTCAAATCTTGCCAAAGACAGCAAGCAGTGCTAAATTCTTTAGTAGGCTTAACTTCCTCCGGATCCTTGGCGGGTACTAGCACAATCTTCACTCCCTTGAACATAAGGGTGTATTTATTGGTTCTGCCATCATGCACAACTCCCCTATCAAACTGCCAAGGACGTCCCAATAACAAGTGACAAGCATCCATAGCCACAACATCACACCGATCGAATCCTTGTAGTTAGCACCAATAGAAAAAGTCACCAAGGCGCGCTTCGACACCTTCACCTCACCACCTTTCTTCAGCCAAGCTAGCTTGTAGGGCCTGGGGTGTTGTTCAGTTGGAAGGCCCAACTTCTGAACCGCTTCAACTGAGACGATATTCTCGCAACCGGTCTGCATCAATCATGAACCCGCACACCTTGCCTAAGATGGTACACTTGGACCGAAAGATGTTATTCCATGACCACTCATCATCGAATAGTTCTAGGAGTCATACAAGAACGCCTCACAACCAAGGCAAGTACCACGTCTCCGATCCACGATCTCTCTCTTTTGTGTTGTCGAAGTATCAAAGGTTGGTTCTGCGATGATGTTGGCCTCTTCCCCTGCGTCTTCCTCTTCGTTCTCAATAAAGAGAGTCTTCTTCCCTTTACATTATGACTTCCTGTGACCAACTTCGCCACAACCGAAGCATTTAATCCCACTAGTGCTAGGTCTGTTCGTGCGACTAGCGGGTTAATTGCGACGGTATTACCTCCGATAAGCATTTGTCCCAACCCAACACTAACATTACTTGTAAGCATTACTCACACCCCGACGCCGTTGTTTCTCCCAACAATGCTCGCTGGTGCGCTGCAGATAAGAAGCCGGATCAAACATGTTGACGACATCTTGGATCTGCACCTCGATCCACCAATATACCGCGCCACTAATTGGTCGTTAGTCTCCCGCAGCTTCATTTCTAGCGACTAATCG
Source organism: Stephania cephalantha (assembly GCA_039657325.1). Classification (NCBI taxonomy): domain Eukaryota; kingdom Viridiplantae; phylum Streptophyta; class Magnoliopsida; order Ranunculales; family Menispermaceae; genus Stephania; species Stephania cephalantha. Next base: position 41,995,753 of record CM077569.1, on the reverse strand, counting down.
ATAAAACTCGATAGTGTAATCATCTATCGACTTTGCCCCTTGTCTCGGATTCTCGCAACCTCGATACATAAGGCGTTGGAAATTGTAAGGCAAGAACTCGGCCGTAAGTGCTTTTTCATCTTCTCCCACGAGGTGATCTTCGCCTTTCCATTCCTATTCCGCATCAACTTCGTTGTTGCCACCAAGCCGTGCCCTGTTGCGGAATCTGAGTCGCAACCGATTGCACACGCTTGCCTTCGGGCACACCTTTGAATTCTAGGACTTCTTCAACCGACGCCACCACCCAAGAATTCTTCCGGTTGAAGGGTGCCATGGAATTCTGGGACCTCCGTCTTCATCCCGCACTCCCACCGCTGCGATCATCCTCAACCGCACGCGGCTGTAGCGCCTCCTCGGTGCCTCAACATACTCATCCTCCCCCCGGTAGAAGAATCTCCTCTTGGTTCATCACCAACAGGTTCCCTTCCGATGGTTACGGATACGATTCATATTCTGACCCAACAACTGATCGATTATGGCAGTTAATTGTTCTACCACCGCGCCCATGCGTTGGTCAATTATTTGGCCAATTTGTCGATTCGATTGTCACGGTCATACACCTCCTCGATACGCTTCTTGGTTCCTCTTCGGCGGCATGATTTCTCCAATCACGCTGAAGCAGGCTCTGATACCAACTGACGCAGCGGAGATCTTCTAAACCAGTTGAACGAATCCACGAACAACTCGATCTAGGTTAGAACTTAAGCCAAAGTTCGAAAATTCTTTTATTCAAGCAAAAAAACTGTGAATTACATCCAATAGGTCGCTTAAATAGCGAAACCCTAAAATTTGCCAAAAATAGTAAAAAGTCCAAAAAGCCCTAAAAGCCCTAAACTGAAAACTAGACGAAAAATAGAAACAAATGCCGCAAGCGGCAATAAAAATGGAAATTCATAATGAAAGTTATAAGCTAAACAAAATTTTCCTAAAATAGCAAAATTGCCGTTTCGGAGGGCGAAACGATGAAATTTCGCCGAAAAACGTCGTAGTCACGGCATAGCAGTGATCCGTGATCTCCACGCCGTTTCCAATCAACCCATGCCCTCGGAACGTCGAAACTCAAACGCCCGAACTTCACCGAAATTACCAAAATGTCATCCTGTCATATCTTTTCATATTTTTCCAAGAATTTGCAAACTAATTCTTGGACTTCATCAGTTTTCAACCATTTATTTTATTTGAATTACATGTTTTTGTATATTTTCGAGGTTTGTGAGTTTATGAGTTGTTATAGTGGGTGGAGGAGGAAGAGGAAGAGGGAGACTTTCAAGAGGGGAAATGGCTAAAAATGTAGTAGTAGAACAACCCAAGTCAAAATCCAGAATTCCAATAGTTTATGTAGAAGCTACAAGTCTTTATTAACATTCCTAGGAATAGAAGCCGAAGGGAAGCTACCCTACCAACATCGAGTAGTAGAAGTGAAGAGATAAAGGGTTGTGTGGAACAGGTTGTTCAGATTTACTTTGATCCTGACAATCTGACTAATGAGACAGCTTTGAAGAGGTGAAAAATTGATTTTGCGAAGCAAAGAAGGAAAATAATTCAAGATAAAGGCTTTAATGTGAAAAATGAGACTAAGTATGAACTTAGGATACTTAGTATCATTAGACAAAGAAATTGGCGAGTTTTAACTAGGGATTACAATTATTTGGATAGTAAAAATAGCAAACCTGATACGGGTTGTGAACTTTTGGTGAGAGAATTTTAAAGCTAATGGGCATGTTAATGTAGATAGAAGGAATCAATCCATAGTTTAAAGAAAGATTGTGGATTATTCGGCATAGAGAATAAATTGATATTTTGGTTTACCGAATTTTCATTAAAGGAGAATAATGATTAACCACAACAAGTTTATGAGATTAAGCACCATTTCCCCTAGGAAATGATTAGAAGAAGGTTAGAAGCAATTCCAGGTAAAGGTTTTATGAGAGATGCCAATGGTTACCTAAAGCATATCACGTACAAAAACTGTAGGAAGACAACCAAGGCATGGTGCTATATATTGGAAGCTTATCTTCAACCAAGCTTGCAACATTATGAAGTTATGAACTACAGTACGACATGTATATCGATGTTGGAGTGGTGATCCATGATGCCATCAGACACGATATGACCACCAATAAGAATGATGGACTACCTTCTCCTTTGATGATTACTGAATTTTGTAGGCAAGATAGAGTTCTTATGGAGAGACTAGAGATGAATATTCTTCCTGACAAGACTATAATGGTTGAATCTATAAAGAATATGAAGAAAGTGTTTGGATACACAAGTTCGGAAGATGAGAGGGAAAAAGTAAAAATGAGAAGATAAGCAGAAGAAGAAAATAGAAGAGTTGCAGAAGAGACTCAGGCTGCGGAGTATGCAGAGACTCAAGGATTAATGTATAATTAAAGACCAACTTGTCCTTATCTTGTATTGTTTATGGAAGAAATAGAGATTTTTATGATGAGCTTTCTACTTCACAATCAGATGAGGACTTTGATGAATCAGGAGATTATTTTTTAAAACCAGGGAGAGTTTCCTCGAAAATTATATGGCTCTAAATAACGATTGATAAGAAGAATTGATAGACCGGTAGCGCAATATCCGGTAAGACTCATCTAATTGAGACTTCCACAAGAGGGTATGGTTGATTATCAGCTTTAAAACCCTGCAAGTAGTTACAGGTCTTGTTGAAATGATTATGATGATGGTGATCAAGGAGATGGTGTAACTTCTTAACGAAGTTTTCAATTTCTTAATCCTTCTGAGTGAATCTACTGTAAGGAAATATTTTTGTATTTAAATTCACTACTTGTCTGTGACTTGAATTATGATTGTTATGGATTATGATTTTTGTTATAATTTCACTTGGATATATGTCCTTGTTATATATGAAATGTGCTAATCTTTTATGAGCATTAATTATTTTGAAATTTTTATACTTTTTATGCTTTACGAGGTATATTATTTTCATTTGTAAATCAAAATTACTTTTTAAACCTTGAGGACAAGGTTTGGAATGAGTTTGGGGGTATTCTAGTATATCTGAAATTAAGTGAAGTAAAGGGATAATATAAAAAAAGGAAAATGAAGGTTAAAGGTAAAGATTTCAATTAATTTATTTGATTTTCGAGTATACAAGGTAATATCATTTATATTTTCATTTCATTTTCAATTAAAACAAGTTTAGAATAGATTTATACTGAGAATTATGATATGGACTTAACTTAAATTAAATAGAAGTGATATTCTTTTATGATCATAAGGAATGAGAATTGATTAGATGAAAGGAATCAATCATTTATGCCCAAGTTATTGACTTAGCAAGATTGTGTATTCACTAGATGAGTTTGGAGGGATCGATTGCCTTGTGTTAGGTATGAAAGTGGGTTGACGATCAACACAGAGCTAGATAAACAAAACACATCTTTAAGAATCCTAGAACAAAGTTACGAGTCAGTTGAGGCGATATAATATGAGACTGATACCACAATTATGGGATGATTTAGGCATTGTTTGTTTATAAGTAAAGTAAGCCTAAATATTAGCCTATCTATCATTATATTATCAATAGTTAACCCGTTTGAGTCTAATTAGACTTATATTCCTTAGTACCTATTATTAAACCTAATAGACAAATGGCCTTTATACCTTTACCTAATCAGAACGGCTATACTTAGACTTAATGTTTTAATGTATAAAACGTTTAGAGAAAGAGAACTTAAAGAAAATGAGGAAAGAAAAAAGGGAGAATATAAACCCTAAAAAAAGAAAAAGTGAATTTTGTAAAATTAAGGAAAATGAATTCACGATGCCTACAAAATTTATTCATGAATACAGAGTCCTACCTAAAATGGTATTCGAAGAATGCAAAATTTCTTCTAAAAACAAAGAAGGGGTCGGGTGGTTGGAAAAATGTGAGAAATGCACTATTGAGAAAAAAAGTATAATATATTAAGTGCAAGAATCCTTACTTTGAAAATTCTCTATTCTCTATTCTTTGTTTTAATTAATAAGTTTAAAAAGGTTTGATATAACCACCCAAAAACCCAAAATGACGCATATCAAGGGCATTTCAGTAATTTCATATTTTATTATTTTTTGGTGTGCTAATTGGATGTATTATATGGTATTAATACTAAGTTTGGTGAAATTACTAAATTCATAAATAAATTAATTCAAAATAATTAAATAACTAAAAAAGTATAATTGAGGCGATTATGGACTTAAAGACACCTAATGGGCTTGAACCAACCTAGGGGCAAAAAAGTAATCTATGGAAATTCCACCTTAATTAGCCTAAGTATAAATACTAACTTATAAACCGTAGCCACAAATTTTGTTCCAAAACCAAAGATAAAGATAGGAAGTTGTAGGAGAGCAAGATTGGGTTATTTTGGGTGGGTTTATGCTCTACATACAAGGAAGACTTTAATTTGGTAATCACACACACTCCTTGATCTCTAATCCTCTCTCTTTTGTATTTTGTTTGGCTAAGTTGAGCTTTTTGGTGGTATTCATGGTGGCTAGTGGTGAGATTGGGGTGCCGCCACCAATTGATGGTGTTTTGGTGCCCCAATATCCCAAATTTGGATGTAAACCAATTTTGGGTGATTGTTGTTAATTTGGAGAGTTTTTGAACCCTTAAAAGTGTTTAGGAGGTTGGAGAACCTCAAAAAGAGGGGCAGTGCCACCGGAAAAGGGCGATAGCGACCTCGCCGCTGCCATTGGAGTAGGGCGACGAGCCCACTGCCGCCACTATGAGGAGGAGAGTGATAAGTCAATAATTAGACTATGTTTTATAGTATATTTTAGGTTAATTTTAGATGTAAAAGACTATATTACATGAGTTTTTCTCTTTGTTTTTGTTATTTCAGATAACAATTGGAATATTTGAAAAAATAGATGAAAAAGGGAAGAAAGTGAAGGATTTGATCGAATGAAAATAACCATCAGCGAATCAAGAATCAACTGGAATTGACTGCCTGCGAATCCTCAACGATTTGGGAATTACACTAACAATCGCTGGTCAAATCGATGGAGCACAAAAGGCAATTTTTTAAGGATTTTTTCCAACAATTCGGGCAATAAGTATAATCACTAAGGAATTGCTAGGTTCTATTTCGAGAATTTTAAATAACCAAGAGACATTTGAGTTAGTTTGGGATATGTACTACCTAGAATACTATATATATATGACCATAGGGCTACAAAATCAATTGCCCTTGAGTACTTAGATCAATACTTCATTGCTCTTGGAGCCATAGTTTATTGTTTTAGTTTATTGCTTTATTATTCATTGCTTTTGGAGACGATCTGAAGATTTAAAGTATTTATTCAGAGGTATTTATCTATATCTTTTATTTACTTATTGCAAAGTTATTTATGATGATGAGTGAGTATTTTATTAATCTAAACAAGGTCCGAACACGAACTTGATTTGTTTTGTGATGTAGTCATGATGAGATAATTTTTTGCTTAATGCTTTAAATCAATCGTATTCTTTAATTCACTGATTTAATAGATTATTATTTGCATATTTTAATCATGAAACTTTGTATTGTATGCTTAGTCTAGAATGTGTACTGTGATATTTGGATTCAATATCTAGTTTAAAGTAGTAAATATGATTGTTTAAAAAGTCTATTACCATTTAAATGTCCTAGGTGAATTGAGATCTAAGTTTAATACTTAAGTGGCTTTCCGAAAGTATTAGATTTAGTAGTTCGAAGTTTTCACAAAGTGTAATGCGATTTTATTACCTAAAGTTAATTTCCTTGAGTATCCAAAGGGTTAATTCAATTAAATTAGAACATGACTTTTCCACCAATATAAGAAGAACTAATGGCTTGATAAGGGTTGTTTACTTACTTATGATTAGATTTAAATGATCTAGAATACTTTATTAAAAGATTAAAGTATGTTCATGACTATATGATTTAAGTTATATGTTTGGATACAAAACGGATTGATGTTTCATTGTTCTGGATGTTTGTTTAGATATTTATTTATTATTAGATTGAATTGATTTGAATATTAGTGAGTTTGAATTGTATTAATTAAGTTAGTTTAATTAGTTTAGTTAATTATTATAGTATTATAGTTTGAATTAGTAATTCTTAATTCTCGCTTTAATTCAATTAATTAAATTAAAGTAAAAAATAATAAAAACTATTGAAAGACTTTTTCCTAAAGAAGTTTGATAAATCCATATGGAGACGATCCCACTTATCAATACTACAAATAATAACGATATACGAGAAACTTATTGTACACGCTCGACACATGTCAATTTTTGGCGTCGTTGTCAAGGATTCTTACAAAAAAATTTAGGAGTTTTAGACGTTGTATGGTCTACCCGTTTCGCCATTCTAATTCCACATGATCTTCACATCCATTTGATCCTAAGGTAGATAGGACTTTCAATCGTAATTTAAGTCAACAACAACCTAGGGAACACCAAGCTACCACAATAGAAGCCAATAATAACCTTGATAATAATAATAATAATAATAATAATAATAATAATAATAATAATAATAATAATAATAATAATAATAATAATAATAATAATAATAATATTAATAATAATAATAGAGAACTTACTTTTAGGCAAGCCAATCAAAATATCACTGCTTATGAACCAATGTGTGTTGCTTATCCTGAGGGATTTCCTGAATTTGAACTAAGATCTAGATTCATTAGTGTTCTACCAAACTGCTATATATTTTGCATTAACATTGTGTAATTAGGAAATTATTGAGCTGCTGACTCATTAAATCTAACAATTTCAGGTACCACTCAAGTCAGCGACAAAATGAATCCGAAACAGGTCAGGAGTAGACCATGTTAAATAAATAATGTGTAGTCTCTAATGTAAAATACTTAGTAGTGACGAAGAGGGTAAAAATGTGTTTTGTAATATTAAGGAATATTGTAAACTCATTATAAAATAATAAATAAATGAGTTTTATATTATTTTTTCCCAATGTTTAATTATATTTGGTACTGGCCTTGTGGGTAGTCCATCTAGACCTTATGAGTATATCGAGATCAAGGTGTGACAATTTGATATCAAAGCACAGTATAACTTGGTAAAAAAATAATAAAAATAAAATAAAAAATAAAAATATACCAAAAAAATGAAAGAAGTTGTTATTACAGTAAATGTCAAAATAATAAGTATCTAATTAAATAGATAATAACATAAAATATAATGAAAAGAAAATAATAAATAATGGGTTTATTTATTAGATTCAAATAGAGACAAAAGTTGCCAGTAAGAACTTGTAAAGTTAGTGCCAGTTATTGTAGAGTTGGTGATGAGGAGGCTCCTGCTAGGGGATTAATATGAATCTTACCTTTGTCACATATATATATATATATATATGAAAAAAAAAAATATAAAAAAAAAAGTATTGCATGTGTATACTTAGGTGTGAAGAATTAACATAAAATAAGTCATGCATATCTGATGAATGGATAAAACATCTAGAAGATGGTTGTGATGTGTAAACAGGTAACGCATGAAGAAATTAATGGGTAAAAAAATAGAAGAAAAATAAGGATAATTATAAGAAAACCATCATTATACCTACTAGCTATTAGAGTTAATGAATAGCTGCATCTCTATAGGGTCATGATAAAGAATATTCTTCCAACCCTATATAAAGAACGAGATTCCATTCATGTCGTTAATCAAAATTATCTCGAACTCAAATTAATTTTTCTCCATCCACTGCTTCTTTTTTTAAGTTTTACTACCTGTCACACGGCCCACACTTAACAATTAAAACTATCTTTTAGTACTTTTAGTGCCAGTATTTATACGAATTTTGACCCTACTCTTAACTTAATGACTTTGTCAACTAATTTACCTTACTTCTTCGGTCAAGCTTTTGAACGACAAAGCGTACTCAAAGTAAATCTTACTCAAAATATTTTTTTAATTAATGCATTGTATCTATAGATCATAATATTTTTCTATCGCCAAAATACCATTTTTCTTCATTGCATAAAAAATTTATTTACAGTGTAAACGTTGAACAGTTTGCTCAAACTATAAAAGTATGCATCCTAAGAAACTAATATATATGTACATTGTTTTAAACCTTAAACTCTCTTTTCTAAACTAACTAACATTAACAAACATAACCAACTAAACTAAATAAACTAATTAACTAAGTAAGTAACTAACTATAGTATTAACCTTAACCAAACTAAAATAACTAACCTAACCAAACTAAACTAACTAACAAACTAAACTAACTAACCTTAACTAACTAAACTAACTAACTAACTAACTAACTGACTAACTAACTAACTAACTAACTAAACTAAACTAAACTAACTAACCTAAACTAACCTAACCAAACCAAACTAAACTAACTAACTAACATTAACCAAACTAAACTAACTACCTAAACTAACCTAACCAAACCAAACTAAACTAACTAACTAACTAACTTCAACTAAACTAACTAACTAACTAACTAACTAACATAACCAAACTAAAGTAACTAACAAACTAAACTAACTAACATTAACTAACCAAACCACCTAACAATACAAACTAAGTAAACTAAAATAACTAACTTAACTAGCTTAATTGCAAACATAACCTAACTCAACTACACTAAGGAACATACCCTAACTCAACTACACTAAACAAACATAACCTCAACACCTAAACTAAACTAACTTAACTAACTAAACTAACTTAACTAACTTAACTAACTAACCTAATTAACCTAACCAAACTAAACTAATATAACCTAACCATCGACACCTAACTAACTAAGCTAACCACTTAAGTTAAATTAAACATATAACCTAAACTAACTTAACTAACTAAACTAACTATTGAAGAGTAATCAAATCTACGACATTATAATAATATGGAAAACGTGAGAAATAAGTTTATTCAATGAGAAAGTTGAATACACGTACTTTGTGAACCCAAAATATAAGTTAATTACAAATCACCATGACATCAAGTAAACTCATCATGCAGTCTATTTCGGCGGTTCCGTTGACGTTGTTGCTCTTGGTGATGCAAACCGACGTACTCTTTATCTTGTTGGACGATGTGTTTGTACATCCGGTTGAGCTTGTTGAGGTAGGCTGGTCTTGCGATGAATCACGTCGAGTAGATTGTTGCGTTTCCTCCTGGTTCTTGACTCGACTCACCTCTCGCTACTGCGATGCTACCAAAAATAGGAGGTGGAACCATCCCGAAATATTGGCTTCCCCGCATGGGGTTGGGGGAATGGAACATGAGGCTGCGGCATGGTCAACAAGTTCATGAATGAAGGGTCTCCACTATACGCCATATTGTAATTATATGGAGTAGGAGTATATGGACTAGGCATGTGCGAGGCGATGATGGATACATTTGAGGATGAGGCATTCCAGGGGTCCACATATGAAGACGACGGCCCAGTGCGTATGGATCAAAATAGTAAGGAGGAAGATTCACGCTCGGCGGCACAGGTACAAACATTTGAGGTTCTTCTTTGGGGTGGCGACGATCGTCGGCTACTCTCACCAACGCGCTCTCTGTTCTACTCGCTCTCGAACGAGATGAACGTCTTGGAGGAGATCGTCTGCTACTCTCTGCGGCAATCTCGATGCGAGTAGATGGACGTGGTGGACGAGGACGCTCAGGTGCGTTCCCGCACAATCTCTGGTCGTGCTCGTCTTCTTCTCACCTCTATGTTTGGTTCGGCCTGATCGTCTTCTTCATCGTCTGTTCATTATCCTCATTAATGTCTTGCTCGACGTCAATTCCGTCATGCGAAAGAGTAGACCTTCGCCTTTCGTCTTCGTCTAAAATTTGAATCCCTTCATCAAGCGCAAGAAGACCTTGCTCGTACCATCCTCGATAAACACTCGCCTCGATCGATGCACCAAGTTACGCCGATATACAAAATATAAGAGGTCGAGCACGCAATATAAGAGATTTAATGTTCGAGGAAAATAAAGAGTTATAATATTACCGAGTAGTCACGTAATGCCCCGTCGTGTCCAACGAATCTCCTAGTGACCGAAGCGATACCACGTCATGTACTCTTGGTGATCGTGGCCTTCATTAACTGCCGCTGTGGCAATGGTGTCCCCACGATTCTCCCACATGTGTATATAGCTTGCATGGAAGGTCACCCAATTTTCATGATGATGTCCACGCAATTCGAGGCGGTGCAGTTGGGCGTCGTAAGCACAATTTGGTGGCACCACTTGTACCATGCCGAATTGTCTCATCACCCTTTCTGGTCGATGCCACTCCACAATGTGGAAACAAATAAGGGGACACGTCGAGAGCCAACTTCCGTTGCCATTTGTACAGTAATCGGGAAGAGACCCCATGAGTTCTGCATAAGGTTGCCAGACCACATCATTCTCATGCCTCTGCGAGTCGAGTGCATCACGGTAAGCCGATACGACGTGCGTCGCACTTTGTGATACCGAAAATGCATCGAGCCATCTGTGTAGAAGACAATAATTTAAGATAAATGTAAATGGACAAGATTTTTAGGCAAATTAATGACAAATCGACTTTCATACCTGTGTCCGAGTGGAACGTCCATAAGCATATTTTGTCCATCCACAGTTCGCTGCTGAGCTCTAGAAACACGCAGGCGCCGCGGTGCTATGAATGGAAATCTGTCCCATGCCCAAAGTTGTAAAAGAATTGACGCGCCAGCAACCTCATGTGCCCCCGCGCGAGATCCGCGACACAACTCTCTGTACAAATAAGCCAAACAAGCACTCCCCCAACTATATTGTCCAGCTAGTTGGAAATCCTCCAAAGAATGGTAGGAACATCAAATGGACGAATCGATTAGACTTGTCGTGAAAAGACAACCACCGATGAGTTGTAGTATGTACGATCGAACGTAACGGCGGACCGACTCCTCATCGCTATCATCATCTATTGATGGTACGTTACGCTCAAGCCAATCGACCTTTAGTTTACATCCAACGACGTCATCTCTACCAGGAGTTCGTCCAAGTAGCCTCTCACGGACATCGGCATAGTCTCATGCGTCCGTCGTTCCCCGCACAGCATACCTTCGATCGGTAATCCTGCTGTACTGCACGTCTTGAAGTGTAATGGTGCACTCCCACAATGCATGTGAAATGTATGCGTCTCGGTATGCGCCATCTCTACAAACGCAAGAATCAAAGCCCAATCAAGGCTGAAAAATGCTACACGAGATATCCCATAGAACCACTGAACGAAGATATGGGATCATCCTAGAATGATACTTGCATCGTTCGATCCACGACCCACGTCTTCGACGTACACGCATTGTTTCGTACACCTTGTAATTGATAGTGTATTAATGTACGTTTTTGATACATTATTGATTTAAATTTGACGTATTGCTTGTAAGAAATGTTACCTCGCCCCTCCATGCTCGCGTTGATCTGTGTGTAGATTGGAGTTGCAATAGTGATGGATCAGAAGGTCCTGGATCCATTGTAGTACAACTACATATAATGTTAGCAAAATAAAATGAGTGTTGTACGCAACCAAACGATAAGTAATTAATAAATGTTCACACAAGCAACATATGTACGACCTTTAGTTACTTCACATAATATACAAACTCGACTATAGGTTGTCATTGGATGGTTGAGGTCTCAACGGACAATTTTTTTTGTTATGTCCCTCTAAACGACATATACCACAACGGTTCTTCCTAGTTGGTACTCGTTCACGATCTTTATTTGGACATGTTGTTCTTCTATGTCCTTCTTGGTGACAAATCCCACATCGCAAAGGTCTTTGGACATTAGGAAGATCCATCTCCGTAGGTCTACGCGATCCCTTAGGTCTCCCTCGGCCACGTCTGCGCCTGGGGTCGGGTATTAGTTTCGTCCCAAAAGTCGGCCAATACTTCTCATCTGGGATGGCCTTGAATTTGTACGAGTAGCACTGTGCGTACACATCTAACCTATAGTACTCAATGAACTTGCGAATGAATCGTATGCGATTTTGATTTGAGTCGACCGACTCAAATGTTAAATATATATCAATCGCCGCGGTCTTTGGTAATTTGTCCACCGTATCCCACATCAAGTCGAAGTGTGTCGCATCATTCAACAACACAGATCGTAATAATGTGAGCCTCCTGGGAGAGGCATCATGTGGCGATACGTCATATGAACTATAGTACTCGCCAAATCTGATCAGGAACGCGTTAGAAACGTCATCAATCATTTCACGGGCACTAGACCCAAACTTCACCCACAACACTACTCGATGGGGGTGAGCCATACTGATGCCATTGACCCCATTAACAATGGATCCGTACGCATAGAATAGAATAGGGATGTTTCTTTGTGACATGCCCTACATAATGTTTTGAAATTGGATGTAAAGATGTAACAGACAATTGCAAAAAATTGTTCAGGAATTAGTTGAAAATCATGTGGTGATAAAGCGCAATCGAACTTTCGATGTAGAAGATCGCAATAATAGCGCAACTACAGAGCATACTCATTCTTTCGCACTTACATTTTCTCGTGTAATAACGTTCAATAAATAAATATATCAACCGTACTTCATAAACAAAATACTTATGTCCCTATATATCATGCAAACCATAAACTAACCTAAATAAATTACTTGAAAATACTAAATTAACGAACTTACTTTTTTTCACCGCTTTTCCTCTCCAACAAAATATTCCCGCAATAACATTGTATTTTCGTTTGTTTAGAACACAAATAGTATAATAAATCGGCTATAACAAACTTAATTAATGACTAACTTAAACAAACTTATTAAACTAAACAAACTACTCTAACTATACTAACTAACCTAAAAACCAAATTAAACTAAGCTAAATACCTAAAACAAGACAAACTAACAAATAATCAACTAACTAAACAAACAAACTTAAACCAAATTACACATACGTAAACTAAAAAAACTAACACATACTTTAACCTCACCGCCATTTATTTTTCATCACGTACATACCTCCTCCTCCTTCACTGGACCTCCTACTTCTCCTCCGCCGAGACGACAGGGTGCCCCGCCCGCTCGCTCTCCGCGCCCCCGCCGCAGCTCTCTGCAAGAAACTAATGTCCATTCTCATAAATAAGACATGTGGCAAGAAACCACCAGGTTAGGTGAACTTTTATAGATATTTTAGGAGTCAGATCAATAATCAATTTCTTGTCATCTAGTCCTCCACCCCATGTCCGAATCTTATCCTTAGCAATTAAAGCCTAAAAGTCACCAAATTATTTATTAGAAGGAAAACCCAGAACATGGGATGACAACACCAAATTATTACACGGGCTTAGTTTTACCTTTTGTCCCAACTAGTAAGCAAATCATTAGCAACTTCAAATTAAAATTTATGAATAGTTTACTCATCTAAACACCATATAAAATAAATTAAAGGTATAACTATTCCAATCAAGATTTGATTCGTCCACAAAATACTATTTGTGTAAATTATATAATAATTAGTCTCGTAAGATTAAAAATAAAAATATATAAAATAATATGTATATATAGATATATATATATATATAATAATAATAATAAATGCTATAAACTAATAATATATAGATAGATAAAAATAAGAAATAAATAAATCAGGTAATATTATATGTATTCTATAACCCTTGTGTGACAGATAATCGGAACCAGGTAAAAAATAGTACTGGTACATTCATGCGGGATGGGGCGTCTGATTATATATGAAAGAAAAGAATCTATATAATAATGTTGTTTGGGTAGAAAAAATCAAACTTGACTGTAACTTTTATCGTTGAGTTAAAATGGTATGGGACGTATTAACTCAAGAGATATAAGGGAAATATTTGCGATTTTTCACCATGGGATGAAATAAAATGGAAACTATATAATAAGCCACCAACTCCGATAGCCTAGATAGTATATTTACATGTACCTATGAAATAAATGAATAAATAAAATGTATACATATACTAAGATAACTTCTATTTATGTAGAGGTCGCCATCTATGATACCAACCGAAAATCAAACTATGAGTGATAGTCCTACCATGATTGAAAACCCTATTGGGGATGCTCCTATGAATAACTAACACTCAGGAACTGAACCCCTAGAATAAAATCAGGAACCAACTATGGATCAACTACTCCAAAGTTTTCTACGTTATATAAATAAGCAACAAGCAACGAGAAAATTATCTGAAGACCAGCCACTGGTGTCTTGTCCAAACCAAAACGCTACCAATGAAGCCTCAAACTTAATGATTAGGTCCAAATATGTAAAGGAAGCTGATAAATGGTTAAATGAAACAAAAAGCCTTAAATGTCATAAGAATGTCGGACGAAGTTTGGGTCTCAGTAGCCTCTTATCAAATGATTAGTCAAACAGTAAATTGGTGGGAAATGATACAAAAAGACCTAGATATTGATACAAAAAAATGAAATATGAGGATTTTGAGACTTTATATGTCCAACAATATTTTCCAGAAACCTTGAGGGCACAACTCAAATATGAGTTTGCTCGGTCGACTAAAAAAGGAATGACAATCCAAGAGTATGAAGCCAAGTTCATCGAGTTAGCTCGATATGCACCAGCTAAAGTAGTGAATGAACAAGATAGGGTAGAGAAAAAAATTTGGATTAAGGTATGACATTTGACGAACATTAGCACCTTTTCAGCATAAAAATTATAGAGCAATGGTCGAGAGAGCTTTAGCAGTTCAGGCAGAATTCCAACAAGATGAAAAATTTTGAAATAAAGATTTAAAAAAATGTGAAAGGAAATTGAAAACAAATAACCCTAAACAAAAATATCCATCGGGTACGAAGACGTACGTTAAGCTAGAACAAAAAATGGAACTCAAAATATGTTTGGTAGGAAAGAAAAACAAATCCTAACAATTTTTGTGGCAGAAAGAACCAGGAATTAACTTTTCCATCTTTTGAGATCCAACGAGGACAAGCGACATAAACACCAATGCAGACGTGCTTTATATGTAATTAGCTGGGACATATAGCCCGTCAATGTCCTTGAAATCCAAATATTATTCCACCTCACCCTAGCCAAACTTTGGGGCAACCACAAAATCGACAACTGGTCAGGAATTTCGAATGAGTCAATGCTACCACGATAGAAGAATTACCAATCAATGCGGTAGTCAAAGGTACATTTCCTCTTTTTAATACACTAATTAAAGTATTGTTTGACTCTGGTGGTACTCACTCTATTATCTCTAAAGAAATTGCAAAAAATCTAGAATTACCAATAGAAAACTTAGGAGATACTTTTAGGAGTCAAACACCACTTGGAAATAGTATAACGACATAAAAATATTATGATTCGTGTGAACTTAGACTACATGATAAAAAAAACTTGGTTGACCTTATAGTCATGAATATAATAGGGTACGACCTAATTTTAAGAATGGGTTGGTTAGCATAACATCATGCTCGAATTGATTGCCAAAAGAAAATGGTATATATAACCCTTCCAACTGGATAAACTCTGATAATAAATGGTCAAGCCTAAAATATCTATAAAACTATAATGGCAACTCTTAAAACTTTCCCTGAGGATAAGAAAAACCCAAAAATATTTCTCAACCATGCAGTTGAAAATGCTAACGTTAACATGATAGACATACCTATAGTAAGAGATTTTACAAATGTCTTTTTAGATGAGCTACCAGGACTTCCTCCAGTAAGAGAATTTGACTTTCAAATTGACCTTATTTCTGGAGTGAATCCCATCACCGTTACACCATATAGAATGTAGTACAAGGAACTGCATGAATTAGATAAACAACTTCGAGAACCAAAAGAGAAAGGTTTTACACAAATAATACATCTATTTAGGGTGTTCTAGTGTTATTTGTCAAAAAGAAAGATGGGCCCTTAAGACTTTGTGTAGATTATAAGAAACTGAATACCTTAACCATAAAGAATCGATACCTACTCCCAAGAATTGATTATCTCTTTGACCAATTAAAATGAGCCAAATATTTTTCAAAAATTGATGTTGTATCAAAATATCACCAATTAACAATCAAACCATCAGATGTACCTAAAACTGCTTTTCGAACTCGTTACGGACACTATAAATTTCTAGTAATGCCCTTTAGACTAACCAATGCACCAGCCACATTCATGGATCTGATGACTCGTATCTTTCGAGCTTACTTTTGACAAATTCATTGTCATCTTTGCATATGATATCTTAATCTACTCGTCTACCTATGAGGAGCATGAAAAACATCTCTAAATCACTATCTAAACTCTTATCAATCATCAACTATATGCAAAATTGAGTAAATGTGAGTTTTGGATTAAAAAAATCAAGTTCTTAAGTCATGTGATCTCTGAAAAAAGAATTGAGGTAGATCAAGAAAAGGTAGAATCAATTCTTAAATGGAAAGAACCTACCTTGATTACTGAAATTAAGAGTTTCTTAGGATTAGCAGGATACTATAGAAGATTCATTTAGGATTTTTCCAAAATCGTTGAGCCCGTCACTAGATTAACAAGGAAAATATCATATTCCTATGGGATAAAAATTGTAAGGAAGTCTTCAAGGAACTTAAGAAATGACTTACAATCGTACCTGCGATGATTACCCCCATTAGCAAATATTGAGTTCGTCATCTATACAGATGCAACCCATAGTGGGTTAGGAGTTATTTTAATGCAATATGGAAAAGTAGTTGCTTATGCGTCTAGACAATTAAAAATCCATGAAAAAATGATCTAACTCATGACTTAGAATTAGCAGCGGTAGTATTTGCTCTTAAAATATGGAGACACTATCTATACGGAGAAAAACTCACCATTTACGTAGATCATAAGAGCTTACAACATATGTACACCCAACAAGATTTAAATCTTAGGCTAAGAAGATGGTTAGAACTCCTTAAAAATTACAATTTTGCTCTCTAATATCACACAGGAAAAGCAAATGTAGTAGCATATGCCTTAAGTAGATCAAACACTCAACTAAACCAAATCAAAATCTATAAATAGAATATGCATTGTACCATTGAACAAAATGATTTAGTCACTAAGAAAGATCTCACCTAAGTTGTTCTTAGTAACAAGATTTTAGACTTGACTATCCGGCAACAAGTGAAATTGGCTTAACAAAATGACCTTAAACTGACACAAATTAAAGGTGGATTACAATCGAGAAAAATCATACCAGACTGGTCTATCTCTTCTAATGATAACTTGCACTTTAAAAAAATAGCAATCACTAAAAATCATGCTATTAAGACTTCATTACTGGAAGAAGCACATCAATCAAGGTTTTGATACATACATAATGTGACAAAATGTATCAAGACCTTAAACAACAATATTGGTGTAAGGGTATGAAACGAGAAATATTGAGTATGTTTCAAAATTTTGTAATTGTCAACAAGCTAAAGCTGAACATAGCCGACCCACCGGATTGTTAAAGCCTCTACTAATAGGTAAATGGAAATAGGATAATATAACCATGGACCTTATTACCGCACTCCCATGAAACTACAAGGGACGAGAACTAATATGGGTAATAGTTGATCGACTAACGAAACATACAGGTTCTTACCTATAAAATCCTCTGACACCTACGCTAGTCTAGTCGATCTGTATGAAAAAGAAATCGTACGAATCCATGGTATCCCTCTAACCATTGTCTTTGATAGGGATCCTAGTTTTACCTCAAATATTTGGAAATATTTTTAAAAACATATGTGGACAAAGCTTGTCGTGAGCTCGGTGCATCATCCACAAACAGATGGAAAAATTGAACGAACTATCCAGATTTTGGAAGACATGCTCCAAGCTTGCATAATCAACTTCCAAGATGGTTAGAGCAAATATCTTCATTTAGCTGAGTTTGCATATAATAATAGCTACCAAACAAGCATTGGAATGACTTCAGATGAAGCTTTATATTGTAGGTCGTGTCGATCCCCAACTTGTTGATTAGATAAATATGATAAGGTACTATTAGGACCTTAAATAATTGCTGAAACTAAAGAGAAAGTTCAAATAATCTAGAATCAACTAAAAACAACTCAGAGTTGTCAAAAACCATGCTCAGATCCCGACCGAAAATCATTAGAATTTTAAGCTAACAAACTTATCCTTCTAAAAGTAAGCCCAATGAAAGGAATTCAATGCTTTAGGAAAAAGGCAAGGTTAGCTCTTCGGTTCATCGGTCCCTTCCATGTCGCTGAACGAATCGGAGAAATAACCTACAAAATAGATCTTCCTCTAGCACTAGGAAAAATACATGACATTTTCCATGTGTCCACGTTGAGAAATATAAACTTGAATCCTCCTACATTATTCAATGAATGATTTATATCTAGAATTGAACTCCTCCTATCAAGAACAATCAATTTGTATAGTAGACAACAAGATTCAACAACTATGTAAACATCAAATAGAATTGGTAAAAGTTATGTGGCAACACCATTCGATAGAAAAGGCAACCTGGGAATTGAAGTTCGAAATGCAAAATTCCTACCCACATATATTCATATAAACATCTGCTTCGCCTCATGCATCTGAGTATATTAGTAAAAAAAAATATATGTATATGTACCTACAAATGGGAAAGAAAAAGAATGACACAAAATTTTCTCCAGACCATAACGACTACTATGTTGGGGGACTAATAATACATCCCCTCATAGCTCTCAAAGTTAATCACATCCAATATGCATTAGTAGTGACGAGGAAATCCAAGACAACAAGGAGGAAGTGCCAAAAACACTTCACGGAACTGAATTTGAGGCATTTACCATTGCATAACACTTAGGAAATTAGGATCAAATGTCGTCATATGATCTTACTACATGGTTGAACTATAGAATGTACAACTTGGCCGAATCTGATGCGTCAACGATCACACCCCGATATTTAAGGATCGATAGAACATACTATCATGTGACCTCGGCTCATGGGTAGATTATGGAGCATACGACCACGTAGCTATGAAATAACCCAACAGTTTGACGAGAGCTAGCTATAAAATAACCTAATAGTTTGATGAGAGCTAGCTATAAAATAAGCTAACAGTATGACAAAAGCATGTTCTTTATAGGAGATTCAGTGGAGGAATTCACAAACTTTTTATGTTCATTCGAGGATCCAATGATAGAAATATTTCTACCAGTGCCATACAATCTCATAGAAAACTGTGTTTTTATACCCAAACTATAAGCCTTACGAGAAAGTACAATGAACTTTGAAGATTTTATTGTTGATAGTTCTCCTAGTTTTGATGAGATAATATTTGAATGTTATGAAGCCGATGATGAGACTCAAGAAGAAGATGCATTAAGTAGTGGAGACTCTAGCACAGGTAGCAACGAGTCAACTTTTATAGGTTCCCTTACTTAATTTTGTGAAATTTCGAGGACGAAGTCTTATTTTACAGGATGAGAATATGACACCCAAAATACTTCATGCATCTAAAAATACAAATAAAACCTCCTTAAACTTAATAAAAGATCAAATAATAGATAGGTAATGAGAAGCCTCTTAGACATTATGGTTGTATAACGACCCGTAACGTCTTAACTTCATCGTTAAGAAGAGAATAGAAGGTTCTTCAATCCTTGTCTTAAGATTTATGATTAAAAATGATGTTTTATTCTTAGGAAACAAGTTAGAAGTTTCCTTTACATTATGATTGACAACGACCAGTTTACATTACGAATCAGTTATACCTGAAGAATCTTTGTCTTTATCTGATCATTATGATAAATAATGATATTCAACAGTTTCATTATTACGAATCATTATCTTTTATCTTATCATTATGATAAATAGCAACCTTAAGACTATTCTCACTATAAATAGGAAAATCGATTCAACATTAACGAATTCTTATAATCTCTATTTCACTCCTTATTAATTATAGAAGGAACTCTGCGAAATTATTGTTAGCTAATGAATAAGGCGATTTTATTGATACATGTTGTTAATTCTTTATATATGCCCTAAAATTGACACTCTTATTACCTTGATATTATATTAACTATCCATATGTGAGATTCAAGTCGACGGGCTACCTTTAGTCCACTGGTTTGGTTATTATGATCCACCAAATTTGGTCATGTGTCGATGAACACTTTAAATTATATTAGTACCAATAGTGCATTTTAAGTCTTAAGGCAAAATTAAGGGGCCAACCGGTGTGGTTACTAATCGATATTTATTAATGTTTAGTAATATATGTTGTTATTGTTTTGCTATATATTTTGCACTGACAAGGTGTAATTAGGAAACTATTGAGCTGCTGGCTCATAAATCTAATAATTTAGGGTACCACACAAGTCAACGACAGAAAATGAATCCATAACAGGTCGGGAGTTGACCATATTAAATAAATAATGTATTGTCTCTAATGTAAAATACCTAGTGGTGACGAAAAGGGTAATAGTGTGTTTTGTAATATTAAGGAATGTTATAAACTCATTATAAAAAATAAATAAATGAGTTTCATATTAATTTTTTCCCGAAATTCAGTTTTACTCAATACTGGTCCTGTGGGCAGTCCATCTAGACCTTGTGAGTATCTTAAGATATGGGTGTGACACTCAATACCCATTCGAGTAGTGAACTTGGAGGGGGAAACCTCATGGCCAAGAGCAGATGCACCCTGCCACGGGTCATTTCGACCCCTGACCACCGAACCATTGGTTGAAATGACCCCTAGATTGTATAGATCATGAGCTTTCAACCCATGGCCACCCAACCAAGGGCTGAAATGGCCTTCGGTACACACGCCAGGGGTTAAAACCAAATGGTCACTTAAAAGAAGGTAATTTTAGCCTCCTGGTCCCTAAACAAGATAGGGGCACACACCAAAGCCCCGCGAGACCCAATGGTGGCTCTCACCCCTCAACAACTTCACACCGAAACTCTGAAGCAGGAGGCAATATGGAACCCACGGGATCCACACTAGTGGATCCAAAGACAATTAATTGGAGAATTTAATAACTTTAAATTGTGAATTGTGTTGATGTGGTATGTTATAGCAATTATCTTGATTCGCGAATGAGCCCCTAAAGAACTATAAACGCGAAAGAATTGGTTAAGAGTTTCGCGGCGAGTCAAGGTAAGTAGGGAGCTTGCTCATCTATTAAATAAGGCATGTTATTAGTTATGATAGGACACTCATTTTGAAACTGGAGACTTGGGAAATAGGCTTCATCTTTTTATTGACCTGAACTTACTTATCTATGGTTCTATTTATATTATATGAACACTTATGTTGCTTGATCGAATAGTGGGTATGAGCTACCAAATAAAAGAGTGGGTTTGAGATGTCAACTGATATTAATGTGGTTTATGCCACTAAATAAGCGGTTTGAGCCACTATAAATCTTGACGTATAAGCTATGATAATATTGTGGTTTGTGGCACTTGCTTTACACTTCAAATATCAAACTCGCAAGTGGTCACATATTGGTGTTGGGTTTGGAAGAACTTATTATTGGTTTGATGAGACCAATTAAGGGACACATCGACCAATGTGCTCACTAATGGATTGCATCACCTCGAGGGTAAGGGAACCGATAATCGGATTCTTGTCAATAACTAGTATGCATTGAATGGAACCCTAACATTATACATTACTATCTTTTATTCTATTTTCTTGTGAACCCCTTTGCTTGAAGAACTTTGTTTGCTTATGATTTATGAATCTTGTTTTAATGCTACAAAATCAATGGTTCCGTACTTGTTTATAATTGTGAAACTTACTTCCATGTTTATTCTTAATTCTTCTTTACTTAATTTTGAGTTCATGCTAGTTCTTGCATGTTTATTAAGTAGTGCTTGCATTTTTTATGAGTAAGTAGGTTTTCTGTATTACTGTGCTTCGTTGGTTCTTTTAGCTCAACCCACTTACTCTTTAGGTCCATCTACGTCAGCATTAACTCGAGACAAGGGAAAGGCAACTGCTTGAAGCCTTCTCTAGCATTGTGAACCTTATATGCTACTATTCTATTTATCTAATTTGTTTACAAAACATATGAATCTTGGGTTGTATTAAGACTTGTCTTTTGGGTGTATTAAACCATTACTTCAATTAGTTTAAACTAGTTGAGAGCTTTGGAATGATTCAAATTGTATTAAGAATTTGAGACCCCTCTCGTTGTTTTATTGTATGACTCACGGATTCTCCTTTCATTATATTTCTGCACTAATCTTCCATATTTGTCATTATGTTATTCTGCAGGCTGATTTAAGCGTACCAGACTGCCTACTTAAGCGTGGTTTAGGTATTAGGCTTGGGTGGCATTTTGGACTCGGTGGCCCGACCCTAGTTCAGGTGAGGATTGTCACATTTGAGCTATGGTTTATTTCAATATTTTGAATCCCTGATATATCTTTTTCTTTGGAGCCTAACCTAGCCCATTACAACCTAAAGAAAAGTCCTATTAATTTAGGTTGTGGTTAAATTTTCAATAGTGGAGATTGGCTTGGCAATTCTTGCCTATGGGCTTATACATTGCATAAACTTGCTCTCATTTATAGATATCGTAAGCTTTAAGCTTTTACGTGGAGATTGAGAAAGCCTATATAATTGGTTGGCCTTAGTATTGATTGAACTTTAAGTTATGAGGTGTTACATGTAAAGGTTGAGTCATGATTGCGAGTTGTTCTCTAATTTCTCCTAAGTCTAATTAAGTTTTTATTTACATATGGATAATTCACTTTTATAAATAATCACTTCTATTTAAGTTAAGTTATTTTGAGATAATAAAGAGATAATAAGCAAATAAAATTTATGAGTATCCTTTTGCTTAGGAAAGCAAAGTATTGAGTTTGGAGGTATTTTACAAGTCAATAATTAGATAGTGTTTTATGGTATAATTTATGGTATTTTGAATATAAAAGACTATATTACACTGAATTTTCTCTTGTTTATTTCCTTTAAGGTATAATTGAAGAGAAATGATGAAATGAAGGATTTGAAGATAAAAAAAAATTGATCAAATCTGGAAAAAGACTAGCAAATTCCTAGTGATATGAAGAATGAGCTAAAATCGCTGGACAAATCAGGAACAAATAAGCCCAACAAAGTGGCAGCTAAGTGAATGAGACCTTAAATCGCTACATGAATTGATAGACCACTGAGAGCTATTTTCGACAAGACTCAGCGATTTACTCGGTGATTTCTCAAATACTTAAATCGTTGGCAAAATGCTGAAATCGGTGACAAGTTTTTAGATAAAGAATAGGAATTTGATTTTGAATAGGATATGTACTAGCCTAAATACTACAAATATTAGGCTATAGTTTCGAAATAAACACCATATGCTCAATATTTACTTTACTTACTTTAGTCATTGCTTTGGAGAACTAATTCGAGATTCAAAGTTATTAATAAAGGTAATTTTTTATTAATGTCTTTCAATTATTTTATGATGTTTATTACTAATATGAGTGAGTATTTTATTAGTCTAAACTAGGAAATGGACTAAACTGATTGCAAAAACATGGTTTATGAGGTTATGAACTTAATGTTGTAAATCATTATTGTATTCTTAAATTTATAATTTTAACTGATTGTATTTCCGTATTACAATCTATGAAACTAGAGTTTACGTACATAGTGGCCAATATGCATGGTAATCGATAGGATCTAATTCAAGTTAGATAAATTACATCTTATTTGTGTAAATAATCCAAAATAAAGTAGTTACTAAGATTTATTCAGAGGTCATTTCCGTTTCTGAGAAGTCTTAGGTAAATTAAAGTTCTAAGCCGAGTAACTATGACATATTATGTTAGTTATTATCTAGTTGTAAGTATTTTCATAAATCTTAATGTGGTCTTATATGTTTATTAGTTTGCTTTAAGCGTTTGAAGAAATAATAATGATAATATTAGAATATGGATATGAGTCGCATGAATCTAACATTGATAAAAAGAGAACTAGGTAATTCTAAGTTAATGTAGCTTACTTATAATAAAAAATTAATGAACATTCAAGAAACGTGTGAATAAACTATGTTTATGGTTATGTTTGATGTTTGGTTAGTTGAATGCAATTGGTGGTGTTATCTATTCTTGGTTTAGGTTTGTTTAATTTGAGTTAATTTTAAAATTATTTAGTTTCTATAGTTCAGTTTATTGTTTACTTATAATTATTTCTTATAAATTAATTAGTAGTCAGTTAAATGATTGTTAAAACACTTTATAACTATCAAGAAAGTGTGAAGTCCTTGTGGAGATGGTCCCATTTACCACAACTACAAAATAAATAGTATAAAAATGTGGGTAATTTATTATACATGATCAACACGTGTCAATATTAGCGCTGTTGCCAGGGATTTTGGTTAATTTCTTAAGAACTTAAGATTTTGTATAGTCTATACATTTCGTCATTTTAACTCCACGAGATCATTACAATCGTACAATCCTGAGATAGATAGAATGTTTAATCATAAACAACAACATTAACAAATTCTGCGGGCTATTATAATGGCAGCTACTAGAGGAGAACTAAAATTTAGGCAGGCCAATCAAAATGTTACAGCTTACAAGCCGATGTACATCGCCTATCCTGAAAGATTCCTTAACTTTGAACTTAAATCAAGATTTATAAATGCTTTACCTAACTTCTATGGTAAAAAGAATGAAGTCCCCCAAAAATTTATAAGGGAATAGTAACATAAAGTCAATGGGATGAAACCTAAAGACGTTACTCTAGAACAAGTTAAGTCGAAAGCTTTTCTCTTTGCACTAAAATATCCGAAGACTGATTGTTCTATCTTCCCCAAGATTCAATAAATAATTGGAATTAAATGTTATGAGCTTTCTCAAATCAATATATGCCTGCATGAAAGATTAGTTCTTATAGGAAACAAATTAGCATTGCTAAGATGAAAGATGAAGAAAACTTTAATGAATTCGGGGAAATATTTCAAAGATTAATTTCATCATGTCCACAAAACATTTTTCTTGATAAACTATTACTAGAGTACTTCTATGAATGACTCAATCACTTTGAGCAAAGACTTTTAGATACCATGTATTGAGTTTTGGGGTTCATACGCAGTGAAAAGTTCAAAACAAATTTTGAAAAACCTCAATAGGACCGAAAATAAGTTCCATTAAACTATATCTACAAAAGTAAACCATGCCTTAATATGTGATTTCCTTCTTCGATTGTTCGATCTCCAAAGTTCAAGCGTCTGTCCTCTATCTAAAATCAACACATGAACGGTGACCATAATTTGGAGTGCTAGCCTCAAGAGAGATGTAAAATGTTTTTCTTCTTTTCCAAAATCCAGAGAACACAAAAATAGTAAAAACCAAAATTTTCTTTCGTTTCAGGGTTTCAACCTCTATTTATATATGTAGATAAGCCCTCACTTAAAATCATATTCGTAATGCAACTATTGTATTTAAGCGATTTAAGCAAATTGCACATACACCCCTATTAATAAGTTATTCAATAACAAATTGTAAGGGCTTTTTTGTCATGAATATTATCATATAAAAATTAATTACTCTAGACCAATTGAAATTGTGCAAAGCCATTCTTGTTGTGTGACCCAATAGGTTCATGCGACGTTGGCAATGAACAAAAATCATTTTGGTACGCAAGTCATAAGCAATTTCTAGCAAGGCATTATGACTACCCACGTAGCATGAATATCCAAATCGATACAACATAATGAATAAAATATATCATATCCTTTTGTCGTGGGATATCCTTTGATTAAACATAGGGCATGGAAACTCACCCTTAATGTTCAATCGTACTAGTCACAATCTTTAAGTAAACTGAAAACATCCAAGTGACATTGATCATATCAATTCACATGGACTTGGCCATTATTAGTCTATCATATTGAGGGATCCACTGATATCTCTCTTTATACTATAGTGACAAATTCAATCTTGATTACACATTTTCACATATTATTCACATGGTAACCAATCACAATCATTATAATCGCCTGGTTAAAGAGATTGTTTGATTGTATCAAATTATCATGCTCTAAATATTGAAGTCTATGGTAATCTCAAGTCGAAGGACTAATGATATACCTATCAAGTAACACATATGACTTAATTCATGTGGTGTTCTCATAACGGGTCAGTCCAGTACCTTGTTCCCATAACAAGTATTCATGATCTCGATTCGTATCCCTATACGCGTGATCATCACATGACCATCAGTCAAGATTAGCACTAGCTTTAATTCATTATAGTTCCCAATATAATGATCGACTAAGGACATTTAAGATATTTCAACAAATACATATGGATCTTACTATAAGGTAAACATGCAATTACTTATAATAAAACAACAAATGAGAATTACAATTTTATTAACTAAAATCATAAGATAAATAATGTTTGTAGATTGACCTAGGGCACATGTCCCAACATTTCCCACTTGCACTAGGGCCAATCATTCATGTATCTAATACCTAATGACCTAACAAGACCATCATGTTTCACTTATAAAAGAGCCTTCGTCCAGGGATCTGCAACTTTGTCTTCTGCAGGAACTCTGCAAATCTTCAAATCTCCTCTCTTAATAATTTCTCAAATAAGATGAAAACGTCTAAGCATATGTTTGGATCAGTGGTGTGATCTTGTTTCATTGGCTTATGTTGTCGCCTCGTTGTTGTCACAATACAAGTAAATGCGGTTAGCTATACTCGAAACCACACCAAGTTTATAGATGAACGTTTTTATCCAAAGTGTCTCTTTAGCTGCATCAGACATTGCAATATACTCAGCTTATATTATAGCATCTGCCACAGTGTCTTGCTTCAAATTCTCCAGCTCACTACACCTCCATTCAAAGTAAACACATATCTAGACTACAATCTAAAGCCATCTATATCAGTTTGAAAACTTGCATTTGTGTAACCATTTACAACAAGCTCGTCTATCAAACTTCTATAGTCCAAGAATATTTCTTTATTCCTTCTCAAGTACTTAAGAATGTTCTTTACTGCTATCCAGTTACTCTCATCGGGATCAAACTGATATCATCTTGTTGCGCTCAAAACATATGATACATCAGGTTGAGTGCATAACATGGCATACATGATAGATCTAATAGCTGATGCATATGGAATCGTATTGATGCGTTCTCGTTCATCATTAGTTTTAGGACATTGAGTCTTGCTTAGACTTATACCATGAGACATTGGCAACGACCTTCGTTTAGAGTCTTGCATACTGAACCTATTCAGTACCTTATCAATATAAGCACTCTGCCTTAGATTGATCAACCTTTTAGATATATCCCTATAGATCTTAATCCCAAGGATATAGGCTACATCTCCAAAGTCTTTAATTGAGAAACACTTCCTTAACCAAGACTTGACACTCTGCAAGGTTGGTATGTCATTTCCAATGAGTAATATATCATCAACATATAGTATCAGGAAAACGACAACACTCCCACTGACCTTCTTGTATACACAAGGCTCATCTTCATTTTTAATGAAACCAAATTCCTTAATTATTTCATCAAAACAAAGATCCCAACTCTGAGAAGTTTGCTTTAATCCATAAATAAATCTTTGAAGCTTGCAAAACTTCTTAGAATTCTCAGGATGAACAAACCCTTCAGGTTGTATCATATACACGTCCTCAAGTAACTTTCCATTTAGGAAAGCTATTTTGACATCCATTTGTCATATCTCATAGTCATAGTATGCAGCTATGGTAATTAGAATTCTAACGGGAGAAAAAACCTCATCATAATCAATACCTTGAGTCTGTCTGAAACCTTTTACTACTAGCCATGCTTTATAAGTATGCACATTGTCATCCATGTCAGTTTTCTTCTTGAAAACACATTTACATCCAATGGTCTTACCACATTTAGGTAATTCAACTAGGTTCCAAACTTGGTTATCATACATGGATTCCATCTCAAAATTCATGGCACTAAGCTATTTATTTGCATCAGGGCTAGACATAGCCTCCTAATAAGTAGTAGACTCATTTTGTCCATAAGCAACACCTCACTTCTATCAGTAATAATAAATCCAAATCTATTAGGCTGATGTCTTACCCTATCAGACCTGCGAGGGCCTTGTAATACCTGTGGAGGTTTAACTAGTTCAAGACTTTGTTTATCTCCTACTAGTGGTTAAGTGTTTATTTGTGGTTCTTGAACTTCTTCAAGACTTACTTTATTCTCATTGTTGTCTTTTAAAATAAACGTTTTTCCACAAAGACATTATTCCTAGCAACAAACACTTTGTTCTCAGTGGGATTATAAAATTAGTATTCTCTAGTTTCTTTAGGATAACCAACAAATACACACTTAAAAGATTTGGCTGATAATATTTCTGAGATTTGTCGTCGTATGAAAATCTCACAGCCCCAAGTTTTAAGGAAAGACAAACTTACTATTTTCCCAAACTGCGTCTCATATGGTGTTTTATAGACCACTTTAGAAGGAACATGATTCAATGTAAATGCAACAGTTTCTAAGGCATAAACCTAAAAAGAAATAGGAATATATGCATGACTCGTCATAGATCAAGACATATCCTATAAATTCTGATTTCTCTAATCAGAAACACCATTCCATTGTGAAGTTGCTGAATGAGTTAACTATGAGACAGTCCCACAGTTTCTAAGGGCTCAAATATTTACCACCTCGATCTAATCAAAGTGCTTTAATAGTTTTACCAAGTTGATTTTGCGCTTCATTCTAAAATGTTTAAAACCACTCAAAAGACTCACCTTTATGTTTCATGAGATACACGTAATCATATCTCTGAAATCATCAATGAAGGTAATGAAGTATTGATAACCACCTCTAGCCATTGTGTTTATAGAACCGCATACATCAATATGTATTAGACCTTATAAATCATTTGCCCTTTCACTGTGTCTAGTAAAGGGACTCTTTGTCATCTTACCTAGTAAACAAGATACACATGTTTCATATGATTCAAAATCAAATGAATCTAAAAGTCCATCTTTATGGAGTTTAGAAATGCGTTTCTCATTTATGTAGCCAAGACGACAATGTCAAATGTAGGTTTGACTCAAATTATTTGACTTGAATCTCCTTGTATTTATGTTAAGAATAGGAGTATATGTAGACCTTTTCATGTTTAGAATATAAAAACCATCACACAAATCAGCATTCGCATAGAAAACGTTTTTACAAGAAATTGAGCATTTATTATTCGCAATAATGAAATTAAAACTATCCAAATCCAAACATGAAACTGAAATGATGTTTTTGCTCAAGGCAGGGACATAATAAAAATTATTTAAAACTAAAATAAGTCTACTAGGTAAAATTAACTCATAGCATCCTACAGGCAACGCATCAACCTTTGCTCCATTTCCAACTTGTAAGATAACTTCTCATTTCTTTAGATTTCTACTTTTGATGAGAACCTGAACATTAATACAAATGTGAGATATGCATCTGGCATCTAATACCTAGGATTCACTAGTAGATAAGTTAACTTCAATAACGTAAATACCTGAAGCAGTTGTAATATTACTCTTCTTTTTCTTTAGATCTTCAAGATAGAGCTCGCAATTTCTAAACCGATGCCTAAGTGCATGGCAGAAATGACAATTTCCTTCTTTTTCTTTTTCTTTTTGGGACTGTAAGTAGAAGTAGCCCTAGGCTTGACTTGTTCTAAAGGCTTTGTGGCAGTCATGACAGCCTTGGTAATTTTGGCTTTGCATTTAGCCTTTTTGTTCATAGTATTTCCTTTCTGAACCATCAACACATTAGCAATGGGTTTCTTGACATTCTGCTCAGCAGTTTAAAGCATCAAATGCAACTCTGAGATAGACCTCACCATGTTATTCATGATATAGTTCATCACAAATTATGAATAACTATAAGGCAATGCGTTTAAGATCAAATCCTTAGCTAACTCTTGGCTTATAGGAAATCTAAGTTTGTCAAGATGGTCAATATAGCCCTTTATTTTCAAAACATAAGGACTAACTGACGCACCCTCAGCCATTTTGCAAGAATGAAGGTTCTTGATTGCCTCGAACCTTTCTTGCCTAGCCTGCTGTTAGAACATTTCCTTCAACATCGTAGTCATGTCGTAAGCTTCTGTATGTTCCATGTCCTTCTGAAGTTCACAAATCGTGATTGCCAACATAATGTATGTAACATCAGTTGAGTCGTTGTCATGCTTAGTATGTGCATCCTTCATGACTCTTAAAGCATTGGCTGGTGGTTCCTCAAGAATATGACCATCCAGGACATACTACTTACGTTCATGCTTAAAAACAATTCTCAAGTTTTTAAACCAGTCAAGAAAGTTTGACCCAGACAACTTACCCTTCGCATGGATGGATCGCAGTGACATGGGATTAGTGTGATTTGAATAGGTCATAGATCTACAATAAAAATTATGCAAAATTTTCATTTTAGTATAGAGGAATAGACTCCCACTAAATTAACAATCCTCCTTTAAAACTCTATGTTAATTTAAGGGACTAAAATCCATGTTTCACCTAATTCTAAGATAGTTAAGGCATGACACTTTGAATTAGGTTATTTAGGTAGGTATCAATTATCAATTACATCATATGTAACTTTTAGTTGTTTTATGAGATTATGACATCTTATTTCTTAGCATGTTTTATCTCATCTAGTGCCTGAAGCCCAAAACCATTTCGATAGCTTTATCAAGTCCAACCATTTCAAATAGTATAGTAATTGTTATTCAACTTGCCTCACCAAGATAACACAATACACTCTGCGGAGGCATACCCATATTGATGTGATCGAAGCTTTGACATGTGTTTTAAAATGGATGGCACTTTGACTTAAAATTTCGAAGATAAATATCATATATTAAAATGAATGTAGAATCACTAAACAAGTTAAGAAATTTTACTAATATTTACTATCATACGAATTTCCTTGTGCTACGAACAGTTATCAGCGGTCCCACTGGCCAGTCAGCGGGCGCCCTTTTTTTCTTTAGACAACGAATTCCAGTTCCGAAAATTGAAAATCGCCTAAAATTTCTCATTATTTTAGTCAATCCAATTGACCAAAACTACCCCTTATTTTAATTTTGAAAATATTAATTAAAATATTTTTAATTAACTCGGGCCCACCTCGAACTTAATATCTTATTCTAATCCAATTAGAGTTTAAGATACTTTGAATCCTTATCCAATTAGAATTTGTTATATATCTCACCTGTCTTATAGAATTTGTAATTCTTATCCGATTACAAGTTTATCTTCTATATAATTGGAATATACAAACAAATAACCACAATGAGATATATGATCAAAATCAATTTTGATTCTTATTCATATAAAACAAGTAATTCAATCAAGAAACGAAATATTAATTATGCATTCAACACCAAAATCATATTAACCTAATCATGATTTCTATCATGGAAACATACATAATTATTGAACAAAAATGAAATATGTATTTAACACCAGAATCACAACCTAAACATGACTTGTACCATGTGAACATACGAAATCTGCATCGTTCAATATTAAAATATATGTTAATCGAAATATGATAAACATGAATTTTATCATTGAATTAAATCATGCGTATGTATCAATATACATGAATTAACAACATGCTTCAAAACCAATTCTTGATAATAATATCACATAACCTCTATGTACATCATATATATATTAATCAAGATCATGTTTTCACACATATATCATATATACATAAGAGAAAACATGCAAACGTTTAATAGAACCGAGCCTATGGCTCTGATACCACTATTGGGTTTTGGGGTTCATACGCAACGAAAAATTCAAAATAAATTTTGAAAAACCTCAACAGGATCGAAAATAAGTTCTATTAAACTAGATCTACAAAAGTAAAACATATCTTAATCTGTGATTTTCTTCTCTGATTGTTTGATTTCCAAGACGTTCAAGTGCGCGTCCTCTATCAGAAATCCACACACAAACGGTGACCACAATTTGAAATTTTAGTCTCAAAAGAGATTGAAAACATTTTTTTTTCTCTCTCAAAATCCAGAGAACACAAAATTTACAAAAACAAAAAACTTATTTAATTTTAGGGTTTCAACCTCGATTTATATGTGTAGATAAGCCCTCACTTAAAATCTTATTCGTAATACAACTATTGCATTTAGACAGTTTAAGAAAATTATACATACGCTCATATTAATAAGTTATCATATAGCAAATTGTAAGGTTTATATGTCATGAATTTTAGTATATAAAATTCATTACTCTAGACCAATTAAAATTGTGCAAATTCATTCTTTGTGTGCGACCCAATAGGTTCATGCAACATTGGTAGTGAACCAAAACTATTTTGGTGCACAAGTCATATGCGGTCTCTAGCAAGGCATTATGACTACCCAAGTAGCATAAATATCAAAATCGATACAACCTAATAAATAATATATATCATATCATATTGTCGTGCGATATCCTTTGATTAAATATAAGGCATGAAAAGTCACCCTTAATGTTCAATCGTACTAGTCTCAATCTTTAAGTAAACTGAAAATATTCAAATGACATTGATCATATCAATTCACATGGACTTGGTCGTTATCAGTCTATCATATCGAGAGATCCATTGATATTTCTCTCTATATGAGAGTGACAAATTTTATCTTGATTACACTCCTTTGCATATTATTCACATGGTAACCAATCATAATCTTTATAATCGTCTAGTTAAAGACAACGTTTGATTGTATCAAATTAACATGCTCCTAATATTGAAGTCTATGGTAATCTCAAGTCGAATGACTAAATGATATACATATCATGAGTAACATGTATGACTTAATCCATGTGGTGTTCTTATAGCAGGTCAGTCCAGTACCTTGTTTCCTAACAAGTACTTATGATCTCGATTCGTGTCTCTATATGCATGATCCTCACATGACCATCAATCAAGATTTATACTAGTCTTAATTCATTATAGTTCCTAGTATAATGACTGACTATGAACATTTAGGATATTTCAACAAATACCCATGGATCTTACTATAAGATAACATGCAACCCCTTATAATAAAATAGCAAATGAAAACCTCCATTTTATTAACTAAAATTAGAAGATAAACAATGTTTGTAGATTGACATATGGCACATGCCCCTACGATATTGGTTAAAGTATATGACCTAGTATTTCCAACAGTTTTTATCTAATGGAAATGAGACGTTAAATCCCTTAATTCCCCACCTTTACTATTAGGAATACCATTTCTTAAGATTGCTAAAACTAAATTGGATATCTTTGAGGGAACAATGTCCATATAGTTTAAAGGAAATATTTTCCTTCTTATTTAATGATATGGATAATTGTGATAATAATTCTAAATTAGATGATCTTAACTTTATATTTAAGACAACCTCTTTAGAACATACCTGTTTCAATGAAACAAATTTTAAAATTTATGAAGTGAACGCAGTGAATATGCAAATCGGCGAAATAGAAAACTTAACAAATAAAGTAGAAGGGAACAAATACAACAAGAAGATCACTCAATAATGGAGAATTAAGCAGAATGATAAACCACTAGAACAACCTAAGCTTAAAGAAAAAGATAAGAAGATGAAGTCCAATGTCAAAAGTTTCTAAGCAAATACATGTGAAACTTAATGATCCAGGCGATATTGCTTTGAACATTAAGGTGAAATGGACATGGTATTATCAAGCTCAGTTCAACACAGGAATGCAAATGAGTCTTATACCATTATATTTCTTTCTCCATACTCAATTAGAGATAGATAAATTAGCATCTTCTATAGTCATCTTTGCCAATGGTACATGTGACAAGCCAAATTAATAAATCAGATTAGGCTCTAATCATAGGAAATTATGGCTCGTAATTTGGATTTGACGTGTAATCTCAATCAAAACTCAGGCACGAGGACCGAGGATTAATAGTTATTTTGTGTGATGCATGTATTATATGTGTACTAGTCAAGTGATGCACGGACTACAAGAACGAGGCACGTACACGTTATTTTCATATTCGGTGAGTGTACCTCGAGATACTTGTTGGTGAGATTATTGGGGATCAGACTTGATTTGGGGAATGTCACCTAAGTTAAATAAATGGAAAGTGAAAAAAAATCTAATGTAGCTAAGCTAGGATTTGATGTGGTCACATTTATTAATTTTAACTTAAGTTTAAAGTATTTATATATATATATATATATGTATATGTGTATATATTAATTAAATTGGCAATGTGACATCAAATAACTCAAGCCTAAGGTTGTTGGATGGACCTTGGGATACATGGAGATGAGACCAAAAACACATATCTGCAAATTTTCTAGAGTCAACTATAGTGCTCCATACATATTAGAGTGCAAAGCGATTGGATGGACCTTGGGATACATATCCCGAGGCAAATCCAAGAGATGTGATGCATGAGATGGTGACTGGAGAAATGCATTCTTTATATGGGACAAGTAGCATTAAGGAGAACACATGTCATTATAATTAACTTAGTTAATTAAGAACTAGCTTAATTAATCCACTTGCTAATCTAAGTATGTAAAGGCTTGACTTAGTGAGATTAATATTTCATTGTCTAACTTAGGAAATCTAGAAAGTGAGAAACAATGTGTGTGCAAGAGCTGGATTTCTTGAAGATTTGAATTAATTGGGGTTGTTCTACCTAGGGATCAAGTCAAAAGCATCAAGTTTGCAAGATTCTTGCTAATGTATTAGAATTTCATCTCTTTTGGCTTAATATTATGATAAACTAAACTTGTGAACTGATTTCACAAGTTTGATTAGAGTGGAATGAAACCCTAGATTTTGAAAACTTGAATGCAATTTGAGGATTTCAAGTGTCTATGATGTGTCATAGCATTTTATATCAAAAGCATGTTAAATCTATGAAAATAAGGACTGAATTGAAAATGCATAACTCCCTCAATTCTTATCGTAATGAGCTGATTTTTTTAATATGTTGTTACTTGATATTTTTGCTATTTGGGAAATAAAATCACGATTTTTGGAGGTATAGATTAGGAGAAATGATTTTTATAAACTTGTTGGTTGGGATATTGCACATATTGGAGCTATCTTAGTAAAATTGAGATATCTCCTTCGTTTTTCATCAAAATTGCACAAACCTTACATTTCTGAAAAGCTAGGACATAGATCTAAAACTTTCATGTTTAGTTGCTTTGATGATTTTGAGTTTATGGTGATCTGATTTACGCTGCAATATGAAAGATCAAAACTTGAAGTTTGAAACAGTCTTAAGGGACTGTTTTGACTTTTAGGTTTCTTAACTCATTTAAACAAATCTAAAGCATTTGCAAATGATTAAATTGGACACCTGAGACTTATGAGGTCATAATCAGGTGTCGGGAGTCGGATTTGGGATGTTTAGGGTGAGTTCTCGAGGAGTGTATAGATCGATCCAAATTGGATTTTCACAATTATCTTAAGGTAAGTAAACCCACGAGAATGCTCCATAAAATTCATTTTATTTTAAATTAAAAATTCATTCTTATTGCTTAATATTCACATTTTTCTCGATATTCGCATATCTATTGGTATATTTGACGAATTAGACACTTGCTTACACTTGGTGGCTTGCAACCCTGAGTTGTTGGACATGGTCGCACGTGTTGGTGGTCGTGGTGGATAACCCGACCATCGGGCATGCATTAAGGTGATGGGCCAGCGTGGGCACACGCTGGTGAGATCTTGATAACCATAGTTGGTCTATAAATCGTCAATTGTTTTTAATACATATATGATTTTATTTATCGCTAGCGGGTGTAGGGCGATGGGTCATCATGTGCATGCATTGATGGGATCCTGATAACCGCAGTTGGTGTCTTTGATTACTTTTTGTACCTTGCTTATCGTCATCAATATTATCATGTTTCACCTATGTTCTATTTATTTTTATTTAAATCGCATGGTATGTAGACATTTTTTTTTTACTTTTTAGCGGATTTTTGGAATATTGTGTGGTAGGATTTACTCACTGGAACTTGTCTTTTTTAGGCAAATCGCATATCCTTTTATGAGAGAGAGTTGAAGAATCTTGGCAACTATCTCTATATAGCAACTCTACAAACACGCAAGTATGTTACTTATATATATTGTATCCTTTTGTTGTGTGTGGGGAACTGTAGAACCTTAATAATGTATATCTACTTTATTACTGATATTTGGTCGCTTGGTGTAAGTGGATGGTATTGATATGTCGGTTTCCATCCTGTAGGTAAATTATGAATGGAAACTCTTTATTTGAACATGTTTTTCATTATTTTAAAGACTTCCACTATTAATTAAATTGTATAACTCAATAATTAAACTGTTAAACTTTCAAATAGGTTAACTTAACTGAATAATTCACGTAACTACTAAATAGTGATATAAATGTCTAGGTTAAGTTACAAAAAAAAAAAAAATGCAAATAGTTAGGTCGCACGCTATCATC
Organism: Stephania cephalantha; assembly: GCA_039657325.1. NCBI lineage: Eukaryota > Viridiplantae > Streptophyta > Magnoliopsida > Ranunculales > Menispermaceae > Stephania > Stephania cephalantha. The sequence continues at coordinate 41,959,285 of CM077569.1, read as the reverse complement.
AGTAGGCGTGTAGTGACATGGCGAGCTTAGTAATATGTCTGACAACTGTCAGTGCTCAGTTCGCATCGGGCGGGGGTGTCACAATACTTTTGCCAAACCTAATGGCATGGTTATATACAAATGTGTCGGTGAAAGTAGAATGATTCACCATTCCCAGCGATTTCCTAGTTATGCCACATTTTATCAATGAAGACCCTTCGTTGTTGTTAGTCCGACCTTTCTTGGTTACTTCGCTGGCAATGTTGGATATCTTGAATAGAACCATTACTCTAAGGGTAAATAACTCTAAGGGTAAATAAAGAATCAATCATTTTTTGGAATGTTCGTAAATGAAGAACATGAATTATGCCGTTAATGTGGTTACTATAGAAAAGTCTGACAATCAAACTATACCTGAAAAGAATAATCCAGGAGATATGTCTCTTAATCTCAAAGTTAATGGGAAATGGTACCCAGAGGCTATATGTGATACTAGTTCAAAAATGAATTTGATGCACTAAGACTTTTATATTGAAGCTGATTTAGAACTTGCAGATAGGCCCGTTCCTAAAATAAAACTAGGAATTGGATATGATGTCAAATCGTTATATTTGGTTATAAACGTACTAGCAGAAATGGAAGAATTTATTTTTCATACTGATTTTTTTGTTATTTTAAGCTTCGTTAAAGATTTTAATGCATTAGTATTGGGTTGAGCTTTCCTAGCCACTTCGAGTGTAGCATCCATCCCCTATCCCGATTAGGGCGATACTTGGCCTGAAATCCTAATTAAGTCTTGCTACACTAGCCAGACTCAACTAGAGCCATGAACTCTCCTTTAGCACCTGATAAACTCAACCAGTATTGATATCGAAATAAAAAATAAAAATAAAAATAAAAACAAAGTAAACAAGGTGAAAAATTTTAAAACTTTTTCAATAATAATATGATATACATAAATCCAGAGTTTACAAATTAAACTATAGTTATTAACATATAAACCAACCCATTGATATTACAAATAGTTCAAACATTATATATACTCTTTGTTGAAATGTCAGGCTGTGAACCTGAAATGTTTAAAGGGGTAAGCGCTCCAACGTGCTCAGTAAATGATTCACAATTATATATCAAAAGTCTATTTAATAATGCAAAACATATTTTTTTGTCCTTGAACTTTGAGATTTTTATTCTTTTAGTCCCTGAACTTTTATTAGTGTACATTTTGTCCCCGAACTTTCATTTTTGTACATTTGGTCCCTGAACTTTTGAGTGTTTTATGCTTTTGGTCCTTGAACTTTGATTTTTTTATGTTTTTAGGGAAAAGTATTTTTTTTCGGCTTTTGTTGATTGATGTGAGTCGTTTGGCCTAGTAGTAAAAACCATTTTACTCTTATTAACTAGTCACACGTCACTTTTACTACCCACATTACCGAAATTTAACACTTTAAATGGTGCAAGGACTAAATGTAGATCTTTGTGAAAGTTCAAGAACCAAATGTGTAGTAATAATAGTTTATAGACCAAAAGCATAAAAAAACATAAAGTTCAGGGACCAAATTATGGGTTTTGCCTTTAATAATTAAATAAAAATAATGAATAATAATGTTCCATTAAATATCTATTTAAAATAGTGTAACAATAGATAACATATGCAAGCCATCAGTTTAATAGAGATTGTACCCGTGACATCACTTTCATTTCTATTATAAAATTATCTTTCATTTACTAAAGAGTAGCACTAATGAAATCCACACATTGGCATATGTGTGATTTCATCAGTGTATTCAGGAATAGCCGAGTTTCTACACTCTTCTGGATAATAAATGATGATATTAAACCATAGACTACGAAGGTAGGATGGAAAGGCTAATCCTTAGCGACCTCATAACCACTTCATATCTGATTAACCAAGTCTAACTCACCTCTGAGATGTAAATTAAGTTTTATGCTCGTCATAATACAATACCCCCATTTCCTAGTCCAAGATATATGAACTAAATATACTACTTTACATAGCACAATAGATAATATAATTGAGTCCCACTTACCTTTATCGAGTTTTCATAAGTTTTGTTCTGAGTTTCCTAGCTCTCTAGGTACTTGAATCTCTCCAAGTGTTCGAGAACCTAATACAAACCATTTGACGCCATTATATGTCTAATATTCAATGTTTAGTACCCCAAAACTAGTTTCTAAATCCTCAAAAATTTCCATGAAAAATTTAGCATTATTACCATTTTCTGGGGTAAGAGCGCGCTTCACCTTCCGGTATGGGTGGGCAGCGGTTTTCGAAAAATCTCCCAAACCGACCAAACCGCACGGTTTGGTCTGGTTTTTAAAACTCGCGGTTTGGTCGCGGTTTGAAAAACGACCAAACCGCAGAATAGCGGTTTGGTCGCGGTTTTCATTTTGGGAAAACCGCGGTTTAACCAAACCGATGACATTTTGGTAAATACAAACCAAAAACCCTAAAAGGTAACCAAAACAACAATCATCTTCCTCTTCCTCTCATCCACTCACGTAGTCACCTCTCTCCCGCCGTCACCTCCCTCTCACTCCCGCCGCTCCTCACTCCCGTCACTCCCTCCGGCTCCTCCTCTCACCGTCGGCTCTCTCTCCTCTCACCGCCGACTCTCTCTCCTCTCACCGCCGTCTCTCTCTCTCTCTCACTCCCTCGGCTCCTCTCTCTCCTCTCACCGCCGTCTCTCTCTCTCTCTCTCACCCCCGCCCGCTCCTCCTCCTCTCACTCCCGTCACTCCCGCCGCTCCTCTCTCCGCTCACACATGACCCTGTCCCCGCCGTCTCCTCTCTCCTCTCATTCCCCGTCTCACCGCCGCCGCAGAATCCATCGCCATCGTCGTCGCCTTCCACCGCGCGAACGTCCACCGCCGCCTCGCACCGCTGCCTCGCCGCTTTCGCACCAAAACCGCAACCAAACCGACCAAACCGTGCAAACCGCGGTTCGGTTTGGTTGCGGTTTTGGTGGTTCGCGGTTTTGTGGTGGTTTGGAAAATCACTAAACCGTAGACCCTCGGTTTGATCGCGGTTTGGTGGTTTTCACCACCAAACCGCGGTTTGCCCACCCCTACCTTCTTGGGTTCCTAAATATTTATGAAGGGGGCGCGCTTTCCTGCAATGTGGATTACGTTCCACCATCGAGCAAATGTAAATATGAACAGTGTAGCAACCTCTGTTTGATCCCAAATCATTTTCCAAACATCCCCGAGACATCAGGGAGGGCTTTAAAAGAAGTCTTACATCCATGCACACCATCAACAACCATAATTTACAAGAATTCAATCACCAAATCATGAATTCAATTGATCATCCAATTCATCCAAATACAAAACAAAAGATCAGAAACTCACCAATTTGTTGTTGTTGATTTCTCCAAATCAACTATTGTTGATCTTTTTTCACCTCCCGATAACACCGGCAACTCAAGAAATCAAACCTTCCCACACTTGATCGATCCTCTCCTTCTCACGATCAACAGTGAGATAAACATGAGTTTGGTTTGACTTTGTATATTTTGATTTTTCTCGAGATTTACATCGCACGATCTCGAGGCTTATCTAATGAAGGCAAGCCTAAAGTGACACTACTCACTAAAGACTACTCACTAAAGTAATACATATCATAATGAGGGCCGCTAAGGGCACCCCACCATTTAATGAGGGCACCCACTTATTTGTAAAAATTCCAAAGAAAAATGGAAAAGACCATTTTGCCCCTGTATATATATAATGGTTCAAACCCCACAAACCATTTCGACAAGGAGTTAGGGCACCCCACCGCAAGCGTCAACCACAAAGCCACGACCACATTGCGTTTGGCGAAGAGCGATCGATTCTTGCTCGTCCGACGAATGAGGTAACAATGTTTGACAACCATTTTCGGGTTTTTTTGAACTGTTTAGTTGCGTATAACGGTGAAAATGATGATTTGTTTGTCAACGTAGGGTTTGGTAATTTCTTCAAATCCGAAGTTGTTTCAACTCGTATAATGGAGGATCGTAATGCTTCGGTGCCAGAGGAGGTCGTCCTTGAGGTAATGTTGCAAATGTTTTTGTGTTTTTTTTGCGGTTATCCGAAGTATCTGTCTGGGTGCGCGATTGTTTCGGCCTCGCAGGACCGAGATGTATAGTAATGTCTCGGTCATAGAGGACCGAGAGGTTTCAGCAGGTCACGAACTGGTACGACCGAGAGTAATGAGTAACTCTCGGTCGTACATGAGCGAGACTCTGAAGAAAGTTTCGGACCTGTACAACCGAGAACCTATTTTTTTGGGTTTTTTTGTGATTGTGTTGTACATTTTGGTTGATTATAATGTTACACTGTTTGTATTGCAGGTAATGCCGTTATCTTGTAATTTTCCGTACTACAAGGACACTTTTCACACTTCTAAGTCATTCCCTCTCGAGAAGCGGCAATTTCATGGCTTCAACGATTGGTGGCGAGAACCGGTTGTGTTAGTAACGAGCGCTCGGATGCGGGGCATTAAGCGAAGGGGAAGGGTGAAAATTGCTGTGACAGTCCGAGACATATAGGGGACCGGCTCGAGAGTTGGGAAGGGGAAAGCGGCAAAAATTTTAAAGAAATCAAGGAATGATGAAAAGGCGAGGACTCACACTAGTACGAAGAAATGTGGATGCCCTTTCCAAATTAACGTCAAGGAGAATGCGACTCCTTATGGTATGTCACCGTGATTTGTGGGAGGCACAATCACGACACCGCAGAAGATTGGATAAGGGGAGGAGGAAGTTGAGGATGCGGGGGAGGACTGAAAGTGAGCAGCTCAGGGAGATTAGTCCACCTTCGTCTTTTGTGGAGTGCGAGCAGGAAGTTGAGGATGCGGGTGTGAGGACACCGGGGTCTCCAACCGGAGGCACCCCAGTGTCGGAGGCACCCCAATCTCCAATCGGATTTGAGTCATCCCACTCCACAAAAGCTTCTAGGCAGAAGAAATGCAAGGTTCCACAAATGCGTCGTGCCAGTCGACGCACGCAAAGTGGATCTAACATGGCTTATAGTCATTGCTTAGAACCGGATTGGTTGCCACATGTTGATGCCATTATCGATGTGGTTTCCGATGGGAATTGTGGATATAGGTGTATAGCCTCTGGGCTTGGACTTGCCGACGTAGACGGGTGGAGGATTGTGCGTAGACGGATGTACGATGAGATTATCGGGTATGAATACCTATGGCGGGAAGTGCTTGGCTCGAGTTTCGAGCCTGTCAAGAATGCGTGCATTGCCCGAGAAAGCAAGAGGGGGCATCTTTCAAAGAATGGTTGACACTTCCGGACATGGGATTGTTAGTATCCACCGCGTTCAATGTCATTCTCGTCAACCTCTCGCATGGGAGTGCCTCCACATTCCTACCTCTACGTAGCACTCCAACGTCGTCATTGCACAACACACTTATCATTGCAATGGCGAATGAAAGGAATATCCATTGGGTTAGGGTAAGTTCTATGATTTTTTTGTGAATTGGTTTGTTTCCCCTTAATCGGGTTTGTGACAATATCTTCTATGTTCTACTTGTTCACTTTGACAAAAGTGCGGTTGCGTGTGAATGCACCGCTGCCATCCTTATATCCATCGTGGGATCGGTACGTTGAGGACTGCGCCAAAGGTTGGCGAGATGGATTCGTTTTTCGAGACATCGCGCCCATTGCAACTGCTGATCATGAAGCCACCATACACATTTGTAGATTTAGATACACCGTAGGTTAAAGCTTGTACCTAGACGGCTAAACATTTAGAAATTTTGCCAATTCGTCCGAATGTTCTATGTATATGCAAATGTTGTGTTGTGTTTTAATTGTTGTTTACTTATGGATGGACTCTTTTTAGAGTCAGTTTGAATGTTACGGAGATTTATAATTAATTAAGGTTCGGTGCAAATTGTCGTGCTTTGGATTTTCAATCTTGCATTGTTAGTTTGACGACTATGGAGATTTTTTGAAACCGTAATGTTCAAATTCATCCATTCCCGATATCGCGGTCAAGCGGGTTCGTGAAACAACCCATATTTTCGGTCACCAATGACCGACAAGTATATCAATATATCGTTCTTGTATAACCGAGTCCTATTTCAATTTCTCGGTTGTACACCACCGAGATGGATTGACCATTTCAATTCGCTTCGACTCTCGTCCTATGACGACCGAGCCCTACGAGACCCTATCGGAAGTGGACAACCGATACGCGATTAACTCTTCCTGGTCTTCGTGGCGAGAGCTGCGACTTCCCAAAATATTAGCTTATGTCTCGGCCAAGGCCGAGACGGTTGAGACAGTCTCTGGCCTGTGTGGCCGAGAACCACGATTTCCCAATTTTTTTACATTTTAAAAAACCGCCACACACACATTACATCTACTCTACCAAATGTAACTTAATTCGTCGATCTTCAACCGAGCCCTAATTTGGAGACGAAATCGGCTCACAAACCGGACCCTACAAAATGCAGAAACCTAGAACAACGAAGGAGAAACACACGGCGAGGGACGGAGAACACGATTTCGGGGTTTCCTCTCACTGGTCGGTTCAAAACAAATGAATTCTTCCACCAGGAATTCGGTGAACGAGGGTGGTGGTGGTGGTGGGGGTGGTGGGGTGCCCGGGGGTTTGCACGAGGGTGGGTGAGAGGGTTTTTTGCACGAGGGGCATTTTCGGTATTTTGGGTTTAATTTTTGGGTGCCCAGTGTAAATCGATTTGTGCCCACATTAACTGGGTGCCCTCATTAAATGGTGGGGTGCCCTTAGCGGGCCTCTATCATAATTCGTCTTCCACTTACACAGAGGCAATCCAATGGATCTAATTAATTAAATTAATACTATAATTTATTTATATATATAACAATTGTATATAAGTATATATATATATATATATATATATATACACATATGTATTTTTACTCCTATAAATTCACCAGACGCGCCAATAAGTACACTCGGGCATGTACACTCATTCCACGACCCCCGCGTCACATTAGGAGTACCGAAAATTTAATAATTATTTATTTATTTTTCAATTATAGGCTTATATTAATTTAAATTAATAGCCTATAATGTATTTAATTCATTATTAAACCATCCAAACACAATACAATCATGCCAACACACCCACACACTAATCGAGATACGCCAAACTTAACCACCAGCCTAACTTGAGTTAATTAGAAATTGAGTTAATGTTAATCACCTACTTAAGGTAACGAGTCGTTACAGTCTCCCCAATCTAAAGAAATTTTGTCCTCGAAATTAAAGGGAATGCAAAAGTTACCTGTAGTTCTGAAGAGAAAAGGAAACTCCTCCTTCATATAACATGAATGCTCTCAGGTTAGTTCTTCGTCTCCATTAAATTACCACCTTAACCAAAGGAATCTCTTTGTTTCTCAGCTTCTGAATCTTACGATCAAGGATCTTAATTGGATGTTCGTCGTAAGATAAGCCTTCCTAAATATCAAATTCATTTGATTCAATCATTGGAGCAAATCGAGTCTTTGTCTTAAGAAGCATCAACACATGGAAGACATTATGAATAGTAGCAAGCTGAATAGGTAATTCTAACTTGAAAGCAACTAGACCAACTCTTTCTTTCTCTCTGAACGACCCAATATACTTTGGAGCTAGCTTACCCCGTACCCAAACCTGCATAACCCTTTCATAGGTGAGACCTTTAAAAGAACATAATCAACTTTTAAAAACTCCAAAAAATTATGATGTTTGTCAGCGTATTTCTTTTGTCTCAACTATTCTGAAATAAAATATTTACAAATCATCTGAGTTCTCACTATGTAGTCTTGAACCAACTCAGGCCCCAATAAAACTGCATCGTCAACCTCCGCCCAACAAACAGGTGAACGACAAGGTTAACATTACAGAGCTACCAACGGTGCCATGTTGATATTGGCCTGCTAACTATTATTGTATGAGAACTCACACAAAGGAATGTATTTCTCACAAATGCCACCAAACTCCAAGACAAAAGCTCAAAACATATCGTTTAGAATCAAGATTAATGCTCAGTCTACTCGTCAGCCTAAGGATGGTATATCGTACCAAGGTTGAGAGTAGTTCCCAGTATGTCTGCAATTCACTCCATAATCTGGACGTGAATATCGGATCTCTATCCAAAATAATAGACATTGGAACACTATGCAGTCTCGCTAATTCATGTACATATATCTCGCATAATCTCTCAAAAAAATCTCGCATGGAAACTGGCATGAAATATGAAGATTTTGTCAACATGTCAACTACAACCCAGACTGCATCATGCTTATGCTCACTTAGAGGTAGACCAGAACAAAATCTATCGATATATGCTCCCATTTCCACTCAAGAATCGACAAGGAATGCAACAACCCTCCTGGTTTCTAATGTTCAGCCTTAGCTTGCTGACAAATCTCACATCTCATTACGAAATCAACAATATCAGCTTTCATTATAGGGCACCAATAAATACTCATCATATTGTGATATAACATTATGCTACATGGATGAATAGAGTAAAGAAATATATGAGATTCTTAGTGCAACTCTTGTCTTAGTTGATCTTGAGCTTGAATCCACAATCTATCTTTAAAGTGTAATGCGATGATGCATACATGTAATAGAGTTAATCTAGTACAAAATATATTTATAGTACTACAAGGATGATATGGTAATTTATATACATCTTGTTATGGTTTATTCACTATATAGATATGTAAGCAGTGTTATGAGAAATTAAGCAAGAAATATTATTCTCTTTGTCTATTCTTCTTTAACTCTAACCCTTTAATCTGTCTTTCTCAATCTCCTCTTTAATTTTTCTTTCTAAATCAATTCTTCTTCCTAAATCTCTTCTTCTTTCTCTCTCAATCTCTTCTATCGTTTTTTTAATTAAAATTACGATCAGCTACCCTAGTAGTTGCATCATTGATGTTTTCATTATCCTTTCGTCATGGTTGCCGATTGGGATGTGAAGTTGAAATTGATACAACCACGAGATTTAGAGTATATGGCTCGAAATTGAAGTGGTCCATAAAGATATCATGAGAATTTGCTAAGAAATTCATCTACGGCTTGATCATTTGGGGTCTTCAGGATTCAATTCTGATATTTCCCTAGTTTTTCCTTAAACAATCTATCAAATCTCCACAACTCCTTCAGTGTCTTAGTTGTCTCCTCCAATCACCATGATGAAACCAGAAACTGGAAGTCTTTGATATCCATTCCCCTCATTTTCAAAAAGTATATATTCGAGGGAGGTTTATTGAGTTCTCACCCAATATGATCAATGAAGTCCTAGAGTGTCCCTATAATAATGAAGGGCATAGATATCTTGAGATGTTTGGAAAGTCTAACACTATGTCCACCCTTATCAACACCATTACTCATGGAAATGAGACTTTGTGGTCAGTGAAGAAAGAGAGAAAGGAGACAAATGACTAGACCACTTTATATTTCGTCTTGTATAACCATATCACCACTAACCTCCTTCCAACCAAACATGGGAATAATTTTGATAGATAAATGGGAATACTACTATACGCTATAAGACAAAGGGCTCACTGTGATCTTGGTGAAACAATTTTTAGAGTTATTCTGCAGAGGACCGTACCTGAGTCTACCTTTGAATACTTGTTATTTCTATGCCAAATTACTGAACTTCTAAGTTACCAAGAAGTTCAAGATGACATACAAGATTTTTGAGTTTCTGCCAAAGTACGAGGAATCTCCAACAAGCTTAAAAAGCCAGATTCTATACATTTTAATGACTTGTCTATCTCAGCTTAGCTTGCTACTTCACCACCTTAACTATTACAATAAGGTAGTCCTCTGGCTACAACTAGTATTGGTGAAGTTGTACCTTCTATCACTCAGACCTCAAAGAAGAAGATGAAATCCATAACAACTGAGGCGACTACTTCATCAGTGCCCATTCCTTCTCCACATGTATCCAGGGCACATTCTGATTCTAAGCTAGATGGAAGAGACTTTCTTGATCCAAGGAGGGAGCAAGAAAAATAACTAATGGTGGCCATACAAGCTTTGCCTGATAATCTGTTCCAGAGGTTATTCAGCTTTCTGAAGTTCATTGCCCCTACACTACCATAAGGAGGCCTAGTATTGTTCTCCCTCATTTATTTTGTCTTTATGTTCTCATAAAAGGGGAGAATAATCTGTTATTGAGAGGGAGTAGTTATTCATTTTTTGAATATACTGTTTATTTTTACTTTCTTAAGTATGTTAGTCTGAAGATACTTCATCAAGTACTATTTTTGACATCCGCAGTTTTTACTGAAGACTATTGAAGATGCTAACTATGTGTTGCAAGTAGATGACTACAACGGTTGCAACCACTATGGAAGCTGTTGTTACTTGTGTGTATCAATAATATCTTATTTTTTGCTATCGTAATTGTGTTATTACTGGAAGTGCATTGAACATATTGAAGTTTTTTTCTTTGTGACCCTTTATGATGGAGCAAAAAGATAGTTGATTCTACGTTTGATTATTACATATGTTCCTATCTCATTTACCATTGTGACAACATAATAAAAAAGGGGAGATTGTTGGTGTCGTGATCATATCAATAGTTTGGATTGTCATTAAAGTTGTTACAATCAATAGTTTGGTAAATGATTCATCCAACACATGAACCATATGCTCAAAATCAGAAGAGAAACTACCGGAGATTGGATGAAGATATGCAGTTGCAAATGCTGTCTCAGAACAGTTGCGACAGGATCTCTGAATCAGATAATTATATATTTGGTCTTATCTATAACCAACTGAAGACAAACTGAAGATCATGAAGAAGTTGGAGTTGTGATTCTGACGATTAGTTACCACATTTTTATCATGCAAGCATGTTGTTGTTTTAGAGATGGAGATTAGGCATATCTTACGAGTTTAGTTCAGATTGTGTAATCTATATCGGTCTATATATTTGACAAAGTAATTGAGTCATGAACACTAGTTATTCATTTTACTTTGTATAGTGAACTTATTATGTTCACTCATTTTATCGAATTGTAAAACCCCAAGGGGACTTGGGTGTTCCAGTGATGGGGAGCCTCACACACAAAAGGAGTTGTGTGTACGTAAAGTCTACAAAGTGAAGTATGAGAAGTTGATAGGAGGAGCTCAGTGTGAGGGAGTCACATGAAAGATTCATGTAGTTCGCTATCTTGATATATAGTGGAGTTTACATCTGGGCATGGCCCCACTGAGATGTAGGACTTGGACCGAACTGCGATAACACATTTGGTATCCTGGTTTGATTTATTTTTTCGCATACTTTGTTTAAGTACTTGCATTGATTATTATTTCTCGGTTACAACCATATTTGTATTCAGTTGAAACCACCTTTAGTTATTTCACTTTGGATTGTGATTTGTTACTAGCAGTCATATGCATATTCACGGGGTTGAGTATGCACATGGTCTACTTAGGCCTGCCTTATTTGGAATGGACATTAGGTTTATATTTGTAAACCCATTCCTGATCAGGCCCCCACGCCCATCAATATATATATTAAAAGCACGGATAGCAAAAGATTCTTTCGTCACTTGAATTATCTTTTTTACCCTTTAATTACTTATTAAATAGTAGATTTTCTTTTTAATAGTTTCTTTCACGTTTAACTTAACCAATTACATATTAAATAGACGATTACCTATTAAATAGCCCATTCCGATTTCTTTTCAAAATCTTTTTTAATAGTTTCTTTTTATTGAAAGTTTTGTGGTAGTGTATAATATATAACTTGTATAATAAAATATTAATGTATAATTATATTCACGCGAGTGTAGCGAGATGGTTCATTGGTGAGTAGTACTTAAGAGTTCTAGTATAAAAGAAAAGTATGAATACCTCACAACTCGACGGTAAGCAAATTTACTATTTTGTCCTTTTTAATTTCGTTTTCAATTGGGTTCAAATTCATACTTCATCTCTAACTCCAACTCATCTCTCTCTATATATCGATTAAAAACACGAATATAAACCTTCATGAAATACCTACTTTACCTTTATCAACAGTCATAACAGACCTATTTTACTCTTAATTTAATTAATTAGAGTTAAGTTAGATTTAGACTTCAATTGTTTATGGTCGTGGCTTAGCATAATGGGTACAATAATTGATGCTGAAGTATGTAGATATATAGAAATAATGGAGTCAAATACAAAACTAATTCCTTATATATATATATATATATATTGTTGTAAATTGAGTTGAGATTTACTAAAAACTAGAGAAGGAAAGTATGAGACTTTGAACTTCTACTACTACAAAGGAGAAGAGAAGAAATGAGAGAGTTGAAATTAGAAGTTCTTCATTCAACTTGATGTCTTCTTTACAAGTGAAGGAACCTCCTTATATAGGTCATTAGTCATGATGAGAATGAGTACTTGCACAAAGTGTGCAAGTTACACCAAAGTCTCATGTCATACAAGATTACAAGTCACATGACAATACATGGACGAGTGATTATACATTGGAGATGAATACAAGTTATATAAAGTGTATAAGTTACATTCAATGTGAGAACCATGCTTGACAATGTGATCATTCATAAGCTTGGTTAAAGGGTCATCCAATTTACAACACTCCCCCTTAGATGACACTTGTTGAGAGAATATGTCTCATTAAAACCTCTACTAGAAGAACCTTGTGGAAAAAAATTCAGTATATGAAAAAGAGTACATTAATTGCTCTCAAAAAATTTATATGGAGTATAATAATGTTAGGATTGCCTCATTAAAAACCTTGCTAGGAAAACCCAGTGGGATAAAACCATAGCTAAAGAAAAAGAATGCAATGCACTAATCAATAACTCATTTTGATTATCCCCCTCATGTTGACATGAGTGGAACATCTTATTATTTTGCAACAAACCCTTGCAAACTCAAAATTTTCTTTTAGAGTAAAATGAATTATATGATGGACAACTATTTTACTTAGAAAATACTTGATTTCCTAATCAAGACTAAATCTTATTTTTCCCAAGATTTTGTATCTTTAATTCCTTTTTCATGGATTCGAATGATATAACGATATTGTCGTGATTTCTCATAATATTTAAATCATCAATATACAATGATATCATAATGAAGACATGAACCCAAAAGATACATTGAATCATTACCAAAGAATTCTTATATCATCAGTATTTTATTTATTTTTACTCATACCTTATTTTTCAAGAGTTTTTGTCATTCGAACCAGCTTGTCTTTTATGCCTTAAGCGTTTTGTTGGTTCTTGTGCATTTAGTTACACATGGACATCATTTTATCATGAACTTTTAATGCTGAAACATACTATTTTCACTATATTACATATAGTATTTGCATCAAGTAATTGATTCATAACTTGTTGCTAATGATTGATTCTTTGAACTTCAAGTTCATATTAATTTTTACATATATCATAATACAACAGATTTGATGCAATTTAATATGTTTTAAGCAATTTCACGTCATTCCTTTTGAATTGGCTTATATCTTTCCCTAATAGTGGAAAAATTGCTTCATCAATGTGACGATTAGCAAAACTTGTTATAAATAAATTCTATGTTAGAGACCCAAGGCATCTTATAATATGATTAATGAAGAGTTAAATCAATATAAGTCTCTTATTGATTTGCCTTGAGATAATCACCAGCTGATAAAAAAAATCCAGTTCGATAAAGGATGTCCATGCGAATTTATGATATTTTCACATTATTGATGATTCTGGACAATCAAACAAATCTTTCCACATTATGAATGTCATTAGATCATTTGATTTATGACGACATTCGTTTTAATGTGTCTTGTATATTTCATAAGTTAAAACTGATAATCTTATACTCAGATTAAATCACAATCATATATAGAGGTTTTTTATTATTCTGAGTTTCTTTTAAACAAGGAATTAACAATATAATTGTTGTACCAAGTATTGTCTGAACGTTAGCCTCAACTAAGTTCAAATTCAAGAAATATTCTATTTATATTATAATATACATGCATGTAGCACAATACACAAGTAATAAACTCATCGCCTATATTTAGCTCATGATTTGAACACATCTCAATGTGCATATTTTATCGAGCCATTTTTAATGATAAAATTCATAATTTTGCCTTTGATTTTGAAGGCATGGTAAATGTCACAAAAATATTCGGGTATGTATATGACAATATTTTGGCAAAATAGCCTATCATATGTGATGAAAAATATCACAATTATGAGCGCTCATTGTCAATAATTATTTGTCTTTTCTAGTGGTGCACCACTTTTGTTTCAACTTTTGGTGGAATTTTCAATACGACCTTTACCGGATCTTTTCACCTTTTCCATGTCCATAAATTTGTTATTGCGACCATGGTCATCATAAGCAACATACGCTTCTTAATCTTGAAGCTGAACCAATTGGACAAGAGCGATATTATATTTATAATATATCATTATTTTACTCAGCTACTATGAGACAATAGATCAATCCTTAATATTTATTGGATTGACACGCACAATCGATACTTGTTGCAGTAATAAATCGAGAAGGATCACGTGACCTTTTTAATTGTCTCATCAGTCATATTTTCACATAGCCTCAACATAGAGGTAATTAAAATTGCATAATTATTATTAATATTTGACTGATTAAATTTTGTGGCTTGAGACTCAGCCGCTCATTTTGAGCTTTTGGAGCATTACCTTTTTTGATATTTATATATAACTCCATAAGGTGAAAAGATATATAAAGTAAAATATTCACTTTTCAAATCTTTAAAGAGATATTGGCGAATGATTGTGTATAACATACAGACTTGCATAAAAAGCTTTATTCACAAATTATAGTATTGAATTGTCATGACAAGTAATTCTTGTCGGTAATATAATAAGGCAACAAACTCAACTATGGTTAACTAATATTTTGAAAGTAAATGTAAATAAAATAGTTTTCTTTTTTTTATGTAAAAAACATAACATATGATTAAGTATATGTTCACAACTTGATTCATTAATAAATAAAATGTAATATTCGTATGAGTTGGTGGGACAACCTCTAGGTTGGGTGGCAAGACAAAGTCTACTTAATATCATGCCTCCTCGAACGGGATAACATGTCTTCCTTTCAATGTTTAGCTTTATCGGAGACAAGGCTTACTCAACTATCAACTCAAATTATAGTACTATTTGCATTATAAAATCAAGAATAGAGCACAACTAATCATTTATAGTATAGAGGAAAAAAAAAGTTATTTATGTCACATTGGCCTTTGATTTTTGATGTAGAAGATCGTCCAAGACGCAACTACAGAGCGTATTTTCGCATTCGATGAAGTTATAATGCTTAATGTATGAATAAAGCATGTATACATAAATAATGCATGTAACAAAAAAGAAATTAACCATGATAATATGAAAATAAGTTGAACTTATTTAAATTAACAAAAATTATACCTTCCTAGCTTTTTCTCCTTAGCTAGCATTCTTCATGAACTTCAAGATCTCATTTTTGCAAGAGCAAGCTTGTGCTGATAACGTGTTTTAAATTGAATTGGAACTTGCTAAAAACTAGAGAAGGAAAGTTGGAGACTTAAAACTTTTACTACTACAAAGGAGAAGAGAAGAAATGAGAGAGTTGAAATGAGAAGTTCTTCATTCAACTTGGTATCTTCTTTACAAGTGAAGGAACCCCCTTACATAGGACCTTAGTCATCATGAGAATGAGTACTTGCACAAAGTGCAAGTTACACCAAAATCTCATGTCGCACAAGATTACAAGTTACATAACAATACATTAGTTAAAGGGTCATTCAATTTACAACATATATATACATGTCTTTTGTTTGAATAGGAGTCTAATATCATACTCAAAGTTTGAATAGACTTCAACTTTGTATTTAGGTCAACTGGCAAACTATATATGCAGCAACATATAAATATATATATATTTATGGCACCTACTATCAAGTGAAAGTGTTGTGGTAATTCTTTATATATTTTGTTGTAGTTGTAGACTAATATGCCATTTGAAAATTTTTAATGAATATGCGTCATTACATTTGAGTCGTAGTAATTCTTTGGATATCCCTAAGAAGAGTTTTTTTTTTTCATGTATTGAATTTTTCTTTTGTTTAATACAATGTCTATAATTAGTTTAACTAATGTCAGTGTTACGAGTTTTAACTGTTCATTAGAGCTACACTTCTTGACTTAGATAGAAGTCATCTTGATGTCTACTTATCTGTGTATGAACTTCTTGATTTGGTTAAGTGACTTTTTATAATTTTATAAAGTCATTGATATAAACAAGAAGACATACAATTTACAAAAGTAAATTGGTTTATCTATCACCTTATGAAGTGATGCGAGATAGAAATAGATTTTGATCAGTATTAACTACATTAGTGCCAGAATTAATTTTGCTTGTAAATGCCATTCATATTTAACATTGATTATCCTATACAAAAATAATATTAGTCTTTGTTGTAACGGGAACAGTATTTGATAATGTGATATTTCTATTTCTTTTCCAAACATGCCTTCTTGAACTGAAATCTTGATCACCTTTTAAATTTAAGGACATTATTTGAGTTTTATTTATTCTTTTTTGTGCAAAATGAGATTTTTTAGGATCGATATATATTTTGTATATATTTGTAGAATCACATTTTTAGGATGATAAAATATGTCAATAGTTAAATTAACCCCTGCGAGTGCAACGAGCGGGCTATATATATGTTGTAAACTAAGTTGGACTTACTAGAGACTTAAGCATGAAAGATATAAACTGAGAACTATTAGAACAAGTAGAGAAGATGAGACAAGAGAAAAGAGAGCTAGAGTTGAGAAATGTAGAGATTTTCATTCCAACATTTGTATGTTAATTACAAGAGAAAAAACCCCTTTATATAAGGCCTTTGTCAAGATGAACTCATGTACTTTGAACAAAGACTACAAGCAATACAATGTGTACAAGTTACACCAAAAGCTTGAGTCACATAAGAATACAAGTACCAAAGTGTACAAGCTACATGATAATCAAGTGAGTGTATACAAGTTACATGGAAAGATAAGTTACATGAAGTGACAAGTTACATTCAATATGAGTCATGCTTGATGTTACAATACAATGTGGTCATCCATATGCTTGATCAAAGTGATCATCCATATCACAACACTCCCCCTTAGATGACACTTGTTGAGAGAATATATATGCATCGTTAAAACTTCTACTAGAAAAACCCTATGGGAAAATCTAGCAAAAGAAAAATAGTACATCGTTCTCATTACTCTTGAGATGAGATTGTTACATATTGCTTCATTAAAAACTTTGCTAGAAAAGCTCAATGAGACAAAATCATAGCCAAAGAAAAAAGTACAACAGATTGATACACTTTGAGAGAATATAAATGCCTAATTAAAAACTCTACTAGAAAAATCACGTGGGAAAAAAATCTAGTATAGGAAAAAGAGTACATTGCTCTCATAATTTTTTTGTATGGAGTATAATATTGTTATGATTGCCTCATTGAAAAGCTTGCTAGGAAAACCCAATGGGACAAAACCATAGCTAAAGAAAAAAATGCAACATATTGATACAGTTTGAAAGAATATAAATGCCTCATTAAAACCTCTACTAGAAAAACCATGTGGGAAAAAAATCTAGTATAGGAAAAAGAGTACATTGATCTCATAAATTTTTTATATGGAGTGTAATATTGTTATGATTGCCTCATTAAAAACTTTGCTATGAAAACCCAGTGGGATAAAACTATAGCTAAAGGAAAAAAAGTGCAATATACTAATCAATATATCTCTTTTTTATTCTCCCCCTCATGTTGACATGAGTGAAACACCTTATTGTTTTTCAACAAACTTTTGCAAATCCAAATCAAGGCTAAATCTTATTTTTTCCAAGATCTTCCATCATGAATTCCTTTTTCAGGGATTCGAATGATATAGCGATGTCATCATGATTTCTCATAGTATTTAAATCATCAAACATATGATGATATTATAATGAAGATATAAATCCAAAGGATACATTGAATCCTTACCAAAGAACTCTTATACCATAAGTATTTTATTTATTTTTACTCATATCTTATTTTTCAAGGGTTTGTATCTTTTGAACCAACTTGGCTTTTATGCCTTAAGCATTTTATTGGTTCTTGTGCATTTAGTTGCACATGGACATTTTTATAGTGAACTTTTAATGCTGGAACATACGATTGTCACTATTTTACATTAATAATTGCATGACGTAATTGATTCATAACTTGTTGCTAATGAACAATACTTTGAACGTCAAGTTCATTTAATTTATACATGGATCGTAATGCAATAGTTTTGATGCATTTCAAGCAATTTCACACCATTCTTTTTGAATCGGCTTTATATATATCTCCCCCTAATGATGTAAAAAAAATTTATTAAATTGACAACCAGCAGATCATGCAGTAAATAAATCCCTTGATATGGGCTCAAGGCATCTTATAATATCAAATAGATCATATTATATTTTGAATGTCACTAAATTATTTATGACGACGTTCTTTCAATATGCCTTTTGTAATATAATCATAAAGTAAAGCTGAGATTTTTATTCTCAAATAAAACCAAAATCATATTGAGAAATTCTCAATTAATTTGAGTAAATTTCCTCTAAATAAGACATTGACAACTTTATAGTTGTTTCTAGGCAACAAAATATTTGTACACAACTTCAAGAACTATTTTCTTTTCTTTTTTTTCATGATAGTGTGCATTTAGCGCTCTTAGCAAGACATATGTCGTCATAATTTATAAGAACAGCTTGATGATCCATCTCTTCATTAAAAATAAGGTATTAAAAGAAATACCTTTTCGTAATAAAATACAAATATATCAATATTTTTGAATCATAAGTCACCTTTAATAATATAATTCATTTAAAAAGTTTTGCCTGCTTTTACTTTCACGAAGGCATGGTAAAGTTCATCAATATATTTGGGCATATGACAATATATAATTAGTGTGACCTAATGACCTTTCATATATATGTGACATAGCTTATCACAATTTTGAGCACGCTCATTGTCAATAATAATATGCTCTTTTCTTGTGGTGCACCACTGTTATTTCACTGTTATTTCAACTTTGAGTAAAATTGTCACTATGACCTTTACCATATCTTTTCACCTTTTCTATGTTCGTAAATTTGTTATTGTGATCGTGATCATTATAAGTAACATATTTTCTTATTTAAAGTTGAATCAATAGGACGGGAGCAATATTATATTTAAAATATATCACTATTTTACTCCGCTACCATGAGACAAGAAATCAATCCTTAATATTTATTGGATTGACGTGCGCACTCGATGTTTGTTGCAATAATAAATCGAGGCTGGCCATGTGACCTTTTTATTATTGTCTCATCAGTCATATTTTTACAAAGCCTCAACATAGAGGTAATTTAAATTGCAGAATTTCAATTAATATTTGTCTGATTAAATTATGTAGCTTTAGACCAAGCCGCTCATTTTGAGCTTTTTGGAGCATTACCTTTTTTTGGTATTTATACATATAACTTCATATGGTGAAAAGATATATAAAGTGAAATATTCACTTTTCAAATCTCTAAAGAGATACTGGCAAATGATTGTGTATAAAACAATCTTGCATATATGCTTTATTCATAAATTGTAGTATCTAATTGTCATAGTTGTAATATAATAAGGTAACAAATTCAACTATGGTTGAATAATATTTTGAAAATAAATGTAATATAAAATAGTTTTCTCTTTTTGTGTAAAAAAAAAAAAAACATATGATTAAATATATGTTGACAACTTGATTCATTAATAAAAAAAATTGTACTATTCGTATGAGTTGGTAGGACAACCTTCAAGTTGGGTGGCGAGATAAAGTCTACTTAATATCATGCCTCTTCGAATATGATAACTCGTCTCCCTTTCAATGTTTACCTTTACCAGGAACAAGATTTATCCACTATCAACCCAAATTTATAGTACTATTAGCATTATAAAATAAATAATAGAGCACAACTTATCTTTTATAGTATAGAGAAAAAAACTATTTGTCACATTAACTTTTGATTTCTGATGTAGAAGATCGTCCAAGACGCAACTACGGAGCATACATTCACAATCGGTGACCTTACAATGCATAATGTATGAGTAAAGTACATATACATATAAATAATGCATGTAAAAAAAAAGAAATTAACCATAAATTGAACTTATTTCTTTTAACAAAAATTATACCTTTTTAGCTTTGTCTCCTTGAAAAGCTTCTTGATCTTCAAGACATCTTCTTGTAGAGCAATTTCCTGTTGATAACATGTTGTAAACTAAGTTGGACTTACTAGAGACTTAAGCATGGTAGGCATAAACTAAGAACTACTAGAACAAGTAGAGAATATGAGAGAAGAGAGATAGAGTTGAGAAATATAGAGATTCTCATTCCAACATTGGTGTGTTAATTTCAAAAGAAAGAACCCCTTTATATAGGGTCTTTGTCATGATGAACTCATGTATTTTGAACAAAAACTAAAAGCAATACAATGTGTACAAGTTACACCAAAAGCTTGAGTGACATAAGAATATAACTAACCTAAGTGTACAAGCTACATGATAATCAAGTGAGTGTATAAAAGTTAGATGGAGTGACAAGTTCATTCAATGTGAGCCATGTTTGATGTTACAATACAATGTGGTCATCCACCACTAGAACAAAAAAGACCTTTTGTGACGGTTTTTAACCTTCACAAAAGGCTTTCATAATGGTTTTAAACCGTTATGAGGTCCGTCGTGTTATGAAATGTTATAAAAGCCCAAGGCCTTTCGTGACGGTTCAAAACCGTCATCTTATCTAAAATGTTGTATCAGCTTTTGGGCTTTTGTGACGGTTTTTAACCTTACAAAAGGCTTTCAAATTTATTTAAAAAAAAAAAATGAACCTTCTTTCGTTTGGTAGCCTCCAGGGGTGGGCAGCAGTCTCTGCAAACCACTCAAACCGCATGCTCTAGTCTGGTTTTTAAAACTCGCGGTTTTGGGGTAGTTTGAAAAACTTAAAAATCACAAAATCGTGGTTTGGTGACGGTTTTCATATTCACCAAACCGATGGTAGTTTAGTAAAGTTCTTCAATATATATATATATATATATATAAATTCTACTATGGTGATCTTTTTAAATCACCATATATGGTGATTTTTATTCTTGACCATTGGATTTAAATCTAATGGTCAATTTGATAGCTACATTAATGACACTTCAATTTGTGCACAAGTACCAAGAAGTTATATTATTCATTGAATTAAAATCTAATGGTCAAAAATAAAAATCACCATGTATGGTGATTTTTTCCCATCACCATGGTAGAATCACCTTATATATATATGGATATTCTACAATGAAGCTCAAATATATACCCATGCCATGAAACCCTTTCAAAATGTGTTATACATTAAATGATTTGTGTATTTATTTGATTAATGTATTGGATTAGAATTCAATGGTTGTAAATAGTGTACTCATGACATGAGTATATATTTGATTCTCATGGTAGTAGTACCTATATACATTAAATGATTTGTGTAAAAGTTAAAACCCTATCTGGTGTTTCCTCTCCAGCCGTTCCTTCCTCTCTCTCTCTCTCTCAACATCTCAAAACAATCCCCTCCTCCCACCGCCTCCTCCCACCTCCGCCTCCCACCTCCGCCTTCCACTAGCCGCGCATCCCCCTAATCGCCCCTCCCACAGTCGCGCCTCCTACCGCCACACATCCTACCGCCGCCCCTCCCACCTGTCCTGCCTCCCACAACCGCGCATCCCAATGCCGCCTCCCACCAGTTCGCCTCCTCCCACAGTCGCTCCTCCAACCACCAGTTGAGCCTCTTATGCCTCCCAAATTTTTTTTGAAAATAAACCGCGAAACCCAACCGACCAAACGCCGTTTGCGCGGTCGGTTTGGGTGCAGTTTTGAGGGTTTGCGGTTTGGTGGTAGTTTGTAAAACGGTCAAACCGCGAACCCTCGATTTGGTGGCAGTTTGGTGGTGAAATGCAATTTGCCCACCCCTAGTAGCCTCCGACATATAACTTTTTTTACAAAATTAAAATAAAAATAAATAGTAATTATTAAAAATAAAATTGATCTTCTCAAAATCAAGTTTTAACAAACAAATCAGTACATATGTTCTATAATTTCTTAAAATTCAAGTTTTCACAAACTATCGATATTATGGTCTCGATCAAATCAAGGAGGTCTCGATCCTTGCAACGCAAGTAGTAAAGCCTGTGGTCAGACTTGACTATGGGAAGATGAAGCACTAAAGCATTAGAGAAGCCGACTGCCCACCTCAGCCATATGAAGCAATAAAGCACCTTCCCTACATCATGCCAAGCAAGAACATCATCACCATTGAGCATAGACAAGATGTATCTGCAAACAAATTAGATACTTGTAATTACAATAAAATCCTAAAATTCTATCTCATATTAGTTCCACTAGGAAGCATAGCAAGATTGCTTTTTGTATTTGCTTACACATAATATTAACACAATAAAAAGCTTAAGATAAACTTTGCAAATTCAAAAAGCTTTGCTCTCTCTCTTTCATTGATATGTAATATGTGTGGACTTTCTTTTAGTTCCTTTACCTTGATTCCAAGAGTAGGGATTCAAATAAAGAGTCTTCCCTTCAGCATTAATGTGAAATGATCCTATCTCTCCGGCTTCCCCGAATCCGATGGAGGAACACCCAGGTCTTAGAAAACAGTTCTTGATAAGTCAGAACTAAACATTTCAATAGTGATCATAAACCAAAACCAAAACCTTCCAAAAAAAAAAAAAAAAAAAAAACTAAGCAGATTCAAAAGGGTTGTAACTAACTTTGGAGAAAACAGTTTACAAGTCATACATAGCACTAACACATTCTAATGAGTTCAAAAATCACATTGAATACATAAACTCAAAGGCAGCAAATCAATCAAATATTGATAGACTAAAAATTTATTAGAATATAAAGAGAGACATATAAGTGACCTCCTTGCAGCCAAAGAACAAGCGGCTTCGAAGAAGGGTCCTCGACGGCTTCAAAAAACCAATAATACAAATATAGGAAGAGATTGTATTATAAGCGAATAATACAAGGCTGAAGAAAAAATTACATTAACTTTCATAAGAAACCCGCTTTTATACAAGTGAACAAATCCTTCATAAATTGAACCTCTCACAAATCTTTATTTCTCGAAATAGTGCTTAGACTCTCTCACATAGAATGAGAGTATTCTCATTGAGAAGCAAGCACATTATATAGATGTCTAAAATTTTTTTATCTTAGTTAAATGTTTTAAGGCCAGACATTGCAATGTGCATATGAAAACTATTAGACGATGTAGGGGTAGAACTTGAGGTGCTAACATCAGTAAGCAGTCGACACATTGTTGATTGAGCGGCAGTTAATTGAATAAAATAAATAATGGACTGAACTACATCACCAACATACCAACTTGGGATAAGAGCTTAAGATAAGCCAGAATTGGATGTTCTGGCTAGGCCTAATTTTGACTTTAATTTGGCCTCCAGGATTAACAAAAATGGCTAGCACTTGAAAAGGGGAAAAATGTTGAAACCTAAAAGTGAGGAAGCATACCTTGAGATAGAGCTTCATCTCGGACCCATTTGACAGACTTGGTGTCTAGTCCTTTAGTAAACATTGTAGCAATCAAAGAGTCTCTTCTTCAGTTCTTCACTACAATCACCACAAAAGGATATGAAAATAGCAAATAAGAGAAGCATAAGAAGATCAAATGAAGACAACAGAAAGGAAAACTTTTTCTACCCTGCAGTTCAAAATGGGGAAACACTTCTCTATATTGCATTTATATTGGTCTGAATACATTATAGTTTGGTGGTTCACTCCTCCCTTGCCCATTAGCTAACTTCTTTCCCCTAATTTAGATTTTATCACATGAAAAATCTATTTTCGTTAGTTGGCTAAATGACTTTTCAAGAAAATCAAAAATATTATTCACTTTGAGAACCTAGATTCTTCAAGCAAACTGCTCCATGTGCAGGAAAAAAAGGAAGAGAAAAAAAAAAAAAAAAAACAACAAAAAAAACAAGTGTGCATTACCATTAGAGAGAAAAAAGATACTAAATCCTACTATTCAATAAATTGACACAATACATTGGAAAAGGGAAGTTGTTATTTGTGAATGATCATAAACTTACCAACTGAACAAGTATCTAGAATCCCTTGTTGTCCATGTATGTAGATTCAATTTCCATCTCTGACCTCTAAAATCAGTACAACAGCCGCGGCAGCAAGTTTTGCTGCTTCAACTTTTGTTAGTATTTTCCGTGGCAGCTCTGGTGCTGTCTCCAACAAAGCATTAATTATCTATAATGTACTAGTACTACAACTATTATTAATTTTGATGAGATCACAAATCTCATGGGATTAAACAAGAACAATTAATGCGGCAAACAGCAGTAAATTTATTAGTACCAATGAAATGCGCTAGGATTCCTATAGATGAACTAATTTTTGGAGGTAAGCCAATAGGAGACCAAAACTTAATACATTAATCTCATACATAAATGTGAGCCCAAATGTACTAATTGAAATTCACGAAGTCTATAAAATCAGTAAGCTCCACATCAGCTATAGTTCTTCATATGGTCCTTAGATAAAGAATCATGTCAACATGGGCATGTGCTATAAAATCAATATTGACTAAGAAAGAAAATACAAATGCAGCCAAATACCTCAAAACAAATATAGAGATCATAAAGTTTAAAGAACTATGTTTGCATCGTTAGACAAGCAAATGCGGCCAAATACGTACCTTAAAACACATCCAAAATCTTCCATTAAAAAATACATCCAACATTCACCTTCAAGAAAGAAAATGAAATAAGAAAAAGTGATTACCTGATGCTCCGTAGAAGCGGCAAAATTACCAAGCATAAAGCCAACAATGCACCCCTGTGGAAACAGGGGTTATTAAATTAAGTCCCATGATCGTTCTTCAAGAAAAACACTTAAAGAATATGAATAATACAAACCTGCCCATTAGGTCGTTGACACACAACTGTTACAATTTCTCTCATATTTGTCCAATTAACAACTCGGCAACCAGAAATATTTTAGATGCGAACTTTTCCATCTATAGAGCCACTGATAAAGTAGGTATCATACATGCCACAACACAAAGAGACAAACAAATCAATGAGTATAACGATAAAGCAAATATGGCAGCACAGGAAAAACAACAGAGGGATACCATAATTATTATGAGAAAAACAACAAGAGGCATACCAAAATCATTAGAAAACCCTTGCGCGACTGCCGCGAATTCGTGAGTTTGTCTATCCATTTCTATAGCATATACTAGAGACAATCCAACACAGATCAGAACAGAGATTTCAATTAAGTTTGCATAGAAAGAATCAAAGTCCATACTTTTAGGCCAAATTTCAGTATGAAATTATAGATAGAACGACTAAATCAACAAAACAAATTGCAATGAAAAGGTAAACCCTTATAGATGATACCTCATAACACATCAGTTTGTACTCTACAGAACGTACCAGAACCAATTGACAGAAGCATGTACTGGCAAAGCCTTTGACGGATTGATTGTTGTTGTTACCTTCCAAGCCTTTGACGAATTTCCTAACTTTCTTCGCACGCTCTTCCTTCGCATATCGACTTTCTGAACCACCGTGAGCCTTAATTGGGAGTTTATTTGCAGAAATTGAGAGCTTGAAATCAATACCTTGGTTTTCTCAAAAAGCAAATCATTGCATTCGAGTGATGCAAACAATATCAACATATCTAATGATTGTACCAATTGCAACATCAATTTAATTAAAGTTTGAAATAACTTATTTGATTAAATAGTATTTTCTTTGTTCTTTTTAACTCCGTGAATCTTCCTTCTTTTTCATTTCTTTATCCACAACGTCTTCTTGATTTGTTTGAGGCTTTGAATGACATATATTTGTCATTATGTAACCTTCTTGCTCTTTATTGAAATTGAAAGAAATTAGTTTTACAACGAATGTAAAACTTTTTCCTACAATTTTTTTAAAATTCATGTGGAATATTATTTTTGAGTCTCGTATCCTAATTCAAATAAAAAGAAAAAATTTAATGTAAGAAATTAATGGAAGAAAAAAATAAAGATAAAAAGTTAATGAAAGTTATAATTTAATATAATGTCTGAACCAAATTTAATTAAATGTTTAGAAATTTTAAGCGTACCTTGAATAATTTCTCTAATATGTCATTTACGACTTCCTCACTTATGATTTTATGTAGTATATTTTCAAATAAGATGAACGTTGCGGATCCCGAATCATCTTGCACTTGCACTTGTAGCTTAACCCTGGAAGAAAAATTTTAATTGTCACTTGTAGAATAGTTGGAAAACACTAATACAAATGATTTTTAAAAAGTATTGATAAAAATATTATTTATACCACGGCACTGGTGTTGCCGTATTTATGTTGCAATTGGTACAATCATATGTTCCATTATATGTCATCTTCAACCTCCTCTTGCAGTTTCCGCAAGAGTCGTAATACCATGGACTTCGTATTGAAGTAATATAAACTTTACAAAGTACGATCAACACCAACTGCATGAGTCAATTAAGTTGTAAGCAATTTAGTTAATGCGTGAAGAAAATTAAATCGACATATTATAAGTTTATTTTAAATAATTAGCATTATATACCTTTTCGTCTTTTAACCTTTGGGCTTTGATTTTTGCGATAGTCAAGGTTTTTATTTTCACATCATCTACCTTGAGTTCTTTATTTTGTTCTTCAATCATTTGAACTTTTTTGTCTTTTTCGATGCATCTTTCCAACTAACATATAGATGAAAAATAAATAAATTATGCCATGTACTTTTGATTATTTAATAATATAAAGTAATTAAAAAAATATTATCTTTTCATGATTGTTTCAACTTCCGCAAATTTTGGATTCATGTAAATTTTTGTTGCACCCGACGATGAAAGTGATAGTTTACCTGATACCATAATTTTCATAATGTAACAAAAAGTCACTGTACAAAGTGAAACAAAATAGGACAATAAGTTTTGAAATAAATTATGTAGATAATAGATTTATAATTACCTTTATATATTGGTTAAACTGAATTTGACATGATGATTATTGTTGGAGCCTCAGATTACTCATCAACATTAATTATACTTTTCGCCTCGAAAGACAAATATAAAAAATAAATCAAGTAAACTTACGTAAAAAATATTTATTTATTAAGAAAAATACATGATATCTTGAATTTTAAAAACCATTTTTTTCACAATCTTATCCTTGCCGGGTAGTTTTTGATCTTCTATATCGCCTATATCGATCACACGTCCAAATATATCTAGAAAGAAAATAATATAAACATAAAAAGTTATATAACTCATGAAGGTAAATAATTATAAAATATTTGTTTTGTTTTTCTTACCTGAAAATTGAGTGTTTTTGCTTATTCGTCGACACAACTCGTTGAACGGTACAATCTCATACTTGTTATCTCGAAATCGTATGTTGCATGAATATTCTTCTACGGGTGTACTCAATGTGAAATTGTTGAGAAAGTCGTGGCTCACTACCTTGAAGTCTTTTTTTCTTTGTACTTCAAAATTTGATATTTCGTATATCCCCCTTCCATCAAGTGGTCGAAATCTGGAACCAAACTAATGTTTATGGATCCTTGTATGTGATCTTCCTGTAAAAAAAAAAAAAAAAAAAAAAAAAAAAAAAAAAAAAAATTGTTAATCAGACCTTTATTTTACAAGTATTTAAGAAGCTTTAAAAAAAATAATAAAACGAAGAAACGAAGAATATATAGTTACCCACATTCTCATATATTAAAATAGTATCTAATGTTAGTAGTGCACCATTCTTCGTATTCGTCGATTTCCATTTTTGTGTAACTTTTTCTCTCACTTTAAAAGCATTTGTTGATTCGCCGATATCTTTTATTGGAGTGATATCCATTAAAAGTCCCTTCAAGTAAGAGAAAAAATTAAGTATTAAATATGATGATGTAATGCATAAATATAATTTTAAATTTAGTAATGAAACGCGAGATTATTTGTTATAAAAATATTAAAATTAAATACGTGATTAAGAGTAAACAACTTTCAATTGGTGTAAAAGAATATCAATTAAAAATAATCAACTTGTTTTTTTTTATTTAGTAATATATGTATCTACTAAGTAATGAATTTTTCTTAACAAAAAATATAACATCTAATCAACTATTGTTACCTTATAAAAATATAAGATATTAAAAAAATATAGATATATAAGTATTTGCATATAGAAAGAATAAAAAAGAAAAGACATAATACAATAAAATTAAAGAACACAAAAGAGAAGACATCAAAGGAAGAGAACAATCAAACTTTTGCTATTTTTGGAAACTTTGTTTCGCTTTATAACTTTCATTAGGAATTTCCGTTTTTATTGCCGTTTGCGGCGTTTGTTTCTATGTCAAGGAGACAAGTTCGAGAGATATGGCAAATATAGAGAGATAGATATGGATCGTATCGAGAGAGCAAAGAGAATTGTTTAAAAAAAAAAAATTAATAGCGGAAGATTTATGAAGCAAAAAGTGAGTACCCTTTGTATTTATCCCATTTGTTAGCAATATAAGCCGATTCTAAAAGATCGGTTTTTAGCTAGGACCCTTATCTCTTTTTGTTTTTAGAAGCCGATTCTAATTTGATTAAAAAATTTATTTACCTATTTAATACCACCGGTTGTATTTGGATATATTTTGATTTAGATAGCTATTTAATAGCTATTTAGTAGCACCGTTTTCTATTTGTATAAAGTTTTGATTTAGATAGCTATTTAATAGATATTTAATTGCATCGATTCTATTTAATAGATATTTAATAGCAATATGAAAACAATGTTTGTTAGGACTCTATTTCTTTTTTTAGAATCGGATTCTAATTTGATAAAAAATTATATTTAGGTATTTAATACCACCGGATGAATTTGGATATAATTTGATTTAGATAGCTATTTAGTACCACCGTTTTATATTTGTATGTAGTTTTGATTTAGATGTACAGCTATTTTATAGATATTTAATTGCATAGGTTCTATTTAAAAGCAATCATTGAAATTTCTTTTGTGAATTAAAATTAGGCAAAACCAATCTTTTGGTCCCCCAACTTTGAAAACAACACATTTGGTCCCTCAACTTTTCATATAGTGTAAATTAAGTCTTTTTAAGAGTCCAGTCATTATTATTGATGACGTGGTGAAAGTCAATCGCCACATGGCGCCACGTGGCAATCCTTTTCATATGAACAGTTGGTTCAATGAACCAACCGGTTCAATAGAAAACCAAATGAAGCCCTCTTTTCTCGCTGCGTTTTCTCTCTCTCTCTCTGCGTTTTCTCTCTGCGTTTTCTCTCCTCCTCTCTGTGCACATCTCTCCCGCTCTCCCTCGCGCCTCGCCCACGCCCTCTGACTCGCTCGCGCTCACGCCATCCCTCCTGACATGATGAGATGCGTACAGTGATTGAATGTAGATATCCAAAGGAAAATGCTTAATCCCTAGCTACCGAGTTCGTCGAATGGGAGAATTCAATCTGAAGTACCTGCAGATTTGGCGAATGCAAAGGTGGAGTCTCTAATGTGTAGTGGAAGAAAATAGTGGGACGAGGACATATTAAGGGACCTATTCAATGATAGAGACCGGACCTTGATCAAAGGAATACCTTTGAGTCACCGTAATGTGGAGGATATGTGGATGTGGTTTGGCGATGCTAAAGGTGTGTATACAATTCGAAGTGGTTACAAATTGCTAATGTGGTCGACGACTCAGTGTAGTCTACCTTACCAATTTCCAGCATGGTCACAATTTGGAGATTAAAGGTCCCTCCAAAGATAACATTGATGCGGCTGTATATGAGGGAGCAGAGAAAACGCAGAGAGAAAGAGAAGAGAGAAAACGCATAGAGAGAGGAGAGAAAACGCAGAGAGAAAGAGGGCTTCATTTGGTTTTCTATTGAACCGGTTGGTTCATTGAACCAACTGTTCATATGAAAAGGATTGCCACGTGGCGCCATGTGGCGATTGACTTTCGCCACGTCATCAATAATAATGACTGGACTCTTAAAATGACTTAATTTACACTATATGAAAAGTTGAGGGACCAAATGTGTTGTTTTCAAAGTTGAGGGACCAAAAGTGTAAAACCTTCAAAGTTCAGGGACCAAAAGATTGGTTTTGCCTTAAAATTATGACAATATTGGCGAGTTTTGATGGTTTAATATAGTGCTCTAAAATTGTTTGATGAAATGCCTATCGGAATATTAGTTTGATTAACTTAAATTCATATATAAAGATTTGGATGCCTTTGTTTAAAACAGGGTATGAGCAAGACAAAACAGTTTAAAATTATGCCTTTGTTTAAAACAGTTTTACCAAGAAAAAAATGGACTTCTTTCAAGATACGAGTTTATAAGGCACCGATCTCGTGAAATTAAAAAGGTTATACTCCTACCCAACCTAAAATATGAGTATGAACAAAGACAAAAAAACTTCAACACTTCAACACATGAATATCAGATAGCAACATTAATTTACAATTGTTATACAAAATTTTATAGCTAGATCTTAATGAACCATTACATACAAATGCACAAAGGAGTGTTAAGGAAATTGTGACGGCCCCGCTTCCACAATCCTAAACTGGGCCTCGCCCGGCCTAGACTTAGGTGGACCTCGAGCCCGTCTCGCTGAGTCACGCAAGCCTAGTCAGCCTTCCTTTACCATTTACCATTTATTAAGCAATTAAAGTTGAGTTAATCAATTAGTGAGTTATCATAGTTATAGCGAAAATAATTAAACCTCAAACTAAATGAAAAACCTCAAATATATATTGGAGTTGATTATACATTAGCCACACATCAACTTGCATGTACGTATCCCGAAGCTTAAC
Source organism: Stephania cephalantha (assembly GCA_039657325.1). Taxonomy (NCBI): domain Eukaryota; kingdom Viridiplantae; phylum Streptophyta; class Magnoliopsida; order Ranunculales; family Menispermaceae; genus Stephania; species Stephania cephalantha. The sequence goes on along the minus strand of CM077569.1, from coordinate 41,928,299 downwards.
TTGTGGTCCACCTTCACACACTTGACCCACAAGTCATGCTTAAGTGACTCACAAGTTGACTCCATTGACCTCATGATGGGTGAATACGTGTCTCGATGCACATCTAGTGCTTCCTTGTTTTATTTTCACTAACTATAGTCACATTAATTAATATTTATTTTAATGTGACCACATTAGCCACTTATTAAACCAACATAAATTCACATTTAACTCAATTTAAATAAGTCGATACCTCGGTCTCACGTCGACACGCAACTCGAGGTACGCCTCCGCTCGTCTCGACACCGTTATGCCTCGCGTGTACCTTACCCGCACATTACCAAATTTAATTAATTTAACTTGTTCAATCTTTTATATAATAAATAATATAAGCATCAAACAAAAATAGCATACCTCGGTGTTGACTCTCGAGATTTGGACATGCGTATTACGACAAGTGCGTCCCACGTACGACCTTGAAATGACATGTGGCACGAGTTAAATTTTTAGGGTCGTTACATAAACATTATTGAAGTTCTTTCCTTAATCAACCATTACATGGCATCGGCAATGTCAACAGTTTCAGAATTATACATGCAACCAGCTTGCTGTTCATTCCTTCAATAAGCTTCTCATGCAGATCAATGGCATAAGAAACAGAATTAATTTTAACTTTACAGGTACTATTGCTTAGATTGGAAAGGAGCAAAATTGACTGACATAATCATATTAACTTTGACAAACTCATCACATCTATAAATAAATGGAAATACAAAACTGCATATCTCAACTAATTATAGCACTTGTTGAATTTCCCTTTATAGCATCTCTCAAGAAAAACACCAACATTGGATGTTTTGAGTAAGCCGGGGCCAATTGAAATTGGCAGAGAATATTTATCTCGGGCAAAGTTAGTCTTCGTCGTTGTCTTCTTCACCGTTTTCTTCCTGATTTGCCTGTTTTTTAGCTTTGTCGACAGGTCCTAGAGAACAATATATCAATGAGAAAGTGTTATAAACTTGATGGTGTACCAAAAACATTTGCTGCCAGATTTCGCGCAAGCAAGAAAAAATGATTCTAAAGTATTAAAAAAAAAGTGTTTGCATAATGCCCGCGACAATCACATGAGTTAGATGAGATTTTGGATTGTATATACTATCTGACAGAGCGAGTAACAATAAACAACAAGGAAGAAAGGAACAAAACAAACTTACCATGTTTGTTGAAAATGACTCCTCCGACACACAACCCTTCCTCAACTTTCATAAGCTAAAGGGTCATCCTTGGTCCAATCTCTTGCAGTTTCACAACACTTTTTGAAGAAGCCTGGTTTGCTCTACCAAGATCACTTGCAAGACTCACGTAATCAAAAGTGCAGTGTGATTTTCTTCTCTCTCACAGCAGGCATGGGCGGGGTGGGCGATCGCCCCAGGCCCCACCCCCCACCCAAGGCCCCCTAGACTCTTGATACATGTCATCCTAAGCTTTTTTTTTTTTTTTCAAGAAAAAATTAATTTGAGACTACAAATCCTTTCTGGGCTGTTCTTGATATATATATCTTCTAACTTCTAATTCTCCATTTAAAAATGCTGTTTTTACATCCATTTGATGTATTTCCTATATTATTATTAATTGCAATGTTAATTGAAATTAACAATTCGGGTATTGCTATATCGGATATTGTTAGGCCTGTGACATTTGTTGGGATTCATTGAAAATTCATTGAAATATGCAAGCACACATCTTAATGCATATTGAATGGATCCTATAGCAACAGCGTACTTGGTAAATATATGTAGAAAATGTCACACAATCATTTCTTTTTAATGTTCTCTCTACTCGTGTTATTTTTTTTATAGTCTCAAAGTGATTAAATAAATTTTAAATTTATACCAACTAAATTTAATAAAATCAAGATCTAAACAGCTTTTTTCTTTTTTCTAATTCAAAAATAAACTATATACATTTTCTTTGGACTCAACTATATCCATGTTCTTTTCTTAAATACACATATATTAATATTCTTTAAGAAAAATACACATATATGTATATGTATAAAATTATAATAATATTCTAGCACTAAAACATCTACGTCAAAGATTAATATTTAAGGAAGAACCAACATATGCATGATTTGAGTGGCTCGACATTCGGCCCCCCTAAAGTATTAGTTAGTCTTGAGTTTGAGCTAGCCTCACGTATCGAGTCTCATCCATTTGGAGAGTCAAAACTTCTCATGGGTCGACTATGGCTCAAGCTCGGGATAATCGATCGGTTAGTTTTGATACCAAGTGGTTACAAAAAGAATTATTTAAAAAAGTCAAATATAAAAGACCTTCAATTTTTATTTCGCCTTAGCCCTTAAAATAACAGGACCGGCCCTGAGTGGCAGCCTCATCATTTGCTTCACTTTCTGATCCATATCCAGCCCTTCAGAAGCAAGGGAAGGAAACAAAATTAATATCTAGCTTAGAATGCAATTTATTTAACAGTAAAAAAAAGACATCAGATTCTAGTATTACTGGAGCCGGTTCTTGAATGGAAAACCATGGGCATGGACATTGCTTACTAGTAGAATGGAAAACCATGGGCATGGACCCTAAAACGGATTGAGGTCTTCTTCAGCCCAAGCTGCCATTTCGCCTCTTAAGATCCCTCCTTTCATGCCTTATTTTTTACATTCCTCTCATTAATTGAAAAGTAACAGTTAGGTAATTTCGAAGAGAGAATTGGATTTTTCTTTCATTTATTTCTTAATTTAAAACTCAATTCAAGAGCTTGCCAAGAGATCGTACCCCCTATTTCTCGGTGCATAATACCCGACGAGTCTAATGACATCATACGTATGCCCCCTTAGAAACGTTGTTTGTAATGTTGGTAGCTCCAAACAAATAGGTTCCTTAGCTCATGGTGCACGTTAGCGCCAATGCTTTACCGTTCTTTCCTCCCAAAGTGACGGTTGTTGAAAACTTGCGAGTTTGTTTCTTCCATCCTCTAAAACTCGGCCTACCTTCTCTCTTTCACTTTGATTCTTGATTTGATGAAAAGTTGAAAGACTCAATCAATTTCTTGCATAATTCCCATACTTGATTTTCTCACCTACCTCTCAATCAAATTTCAGACTTTGTTCTTCGCATATTTAGCTCTCATAGCTTAGAATTGATTAAACATTGGGGTAAATCTTCATTTCTGGCTTAATTGTTCTTGTTCTTGTTGTTCTTGATCTTTGTAGTTTACTGTCATTGTTCGATTTTCGAGAATTTTTATCAACATTGGTTGTTGAATATTAATGTACAATGCCCTTTTTACTCGACGACATTTTCGAATGAGTTTTGATGGAAGGCTAGGCATTACTTTGAGTGGCGCAGGGCTAGCCTAGGCATTTTTATAATTTTTCTATTTATATTGAAGGGGGTCACATGCAAATTGCCCTAGGGCAGCCTCGTTCGCGGCTATGCACTTGAGCAGTGATGAAATTTGTAGCAGTAATGAACTTGAACTCTTTATCAATCTCTCGACTATATGGCTCGATTTTTTTCTTATATGTAAGAGGGTGGGGATGAAATGTGTGCTAACACCAATTGACGTGCATTGTGATATTGTACAATCCTGCGCATTGAAGTTTTAATCAGTATTAGGATCGGGTTTATAATTAATATATTAGGATTGATTGTGACTATTGTGCTGTGACAGATTGATCTTTTGTTGTAGATTCAGGGGCTTCAAGCTGAACATTTGATTCTTTGGGCATGCGGGCTCGCCAAACTCTTTGCGATGCTTTCTCGGCATATAAGGAGGATACATCGCCAAGAGAATATACCATTATTGATAGCGATGAATATGCAGGTACTTCTAAATTCATGAGCAACTATGTATCCCTGCTGGCTATGGAGCTTGTTTTGTATGGTTTATAGTTTTGACCATTTTAATTAGTGATCTTTATTGGCTGTTCTTCTGAATTTTAGTTATATCAATTAAAAGATATAAACTTCAGCAACTTGGAATTAGTTGTTAATACTTTGGCTGCTGACATTGAATTTTTTATGAGTTCAGCTCTTCTCCAGAATGTTAACGGTCAGGCAACTTCAAGTCCTTCATGGAAACTTTCCTTTCCACATATATTAGTGGCTACGATTTCTTCATTCGTATATGGCTATCATCTTGGGTATGTTCTATTAGTTATAAATTCATTATCCATTTTTCCTTTCTAAATTACTATGTACACAAATGTGAAAACACGCGCGATTTGATGTATTTTCATTGACACAAATAAATACGAGGGATATATAATTGATAGACTTTTTGGTGTCTGGTGTGTTTTTTTTTTTTTTTTCTAAATATGACAGAGTAGTTAATGAAACCCTCGAGAGCATTTCCTTGGATCTTTATTTTAGTGGAGACACAATGGCAGAAGGTATTTTCTTTTGGTATTGTGAGCCTTATTTATTTTAGGCTAATTTTTAGACTTTGATATCAATTTTGGAAATTTTTTTAAATATCTATTTGAAGGTCTAGTAGTGAGTATTTGTATGGGTGGTGGCTTTATTGGATCTCTATTTAGTGGTTGGATTGCGGATGGAATTGGACGTCGTAGGGCTTTCCAGTTATGTGCCTTCGCAATGATCCTAGGAGCATCTATAAGGTAATATCCTTTTAATAACTGATTATTTCTTTGTAGGAATATTAATCTTTGTTAGTTAGAGAAGTCGTAACTTTTACTTGCAAGAACTTGCTGGAGAAATGTTAATTGTTGAGGGAAGTTGAATATATATCATTCGTATGACCTTGTTTATTTAAGTATAGAGTTAACCCCCTAAAGATAACTTGTAGGGAGTTAGAACTAATCTTATTTGGTTGCACAACTCATGCACTTGACTCCCATTATATATATGTGTGTGTTTTTTTATTACTATGTATTTTTTTTTCAATATAAATTTGCTAGTTTTAATGTATCAATAAATTAACAAGTGGACTGTAACATATTTGTTTAATTTCCACATTTTTCTAATCAATTTAGTTGTTTAGTTAGAGACAAAATAGGAAATCACACAACATAAGCAATAATTAAAAAAGTGTACTAATTAGTTTTTTATTTTGTATATACGTGATGTACAACAACCTTTTATACTTAGTGAAATAAATATTTTACTCTAATAATTTTACACTATTTTTCATCTAAGTTTTGGGGTCTTAGAGACCGTTGAAGCCAGGTCATTCTTATAAATGACGATTTCTCCATCGAAATTGTCTCTACCCTTTTGCAATTGTCACAGTTGGTCCAAAAAATGTATGCTTCTTTTTTAAAGTTCTTTGTGCTTCCATGTATTGTAGAGAAAATATATCATAAATATGAACCAATCATCGTCAACCCATATTTTGGTCATGACCTAGCCCAGGAGAAGATAAAATCCTGGCTCTGCCCCTGCCCAACTCTTCTGCAAGTTATCTCCCAACTCACACTCAAGAGTGTAAGATAACTCCCCCAAATCTTTGAAGAATATTGACAAAACCATGCCCCTCATAAATCCTCACTAGTTTACTGTTATGTTGGTTATTTTATTGCCTTTAATATGTTTTATTCTTTTTTAAATCCTAAAAATATTTTATTCTTTTTAGAAGAACTCAAATGCTTGTTATTAATCCATGAATTTAAAGATTAAATAAATAACTCATAAAAGAAAGTGTTTTTTTTTTTTTTTTTAGAAATATTTTTAAAAATTAGTATTAGTGTATTTTGTTTTGTTTATTATTAATAATTATTAAAATATTATTTCAAAACAATTATAAAAATACTTATAGTTATTTAATGTTGTTTAATATTTTTGTAAATAATATTTTATGTTTGTTATTTAGTTCAAGTTTTTTTATTTCTGAATATATAAATAATAGTGCATGTGGTGAAAATAATAATCACTACAACAAAATACAAAAATTGCAACTGATTTTCCTGTCGCTATTTTCTGACCGATTGTCAAAAAAAAACAAAAAATTTGAAAAACACTATTATTTTTAAAATAAAAACAGTTGTATTTTAAAATAAAAAAAGTTTTATTTTTAAGGGCAAGGCGGCGGGGCACCACCGAATCCTCCACCTTTACCGCCACCAACACCGCCACCAAATCCTCCAACTTTCCTACCACCAGCACCACCACCGAACCCTCCACCTTTCCCTTCACCAACACCGCCACCAAACCCCCCACCTTTGCAAAAGCCTCCACCTATACCACCACCACCACCACCACCACCACCTCCGCCACCTCCTCCTCCTCCACCTCCACCTTCGCCAGATCCAAAACCCGCCACCTACACCACCACCTGCACCACCACCCACACCAATGCCAAACGTCTTCTCATCATCATCACTACCCTTCACAACAAGCAAGTCTCTAGCAAGGATAAAGTCGTGGTGGCGGTGCGGTCGACGGGAGGAGCAGAGAGTGAACATCGGGGCGGAGAGGGGTTTATGGGGAGAATGGCGAGAGAGGCGAGACAGGGCGGCTCGAGAGGGGGCGGCTGGACAGATGGGGTGCGACGGAGAGAGACGGCGGCTGGAGAGAGGGGCCGGTGGAGAGAGGCCTGAGAGAGACCGGCGGAAAGAGGCCGAAGAGTGAGTGAGAGAGTGTGGAGAGAGGTTGGAGAGAGAGGGGGCGATGGATCGAGAGGGGAGAGAAGTGAGAAGGGTTTATAAGTGGGAGGGATTAAGCTTTGTTTTTAAGTGTAAAGGAGTGTGACCCCACTGCCACGCAAGTGTAAAATTCTCTATTGGACGGGAATTTAGCGACGAGTAACTTCTCTTGTAAGTTCAAAGTTGAGCCAAACATGAAATATGAACTTACAACAACAACAACAACAACAACAACAACAACAGCATACTCATCCCAAATTAATTGCTGGGATCGGCTACATGGATCAAACTTTTCCATTGTGCTTCGATTAAGTGCAATTGATGGTGAGCTTTGCAAACCATTCAAATCCTCTCCTAATTAATGCATCCCATGTTAACTTTGGTCTGCCCCTACTTCGTCGAATTTCTACAGTTTCTATTGAGTCAAGTTTTCTAGTTGGGGCATTTGTAGGCCGTCTTTGCAGGTGACCAAACTATCGCAACCGCCATTCCCTAATCTTTGTATCAATTGGTGCTACTTCTACTTGTCTTTGAATTTCTATATTTCTTATTCTATCTTTACGAGTTTTACCACACATCCACCTAAGCATCCTCATTTATGTTATGTTCATTTTATGTAATTGTTGTTGTTTTACCGCCCAACATTAACTTCCATAGAGCATAGCTGGCCTAATTGCGGTCCTATAAAATTCTCATTTTAACTTAGTAGGAACATTTCGATCACAAATCATCCATGTTGCACTCCGCCATTTCTTCCATCCAGCTTGAATTCTATATGTGACATCATTCTCAATGTTACCATCATTTTGTATGATTGATCCTAAGTATCTAAAGTGGTTTACCTTATGAACTTCTACTTCCCCTAATTTTACCACTCCGTCATCTCGATGTTTAGTGTTTCTAAACTCACAATGCATATATTCGATTTTCGTCCTACTCGACTTAAAGCCTTTAGATTTTAATGTAAGAAATATGAACTTACACTACAAAAAAATACAGGATTAGCGACGGGATTTCCCGTTGCTAATCATGTACCCCGTCGCTAATCCCGTCCCTATTTCGTTATAGCGACGGTGTCAGAAATAGTGATGGATTAGCGACGGGGACCCGTCGCTAATCCATCGTTATTTATTGACCGATTAACAAAAAAAAATGTTTTAAAAACAAAAATAGTAATATTTTTAAAATTAAACAATTGATGTTTTTCGAAAAAAAATAACAAATCAAATAAACAAATCCTTAAAGTTAAATCTAAAATAACAACAAATTCTTAAAAAAAACACAAATTTATTCTTCAACAACAACTACAACAAAAATTAAAAACAAAGAAACATCAAAACCCTAAAAAAATCTAAAAGAACAAATCTTTTATTGACAAAATATATATAACATCTAACTTCGGTGAGAGGACCGCGTCGACTGACAATGATGATGGCACGACATTCGAGAGAGGTGAAGGCGTGGAGCAGTGAGACATTCGAGAGAGGCAAGGGCGGAGCAAGGGGCAACAATGCCAGCGAAGGACGCGAAGGCGCGAGGGTGGCAAATGGCGAGGAGGCGGACGCAAGGCTGGCGCAACACCGTGAAGAGGAGAGCAAGGGGCGCAGCGGCAGCAGAGGCGGCGGCGCGCAGAGGAAAGCAAGGGCGAGGCAAAGAAGCGGAGTGAGAGAAGCGGGCGGCGGTGAGAGAGCAAGGCGGCACAACGGCGTGGAGCGCGAGGCGAGGCGAGAGCGGTAGCGGCTGTGAGGACATGAGGGACAGCGACTTCAACGACGGTGAGGAGATGAGGGTTTGATGGAGAGTGGATGAGGCGGTAGAGAGGAGTGGTTTGTGTGAGAGTTTATAAAGAGGAGAGATTAGGGTTATAGTGTAATAAAGAGAGGTGGGCCCCACTGCCACGTGTGCAGTGAAATTCTTAATTGGGTGGCAAAATTCCCGCCCAACAATTAGCGAGGGGGCCGTCGCTAACCCCGTCGCTAATTTGGTCAAAGGATGAACTAAGGCTCGTTACTAATCCGTCGCTGGGAAATACCAGTCGCTATTCAATCCCTTTTTTTTTTTTTTTAGTGTTACACTGTGAGTTAGCTCCAAGGAATTATTTCCGCCGTAAGAAAACTCGCCCATAAATTGGCAAAAACAAACCGAACGAGGCGGACTCGTAAGTAATATTATTTTATATATTAGTGAATAATTTAAAAATTGTGCAAGCAGTTGAAGCCGTATGTATTCTAAAACCACATACTTCACAGTTTTCCTTTGCAAAGATTTTTCATATATAAGCCATGGTTTTAATAGAATAAATTAACTATAGTAAATTGAATCCTTATGCGCGTTCCAATTTATGCAATTCTATGGAAATCAATAAAAACAAGATAAAGCATGCAATCGCACAAAAGACACAAGGGGTTTGGTAACACAGTTCGGTACAACGACCTACACCCAGGGCCTTGTCCGACCGGTATTAACGTTTTTTTCTATTAAAGACAATTGTATAGCCTTAAAAAGAACCCTCACCAAGCTCTTGATGTCCTAATTAACCCTTTATTTCAATAGTAAAAAACACACCCAAGATCCCCTTCGACTACAATGACCTCCTGTCACCTCCAAGATCCCCTTAGACTTTCAAGATCCTCTTGGTTGGAATACCTAAGATCCATTTAGTATTTATTAATACATTCAAAGAAAAGAATGAAAATAACACTTCGAAAAAAAATCCAAAAGTATAAGAGAAACAATGGAATGAAAAGAAGAACCACACTCAACTTGCTATAGAAAATTTCAGTGCTCTGTGCACTAGTCTTCAAAAGAGTCACCAAACACCCTATAAAAGATTTTTTGACGCGTTTGGGATGTTGATAAACTTGGGTTTAGCATCTTTCTTCAAAATCTGGAAACTACCGTCAATATATATTGTGCTTATCGTTGGGCCCACCAGCGGCACATATCCTCAAGTAGCTTGCTCATGACACTTCTCCGCGAGCCTGTAAATCTCTGTCATTACCAATATTGTATTCAACTTAACCACCTTGAACGCATAGGTGTGAAGTTTTACTCCAAGAGGTCTCGTACTAATTAAGGGAAGATCCACATTTATACACTTCAGTACAAAGTACTCACACTTATCGTAGGACTTTCATCTCCAACACTTGTTGTCGTTGCAACGCTGCTCTGGACACTGAATGTATAATGTCCCAACTATAGTTGCAACATTGGTTAACACACTATTGTTAGTTGCCAATTATGTGCTTGCTATACGTGCAATAACCTTCCAAACACGACTCAACCAACCAAAACTCACTGAAGATGCAACATTCCACATCTTTCAAGTATAAGAATTTTTAAGTTTGATTCAGACAAATAATGACAACTTCTATAATGACAAAGTCTCTAATTTTGAACTTAAGAATCTCCCCTTTGTGATTATTTGTCACAACCACCCAAATGATGTTAGCATAACCAAAACTATAAGCAAAATGTGAGAAGATCCAATAGCAACCAAAGAACTCCCCCTACATATCACTCCTCCTTTGTGACAAAAAATGAAAAAGCACGCAAAGGAAGTCCATAACCTTTGATCAAGCATCAAGAAGGCGAGATACAATATATTGAACTCATCAACCCGAGCACGCTAACAAGAAAGATTGTTTTAATGAGGACACTTGAAAGAATCGCATGCACCAGTAACCGTAGTACACAATAGTAGTACATGCATAAAAAGTTGTATCAATAACAGTAGTAACTGCTGTACCTACAACTGAAGCAACAAAATCACAACAGTAGTAAGCACATTAGACCAACTCCAACCAACGCCATTTTAGCGTGGGTGGAGTACAGTAATGGTGTTATGGAGGAGCGGCGCCATAACACAAACGCCATCCCACAGTGAATAGTGCTACACCATTTTGGTGTAGCACCATTCACTAGATGTTTAACTATTCATCATTTTTTTATTCTGTTTTTTTGTTTTTATATTTTATAAAGTTATTTTTGTGATTATATTACTTTTAAATTAAAAATTAAATTGAATAAAATAATAATAAAAAGTGAAATAGTGTAAAAGATAGTGTTGATGGATTGGAGGCGTGAATAGTGTTAGTGTCACTATTTACATTAAAATAAACATAAATAGTGTTAGTGTTACACTATTGTTGTTGGGTTGGAGATGCCTTGGAGTGATATAGAAGTACCAATAACCCAAAGAACTGTAGCAATACCAGTAACCACATAACCTCACATTAGCAGTAAGAACAATATAAAAAAAAAGTTGGAAGAAACAATAATAGAAACTACACTAATAGGCACTAATAAAAGAACTTGAATCAACTCCAACATCCAATCTCATTCCACCTGAATCCATCAACACTCCCATTTTGTAGCAAAAGAAAGATCAAAAGACCGATAAATATACAAAGAGATATAGCGTGACACACATCAAGCATGAGAAGGAAGTGAGACAACAAGCTTGTCACATTGATTTTGATAACGAGCAAGAGCATCATAATAAGCGCACCGCCAATTTTCGAAATAATAAAAGAAGAGAAGTTACCTCTGACAACATCCTTAGCGGCCTTAGTGGAAAGCGGTGTACAAAAAGATATGGCAACAATAGGTATGCTTGTTGTAAACTAAGTTGTAAGCCAACTAGAACTTAAGTTGAACTTGCTAGAGACTTAAGCATAGAAGGCATAAACTAAGAACTACTATAACAAGTAGAGAAGATGAGACAAGAGAAAAGAGAGCTAGAGTTGAGAAATGTAGAGATTTTCATTCCAACATTGGTGTGTTTTTTACAAGTGAAGGAACCCCCTTATATAGGCCCTTAGTCATGATGAGAATGGGTACTTACACAAAGTGTGCAAGTTAAACCAAAGTCTCATGTCATATAAGATTACAAGTTACATGACAATACTGTAGAGTTATATATATATATTGTATTGTATTGTATCACATTGTATGTATGTATCACATTGTTATGTATTATATCATAGGCTTATGTTAGTTTCTTACAGTCAGTTACATCAAGGGTGTGTAATGTACACCCTCTATATAAGTACATTGTACAATGTAAGTTTGATGTATATACAGATTGTTTTTCTGATCTGTTCTTGATCTGTTCTTGATCACTCTGTGTGTTCTTGATCTCTCTGTTTGTTCATGGTATCAGAGCAAGTTTTTTTTTAATGTTCGATCTGGTTTTTTGAGATTGTTTGCACTTACTGATTTAGGAATTGATTGTAATCTTTAGCAATCATTTCTTGTTTTTGATTTGTGAGTAATCATGGCTACTATCCATGGTTCTTCGAGTTCTTCAATTCGAAATGGAGCTGGAAAATGTGCTGATTCAGGAGAATATGGCGTAGAGAGTCCATATTTCCTTCGAGTTCGATCATCCTGGTATGATCTTAGTTTCAAATCCTCTCACCGGTTCAAACTATGCTGTTCCAAAATCCTCTCACTTTCTGGGCCTTCAAACTATCTGAGGGGGAATTTGTGGATGGTGGGAGGCCTTAGAAAGCTCCCATCGCCTTGGGGTGCTAGGGGCTCTCCATGTGTGGGAGTGCCCAGGCCTTCACAAAAAGAAAGGCGCCTTTTTTTTGTGAGGTCCGGGCCCAGTACTGTGAATAACGACCTAGGTGCCACGATGGGCGGTCGCCCAGTACCCACAGATAACACCCAGTAAATCGGCCTCAGAATGGAAATTCAATTTCCACACCTTGCCCGCGGTTCGAAATCAAGCCCTTAGGGGTCTTAAGCTTTGATTTCGTGGAACCGCTACCAATTGAGCTAGTAGCTCATCGTGGGCGACGCCCATCGTGGCACCTAGGTTGTTATTCACAGTGTACTGGGCCTGGACCCTCGCGATGAATGCGTACTGCGATGTTGCCATGCCTGATCCTTCCATGCCTACTACTGTTGATGAGCTTCCTGGAAATTGTCCTCCATCTGATGTTGATCCTATGATGACCCCTAATGAAGTTGTTGCTCCTTCTTTGCCTCTTGCTCCTCGCAAAAGTCTTCGTGCTCTTCACAAGCCTCTTTGGATGAATGATTTTGTTTTGAATAATGTTCAAATCAATGGCTGCATTACTTCTGAACCTGTTCTTTCTACTGGTGCACCTCCAACATTTCCTTTCATCCATTCTTCTATATTACTGATGATTACAAGTATTTTCTAGCAGCTGTTTCAACTATAAAAGAGCTTACTTGTTATGATCAAGCTAAACATGACCCTGTCTGGGTTTCAGCTATGAATAAGGAGTTACAAGCATTGGAGGAGAATGGTACTTGGAGTCTAACAAACCTTCCCTCTAACAAAAAGACCATAGGTTCTAAGTGGGTTTACAAGGTGAAACTCAATCCTGATGGTACACTAGACAGAAGCAAAGCACGTTTGGTTGCAAAGGGATTCAATCAAATTGAAGGAGTTGATTATACAGATTCATTTTCTCATGTAGCCAAAAATGTAACAGTAAGGAATGTCTTAGCTTTGGCTGCTGCTCGCAACTGGGTTTTACATCAGTTGGATGTTAATAATGCCTTTTTACATGGTTATCTTGATGAAGATGTTTACATGAAACCCCCTGATGGTTATACTCTTGCTTCTCCTAATCAAGTCTGCAAACTACAACGATTCTTATATGGTCTTAAGAGAACTTCTAGACAATGGAATCATGAGTTTACTTCTCAACTTCAATCTTTTGGTTTTATCCAATCTGCTCATGATCCTTGTTTGTTTACATATAACATTGATGGCCATTTTCTAGTGTTACTAGTTTATGTTGATGATGTTCTTCTCACTGGCACTTCTCTTGAGATGCTTACCAAGGTTAAGGCATTTCTTCACAAGTTGTTCACCATCAAAGATCTAGGCCAAGCTCGTTATTTCTTGGGCTTAGAGTTGGTTAGATCTTCTTCAGGGCTTTATGTTCATCAACATAAATATGTCCTTGATTTACTTCATGATGCTGGTCTTACTTTTGCTAAACCAGCTGCCACTCATCTTCCTCGTGACTGCAAATTTGATGATGCAGATTCACATTTGTTACTTGAAGCTGATCGATATAGACGATTGATTGGTCGTCTTCTTTACTTGGGCTTCTCTCGTCCTAACATTACCTATGCCACACAACAATTAAGTCAGTTTGTTCAAGCTCCCACTGAACAACACTGGTCTGGTGCTATTCACATTCTCAGATACCTTAAGAGTACTTTTTCGAGGTTGTTCTTCCTGTTCAATCGATCTTAATCTCCTTGCCTATTGTGATTCTGATAGGGTGCTGCGTGTCCTTTCTCACGAACATCTCTCACTTGGTTATTGTGTATTCTTAGGTTCTTGACGCTACTGACGCGTCAATAAAATTTAAATTACCTAAACCAACTATTTGCGGAATAGTGGCAAAGGAGTCGATCCCACGAGGAATGGTAATCTTTCTTTGGTCAAAAAGAACAAAAAGGGAAATCGGGGTTTCGAAAGAGTGAATAATTTAATAAATTAACTAGTCTAAATATAAACAAAATAATTAAAGCAAGGAGATAAAATTGAAAATAAAATAATTAATAAAAATACCTAGGTCAAGACATACAAGTTCGGTTCGGTAAAAGATTGGATTTGGTCGTCGATTTATGTAAAATATGCAAATCAAAATATCTTAGTGTAGCTATAGACCGTGCTTAACGTACGCGGTTCCTCGCTCTTCCTGTCTCGATAGCCAAGGTACGACGATGACTACTTCCCTAATCAAACACATAACCACAATTCAAGTGAATTGGGTTTAATGCGTTGACCGCAATGGGCTTTGTGAAGGCACTACACCTAGACAACCGGATCACTCGTGTGTCCGATTTAGCCTAGATTTCTAAGGTATTCAACCGGTCCCAAAAGGGTCGAATCAATCGGTATGGTCGATTGCCACTAGTGTGGTCTTATTGCACAAACACGGGCGCTTACGACTCAGCGACAAATAAATCAAGATTTAAACTAGTGTTTAACCTTGATTGTTAAAACAATACCCAAGAAAATAAAATATTAATGAAAAGACTAAAATTAAAATAAATAAATCTCACAAATCCATTGATATGCGCGGTTGAACCTCCTCGCAGTCTTGCTGAGGCTAGAGGTTTTAGCCTCGCATCAAGAACACAAAAGAAAAGAAGAAAAATAAAATAGAAAAGAATGGGGGAAGAGGAGTTCGCCTTGACGAGAGAGGCGAATAGTGAATAGAAGATGATCCCCACAATGCGTTCGCCTCTGTTTTAATTTGTCACGGTGTGCCGAAACGATCAAACTATTGTCATGATTTTGCTCCCATCCCCGCCACGTGTCATAATTTGATTGGGTGAGCTTGCGGCATGTATGACGTGGCGAGCGAGCGATTGGACGAGGGCTCTTTGGTGTGACGTCTTGGTGTGAAGGATTGCCACGTGTCGCAATGGGATTGAACGACCGCGATTGTTGACCAAGAAGACCTCGACACGTGGGCATGTACGTGATTGGCGGAGACACCTCAACATGACATGCTAGACCATAGGAGCTGCCACGTGTCATGACGTGACGGTTTAGTGCTTGACGCGGCGTTTGCTTGATTGGTTAAAGCAATGTGGCGACGCCACGTGGCGCGTCTCGATTGGCCGGAACACCACATCGCTATTCTACCCACCGCGCAACGCGTATTTCGAGCAAATTGTCCCGAGCATCCGATCACTCAAGTAAATACTCCATTTTGAGTATTTTTCCGCCACGAATTCAACCAGCGCACTCCGTTAACACTGAAAATAATAAATAAACATAATTAGGCTAGTATTTTGGAGACTTGACAATAAAAATATATAAATAAACTATATATAATATTACATAATTAACGACTCAACAAATACCCCCAAACTTAGGACTTTGCACGTCCCGAGCAAAGGTGTAAATGACAAACACACAAATAAACTAGACTCATAATATAGATATGTACGGACTCGGCTAATCCTATACCCGATTAAATTCATGGAGTTCCTTTAGTTTACATAGTTGCCAAGTTAATAAGCCACTTAAGAAATTTCGGAGTTAAGATATGTCAAGAACCACAACCCAAACACAATTAAGATCACACTTTCAAGACAAAGATATGGTCAAGACAAACGCCATCAACTACTTGTGACGGGTTTTCTTGGTCTACAAATTCAAGCATGCAAGTTTACAATTTTACTTAATCTAGCTATAAGCACTCGAGCTAAATCTTTTTATTTGAAGAGTTTCCATATACACTTCCGCCTTTATCCACTTTATATGTATACTCTCTATTTTTTTTTCTTCTCCAATTTTTTTCAAATGATACGGTCCCTGCTCCATTTCCTATGGACCGATTTTCTCACTTTTTCCCACCACAAGTTTCCCTGCTCCATTTCTGTGGAAACTTGTGGGACTCTCTATATTTTGAAAACTCTGTTAGCCCTTCTCACTTTTACTATAATTAAAATATCATCACTTGCACAATTTCAACCGTCTACCAATTTTGGTATCTAGCATAAGGCTTAACCATCATACTAAGTCCATAATCATGAAATCATAAAAATGCTAGGCTACGGACTCGAATGAGTATTTCTCCTAATTTTTCATAAGTGTCAAGTCAAAAAGGCAACCATAATGTACTCATCCACAACCGAAGGCATGAAACAAAGTTTCGGGTGACTCTAAACAATATAATAATGAAAACTATGCTAAACACATGCATGAAAGTGTATCAACGCCTAATGAAATGAGATGGATGAGTATGGAGGAAAAGAAATGGAAGAAATGAGAGAATAAGTGACATTAAACACCACCATTACCATCCGTCAACCACATGTAACCGCATATAATTGAAAAAATTTAAACGATCTCACCCGCGGTCTTTCGTAAAGAAGTCCATCCAACTCATTCCACAAACCCTAAAGTACCCCCAAACTTATTCCGAACCTTGTCCTCAAGGTTCAAAACAAGTCAAGGAATCCATGCAACAAAAAGATAAAGAATAGTGGTGAAAAATAACATGGATAAATAAATAGGAAGATGATACAAATACATGCATAACAAAAGTCTCCAAAAACTAGTGAATGCTCAAATCTAGCATGTCTAGGTGACTAAGGAAACTATGAAATAAAATTATCATAATAAAAGCAAGAACTAATAAGCATGGGAATTAATTCAAATGATTCCTATCAAATCTTGCGAGCCCGAGTCTTTCAACTACGGGCGAAGTCAACAAGATGATGGAATGAAGTTTAGGGTTTTGGGTCTACTTAAAGACCCGCCACTAATGTGGCGACTTAAGTTGGATATGTCCCAACCAAGTCTCAAAACACCTAAAACTCTAATAATATGTTAATTCCTAAAAAAGAATATGCTCAAATTACTCCAAAAATAATGTAAACCATACTCGGTGGGACCTCCATTTTTTTTTTTTTTTTTTTTTTTTTTTTTTTTTTTTTTTTAATGAAAAGACTAAAATTAAAATAAATAAATCTCACAAATCCATTGATATGCGCGAGTTGAACCTCCTCGCTGATCTTGCCTAGGCTAGAGGTTTTAGCCTCGCATCAAGAACACAAAAGAAAAGAATGAAAAAATAAAAAGAATGGGGGAGAGGAGTTCGCCTCCGCCGAGAGAAGCCGAATAGTGAATAGAAGATGATCCCCCGTGCGTTACTCGCCTCTGTTTTATTTGTCACGCGTGCGACGAGGACGATCAAACGGCTGTCATGATTTTGCTCCCATCCACTGCCACGTGTCGAATTTGATTGGGTGAGCTTGCTTGCATGTATGACGTGGCGACGCGATTGGACGATTGGACGAGGGCGGTGTGACGTCTTTGGTGTGAGGGACTGCCACGTGTCGCAATGGGATTGAACAGGCGCGAGTTGTTGACCAAGAAGACCTCGACACGTGGTCGTACGTGATTGGCGGAGACACCTCAACATGACATGCTAGACCAATAGGAGCACCGCCACGTGTCATGACGTGACGGTTTGAGTCTTGACGCGCGGCGTTTGCTTGATTGGTTGAAGCAATGTGGCGACGCCACGTGGCAAATGTCCCTCGATTGGTTGGAACACCTGTCGGCTATTCGACCCACCGCGCAACGCGTATTTCGAGGCAAATTGTCCCGCATCCGATCACCGCAAGTAAATACTCCATTTTGAATATTTTTCCGCCACGATTCAACCGCTCACTCCGTTAACCCTAGCAAAACTCGGGGGTGGTCTAGTGCCATCGGTGCTCATCAAACATTCATTACACTGCAAAACTCCAAGAGACCAAGTCGGGGATTTATTAAACATAAAAAAAATTAAAACTAAATTAAACTCGAAATAAATGCAATAAAAACAAAGATGGGTCGCTCCCAACTCCCAGAGCGCCTTTCTTTTAAGTCTTTGGCTAGACTTATTACGATTCATCACGTGATGCCCTCTCCTTTGGAGATGTCAACAACGAATGGCGCATCAACATATTTGGGCAATGCGGCATGCACGCCCTCTTTCGAGTCGGGAGCTCATTCGAGACTTCTAACACAACGAGAATCTGTCGAGTCATGGTCATCCAACACAAATGTGTCGCGGTGTAGAAAATCCGCGAACGCTCCTTTACTTCCACCCCGTATAAGGTTTATCAAATATGCATGGGAGGGTGGGTGGTTTCACCAACACCGAGAGGTTGGTCTTCCTTGCTCTCTATCTGCGGCTCCTCGACCGTTTTGAAATGACTCCAATTTCTAACACGACGTCATCATCATCATCATTCGGTGCAATGGACATGTTTGGCTCAATAAGAACGACTTCAAGTCCTTGCGTTGTTTCGAGCCAATAGTTCTCCACCTGGTGTATCAACATTCTCCTCAACATTACTCAATGTATCAACATTCACATTCTCCTCTCGAGTAAGAAAGCGGTTGTGTATTACACAACTCTTTCTCGTCACGCATATTCTGGAGTGTGGCATTCAATTGAATAAATTGATTTTCCAAGTTTTGCAAGCTTGGAAACTCACGCGAAAATTGTTGAAGCTCTTCGTGAAACCGTTGATCATCTAGTAATTTTTTCATCATATCTTCTAAAGAAGTGCTTTGTTGAGGAATCAGTGGACTTGACATGTGCCCGAAAAATCGGGTTGCGAAGATGCATAACTAGGACAATTATAATTCCTATGATAATACGGACAATCGTATATAGAATGAGAATAATCTTCACAAATTTCGCAAACCTCGACACATTGCACAAAAGAATGCGTGTCGAAAAATTGGTGTCCATTATATAACATACCTACCTCATTCACATTATAGTAATGTGAGTCTTCGAATTGATCATAAATGTAGGGGTAGGAGGCCATCGCGGGGTCGCTTTGCATACATGCTAAGAACAAGGGACTAGATACAAAAAAAAAAAAAAAAAAAAAAAATGAAATAAAATAAATAAATAAATAAATAGAAAAAATAACCAAAGAAAGAAAAAGACCAATCCCCAAAGCAATCGGCGCTAAAAATTGACGCGCGCGAACGCGTCAATAAAATTTAAATTACCTAAACCAACTATTTGCGAATAGTGGCAAAGGGTCGATCCCACAGAGATTGGTATTCTTTCTAAGGTTTAGAAAATAACGAAAAGGAAAATCGGGTTTTGAGAGAGCTGAATTAATTAACTACTCTAAAAATAAACAAAGTGAATAAAACAATGGAAATAAATTGAAAACAATTAATAAAAATACCAAGGTCAAGACATACAAGTTCGGTTCGGTAAAAGATTGGATTTGGTCTTCGATTTATGTAAAATGTGCAAATCAAAATATCTAGTGTAGCTATAGACCCGTAACGTACGCGGTTCCTCGCTCTTCCCCCTGTCTCGATAGCCAAGGTACGACGATGACTACTTCCCTAATCAAACACATAACCACAATTCAAGTGAATTGGGTTTAATGCGTTGACCGCAATGGGCTTTGTGAAGGCACTACACCTAGACAACCGGATCACTCGTGTGTCCGATTTAGCCTAGATTTCTAAGGTATTCAACCTAGGTCCCAAAAGGGTCGAATCAATCGGTATGGTCGATTGCCACTAGTGTGGTCTTATTGCACAAACACGGGCGCTTACGACTCATCGACAAATAAATCAAGATTTAAACTAGTGTTTAACCTTGATTGTTAAAACAATACCCAAGAAAATAAAATATTAATGAAAAGACTAAAATTAAAATAAATAAATCTCACAAATCCATTGATATGCTAGTTGAACCTCCTCATGATCTTGCCTAGGCTAGAGGTTTTAGCCTCGCATCAAGAACACAAAAGAAAAGAAGAAAAATAAAATAGAAAAGAATGGGGGAAGAGGAGTTAGCGCCTTTCGCCGAGAGAGGCCGAATAGTGAATAGAAGATGATCCCCCATGCGTCTCGCTCTGTTTTAATTTGTCACGCGTGCGCCGAGAACGATCAAACTACCGTCATGATTTTGCTCCCATCCCCGCCACGTGTCATGTTCTTCTTTGATCTCTTGGAAAACAAAAAACAGCTCTTTTTTCTAAGTCATCTCAAAGTGAATATAGATGTATGTCTTCCACAGTTTGTGAATTGTTGTGGGTCTTTTATATTCTTAAGGACTTGTGTGTTCCTATATCTCTTCCTATACCTTTATGGTGTGATAATCAAGCTGCAATTCATCTATCTGCCAATCCTGTTTTTCATGAACGAACAAAACATTTGGAGATTGATTGTCATCTGGTTCGCCATTAGTTCAAGCTTGGTTTTGTTCTTCCCCAGTATATTCCTACTCGTTTGCAACTAGCTGATTTGTTTACCAAATCTTTGCCTGCTCCATTGTTTTCTGAATTGTTATCCAAGATGGGTCTATGTGACTGACATAGACTTCCATCTTGAGGGGGGGATGTAGAGTTATATATATATATGTTGCAGTGTATTGTATTGTATCACATTGTATGTATGCTGCTGTGTATTATATCATAGGCTTATGTTAGTTTCTTACGAGTCGGTTACATCGGGTGTGTAATGTACACCCTCTATATAAGTACATTGTACAATGTAAGTTTGATGTATATACAGATTGTTTTTCTGATCTGTTCTTGATCTGTTCTTGATCACTCTGTGTGTTCTTGATCTCTCTGTTTGTTCAAATACATTGGCAAGTGATTATACATTGGAGATGAATACAAGTTATGTAGAGTGTACAAGTTACATTCAATGTAGAAGTCATACTTGATGTTACAATTCAATGTGAGAGCCATGCTTGACAATGTGATCATTCATAAGCTTGGTTAAAGGGTCATCCAATTTACAACACTCCCCCTTGGATGACACTTGCTGAGAGAATATGCATCGTTAAAACCTTTACTAGAAAAACCATGTGGGAAAAAATCTAGTATAGGAAAAAGAGTACAATGTTCTCGTCAATCTTGCTTTGTAGTATAATATTGTTGATTGTCTCATTAAAAACCTTGCTAGGAAAATCCAATGGGATAAAACCATAGCTAAGGAAAAGAGTGCAACACATTGATACACTTTGAGAGAATATATATATGCATCATTAAAACCTCTACTAGAAAAACCCTGTGGGAAAAAAACCTAGTATAGAAAAAGAGTACATTAATTGCTCTCATAATTTTTTTTATATGGAATATAATAATGTTAGGATTGCCTCATTAAAAACCTTGCTAGGAAAACCCAGTGGGACAAAACCATAGCTAAGGGAAAAGAGGGCAATGCACTAATCAATAACTCCTTTTTATTCTCCCCCTCATGTTGACATGAGTGGAGCATCTTGTTATTTTGCAACAAACCTTTGCAAACCCAAAATTCTCTTTTTGAATAAAATAAATTATATGATGAACAACTATTTTACTTGAAAAATACTTGATTTCCAAATCAAGGCTAAATCTTATTTTTCCCAAGATCTTCCATCTTGAATTCCCTTTTCATGGATTCGAATGATATAACGATGTCGTCATGATTTATCATAATATTGAAATCATCAATATACAATGATATTATAATGAAGACATAAACCCAAAAGATATAATAAATCCTTACCAAAGAATTCTTATATCATTAGTATTTTATTTATTTTTACTCTTACCTTATTTTTCAAGGGTTTGTGTCAATTGAACCAACTTGTCTTTTACGCCTTAAGCATCTTGTTGGTTCTTGTACATTTATTTGCACATGGACATCACTTTATCGCGAACTTTTAATGCTGGAACATACGTGTGACGGCCCCTCTCCTAATCTAGGGCACCGCTCGGCCTAATCCCGTAATTAAGCCATAATCATATCCACGCACGACTTAACTACGTATTAGTCAGCCTTTACAACCTAGACGCCTCTTTTCTCGTGTTCATGACAAGTAATACACTAGTCCTACCAGTTTATAAAATTTAAAGTTAATTAAAACTTTTTATTAAATTTATTAATTAGCGGAAGTCTTATTGATTATGCGGAAGCAATGAGTAACTTATGCGGAAGCCATTTATAAAATCCTAAGTGTGGAAAACCAGGAAATGACATCACATATATAAAGTCTTCGAAATGCAATGCAACAACAAAATAGTCTAAGTCAAGTCGGCGCTCAACCCAATATACAACCCCAAATAGTATCTGAAAGACATATATAACATATACAATCAAAATATCAAAATAAGACCTATAATCGATGCAGCGACGCATCGCGGGCTCAAGAATAATCGCCGATCTTCTGCTTCCCCGGTCTGCTACTGCTCGACGGACCTACACCCACCGTCACAAACTAGACGGTGAGTATAGTGATATTTAAGTACTAATTTCATATCACATTTCCAGTCACATTTCCAATTAAACAAATGGTATTTAAAATCATAAAGGAGCGAAATAAATTGTTGAAACAAGTAATGCAAGTAAATACCACAGTTAAAGATGTAGAGACAGACACGTGCTAAGTCGAGATGATCTACGTCCCATTTGTCGGCGGTGAGACCTATCACCTACCTTTTTCCACTACGATATGGAGCTGCGCTCAACATATCTCACATAAATAGCGGAGCCGCGCTCTACGCTTTACAACATCAATCTCATACTTGCCGACCACCCCGAGTCTCATACCTCGTGTGTCGCGCAAGTGTAGTGGTGAGTGCCGGAACCCCGGTAGACCTATGTCCCCGTGAACCGCGCATCTCTCGTGCAATGGACACTAGATAATCCCTACTTTCATTTCAAAAACAAATAATTCCAAAATTCTAGAATTCCAAGACAAGTTAGGCTGCAAAGCCCAAAGGAAATCGAATACAAGGCTATTTAAATCCAAAGTAGTCCATTAGCATGCTTTTCATCAATTGTATTCAAGAACAACATCAAGTGTAGGAATTAGAGGCAATGAAATAATTCACAAGACATCATGTCACAATATTCATCCATGAATAGATACAAGAACAACATGATGTGAGATGACAAGTAGTAATGTCTACCAATAGACCAATAAAACAATAAGAGAATGAAATGAAATATAAAATTCTCACAGTTGTACTTACTAGTCACACGCTTGTCCTAGTCTAGCCGATTCCTCGACGAATCGAAGTGCGTGCCCAAACGCCTGAGTTCCCCCGTAATTCCCTAACATTCAATAATGTCTCACTTAGGCCAAATCGAAGTCGAGACAAATTTCGAAACACTTTTCTTATTTATTTTCGGCCATTCGGCCCATTTCGCGTTTTTCGAGGTAAAACCCCCGTATAACGTCTCGACCGACTTCCGAATTCTTCACTTTTTATGAAAATCTCGAATTTCTATTGATTTGGGTCACAAATATATTTTTTCCATATTTTTCTCTATTTTCTGGGATTTATTTATAAAAAATCAGTTTAATTAATTTAACTAATAATATATATATATATATATATATATATTTTTTTATTTTATTTTATTTTAGTGGGTCCGGGTCAACCCGACCCGATCCAAATGATCCGGGTCGGTATGACCCGATCCCGCCGGTCGTGTCCGGCCCGGCTCGCCCCCTGTTCGGTTTGGGTCTTCCCCACCGAACCTCTGGTTCGATCGGGGAGGTAATTTTTTTTTTCTTTCTTCTCTCCTCCGGTGATGGGTTGGGGTGGTTCTCCACCCCGACCCCGACCCACTCTCGGCTACCCAAACAACAACAACAACAGGAACGACTCACCTCAATTGTGATCTCTTCACTCTCCTTCCCGGCGCATCACTTCTTCTCCTCCTCCTCTCCTCTTCTTCTTCCTCGCTCTCGGCCTCCCGGTTCTCTGTGTGTGTGTGAACAGTGTGTGCGTGAGTGTGTGTGTGTGTGTGATATAAATGGGTAGGTGGGGTGGTGACACCTGGTGGGAAATTGAGACAGGTGTGTGTTTGATTTTGCCACTTGTGCTGGTGTTAGGTGTGTTGACACCTAATTGTGACACAACTAAGACACTCGCCCGTGTTTCGGGCGTTTCGACGCCCGATTTTGCGTCCGAATCGTGATATCCGCGTACCGCCGCGTCGCTAGTCACTCAATATATATTCCATATTATTTACTTGACTATATAGGCTTATAAGTAATTCCTTATTTCATATTAGTATTAAATAAGACTTACCAAAATGCTAACTACCCGGTTCCCACGGCTCGCACGCTACTCGAGGCGTGTCCCCCGCTCTCGTCTCGACGCCTACAACCGTACAAAATGACTTAGTAAGTCTACACAATACATAACACTAGGCATACATCAATACAAAAATACCATATACCTCGCCACGTGCCTCGGTCGGTGTACGTATCACGGTGTAGGTCCCACGTCAAGGGTCGGTGATCCTGATTAAGGAATTAAAACGGGGTTTAGAGATTTGGGCCGTGACAATACGATTATCACTCTTTCACATATAGTACTTGCATCAAGTAATTGATTCATAACTTGTTGTTAATGAATGATCCTTTGAACTTCAAGTTCATATTAATTTATATATGGATCATAATACAACAGATTTGATGCAATTTAATGTGTTTCAAGCAATTCCACGCCATTCCTTTTAAATTGGCTTATATCTCCCCCTAATGGTGGGAGAATTGCTTTATCAAAGTGACAATTAGCAAAACATGTTATAAATAAATTCCCTGTTAGGGACCCAAGACATCTTATAATATGATTGATGGAGAGTTAAATCAATATAAGTCTCCTATTGATTTGCCTTGAGATAATCACCAGTTCGATAAACGATGTCCATGCGAATTTATGATATTTTCGCATTATTGATGATTCTGGACGATCAAATAGATCTTTCCATATTATGAATTTCATTTGATTTATGACGACATTCGTTTTAATGTGCCTTATATATTCCAAAAGTTAAAGCCGTGAATTTTATACTCAGATTAAATCATAATCATATAGAGAAATTTTCTATTATTCTGGGTAAACTTCTTCTGAACAAGGCATTAACAATATAATTGTTGTACCAGATATTGTCTGAACGTTAGTCTCAGTTAAGTTCAAATTCGAGAAATATTCTCTTTTATACTATAATATATATGCATGTAGCACAATACACAAGCAATAAACTCATCGCCTATATTTAGCTCATGATTTGAACACATCTCAATGTGCCTATTTTATCGAGCCATTTTCAATGATAAAATTCATAATTTTGCCTTTGATTTTGAAGGCATGGTAAAGGTCATAAAAATATTCGGGTATATATATGACAATATTTTGACACAACAACCTTTCATATGTGATGAAAAATATCACAATGACGAGCGCTCGTTGTCAATAATTATTTGCTCTTTCTAGTGGCGCACCACATTTATTCCAACTTTTAGTGGAATTCTCAATACGACATTTACCATATCTTTTCACTTTTTCCACATCCATAAATTTGATATTGTGATCATGATCATTGTACAACATATGCTTCTTAACTTGAAGCTGAACCAATTGAACGGGAGTGATATTATATTTATAATATCTCATTATTATACTCAGCTACCATGAGACAAAAAATCAATCCTTAATATTTATATGATTGACGTGCACACTCGATATTTGTTGCAGTAATAAATCGAGGCGAATCACGTGACCTTCCTTTTATTGTCTCATCAATCATATTTATGCGTAGCCTCAACATAGAGGTAATTAAAATTGCAGAGTTATGATTAGTATTCGACTGATTAAATTTTGTAGCATGAGACCCAACCACTCATTTTGAGATTTTTGGAGCATCACCAATTGTGGTCTCCATGAAGTGAAAAGATAATAGAAAGTGAAATATATACACTTTTTAAATCTCTAAAGAGATATTGGCGAAGAATATAAGTGCTACACACGTAGCCTTGCATAGATGCTTTATATATAATTTTAGCAACTCGTTGCCTTGACAAATAACTATATATTCTTGTCAACAACATTAAGGCAACTAATTCAATCAAATATACTATTTTTAAAAAATAGAGACGATATAAATAGTTTTCCTTTTTTATGTAAAATATATAATATACGATTAAATGAATGTTCACGACTTGATTATTTTATACACAAAATATACTACTTGTATGAGTTGGTGGGACAACCTCCAGGTTGGGTGGCGAGACAAAGTCTACTTAGCAACCATGCCTCCTCGAACGGATAACCCGTTTCCCTTTCAATGTTTAGCTTTACCGGGGACAAGGCTTACCCACTATCAACTCAAACTTATAGTATTATTTGCATTATAAAAATCAAGAATAGAGCATAGCTAATCGTTTATAGTATATAGAAAAAAACTATTTATGTTACATTGACTTTTGATTTCTGATGTAGAAGATCGTTCAAGACGCAACTACAAAGCATACTTTCGTAGTCGATGACTTTACAATGCTTAATATATGAATAAAGTGCATATACATAAATAATGCATTATGTAACAAAAAATAAATTAACCATGATAACATGAAAATAAATTGAACTATATTAACAAAAATTATACCTTCTTAGCTTTGTCTCATTGAAAAGCTTCTTGATTTTCAAGACCTCCTCTTGTAGAGCAATTTCGTGCTAATAACGTGTTGTAAACTAAGTTGTAAGCCAACTAGAACTTAAGTTGGACTTGCTAGAGACTTAAGCATAGAAGGTATAAACTAAGAACTACTAGAACAAGTAGAGAAGAGGAGACAAGAGAAAAGAGAGCTAGAGTTGAGAAATGTAGAGATTTCAACATTGGTGTGTTTTTTACAAGTGAAGGAACCCCTTATATAGGCCCTTAGTCATGATGAGAATGGGTACTTACACAAAGTGTGCAAGTTACACCAAAGTCTCATGTCATATAAGATTACAAGTTACATGACAATACATTGGCAATTGATTATACATTGGAGATGAATACAAGTTATGTAGAGTGTACAAGTTACATTCAATGTAGAAGTCATACTTGATGTTACAATTCAATGTGAGAGCCATGCTTGACAATGTGATCATTCATAAACTTGGTTAAAGGGTCATCTAATTTACAACACTGCTAATCACTTAATCAACTGATATTCCAATAGAAATAAAAGGAACCCTTGTATCAATTACCAGTGTATCAACCCCTGTTCCAACAAAGGCAACTTGAAGTGTCCTAAACTTTGCACTACTTCCTCCACCGTACCAAAACTCTTCGAAGATAAAATATTCCACATCTTTCAAGTATAAAAACATGCAAAGTAATTATTTGATTCTCTTTGACAAATAATGCCAACTTCTATAATGACAAAGTTGCTACTTTTGACATTAACATACCTAATCTATTTTTTTTTGGGGTGTCAAACCAACAATTGTACGGCTAAAAAGTTAAAAGTTTTTTGGTTTGATGTAATCTGGTCAGTTATAGATCTTTCCAAAACTTTCAGTGCCGCAACGAAGCATCTGGGAGGAATGCTTTTTGGCAGGTTATTAGTTGGAACAGGAATGGGTATTGCACCACCTGTTGCATCTCTATACATTACAGAGGTATTTAAGATTGTCCGAGTATATCTGTATGTCAGAAACTTCGTCAATTTTTTCAAATTGCTTCTTTATCATTGAACAAGCAGGTTTCGCCTCCTTCTGTGAGGGGTACATTTGGAAGCTTCATTCAGATAGCACTCTGTTTGGGACTTACGATGTCTCTATTTGTTGGAATCCCATCAAGAAATACATTTGGATGGTAAGAAGCCATTAGGAAATCCATATCTTACAAGAAATTGATGAATAGCAATGTGTTGTTTGAGCTATTGTTTTACAATCAAACATTACATATATTAACTTCTCTCACTGTTTCTATTTTTTCGAGGTGGCGTTTTTGTTTCTGGATATCTATTATTCCTGCTGCCATACTTGTTCTTGGAATGAAATTTTGTGTTGAGAGTCCTCACTGGCTTTATAAGGTATTTTTATGTTCCATGAACTAGTCCAACTATTAATTTAAGAAAGAGAGAGCCTTCTGAAGTCTATATATATGACTTTTTTTAGGTCGATTTGCTCTTATTATCTTATTTTTATTCTTGCCAAATGATTACTACTCGTCTTTTATCAAATAAAAGCCCCTTTGAACAATGTCATCCTAGTTAAGAAAACTCTTTTAACATTTATATTATCATATTATAGCAAGGAAGATTTGTGGAAGCTGAAGCTGAATTTGAAAAGGTCCTAGGAGGATCACATGTGAAAGCTGCTCTAGCAGAACTCTCAAAGTCAGACAGAGGAGAAAACACAGAAGGTGTTAAAATTTCAGAGTTGTTCCATGGCCGCCATTTTAGAGGTGTCTATGCTAGTTGATTGGTGCACTATATCTATAAATGGTACTTGCAAATGTAATATTTAATTCCTTTAAAATGTTGTCATTAACTATTTTTCTTTGGCAGTTATTTTTATTGGGTCAATCCTTTATGCTTTACAACAGCTCTCTGGTATAAATGCTGTATTCTTTTTCTCGTCTACCGTCTTTAAAAGTGCAGGGGTGCCATCAAGCTCTGCAACTGCTTGCATGGGAATTGCAAATTTAGTTGGTATGAATAAGTTTAGTCTTACTTGCTTTGCATACATAGAAAAGGAAAAATATTTCTTTAGTCATTAACTTTTTCAAGTTTTTTGATCGATGAAAATGTGTGTAGGGTCAATTATTGCAATGATCTTGATGGATAGACTTGGAAGAAAAGTACTGCTTTTGGGGAGCTTTTTGGGCATGGTAAAGTTTCTTTTTTATAAGAACATGGCATGGTAAAGTTTCTTGGTAAACTTATGTTGGAAAGTATACTTATATGTATTGAATTCCTTATTACCAACATAAATATTTAAAGGCTTATATTTGTCAGTACTATATACATTCCTTTCTTAAGTGTTATCGCGAATAATAACATAATTGCGATTGTCTAAACATGCTAGACATTCTCTGTGTGTACTTGTAGTGATTTGCTTTTGAGACTTAAAGCATAAGCCTCAAAATTTTTAAAGCAATAATATAAACCTCAAATTTTATGAAAAACTTATTGCAATATAAGGAATCGAGTAAAAATTTGAGTTACTACACTGTACATCTTGAAAGTTTGAAACTATGAGAAAGGATGAAGGTGGTTAAGTATGTCAATTAGTAATATATATGACACCTGATATTATCATTGAAATATTTAGCATTTGAGACAGCATGCATGATGTGTATGTTTAATCTCATTAATAACCAAAAAAAATCGACTAAATGTTCTTTTCTTCTGTACTTTATATTAAAATTATTGTGAACAATCTTCAACCAACCAATTAATTTTATAATATGCTTTTTAAGCTAGTATCAAAGTGCTACATGACATTTGATACTAGCATGCAATGATTCTATAGTTGATGTGTCGGACGATGAGTGAATTTTAAGAATAAATACAGATAATCAACTTCAGTTTTCCTCGTTCTTTGTTCATATTTAAATCTCTGTGCACTTTTCATTACTAGTTGATTTGTGTTACTCGCATGTAGCATATCTGGTTTAATTTCATGTCAATGTGAGACTAGGGCTTCTTTTAACACCTTGTTTCCACACCCCTACTTTCTTTTTATTTTTTATTTTTTTATTTTTTATGAGGCCTCTCAACTTCTTTACTAAACATTTATCAACATAGTAAAGAAAACATAATAAAAAATTAAGAAACTCATGTCTTAGATTGTATTAAATGAGAAATTTATATGTATAACAAATGCATTTTGTGGGTAGTGGAGGCGGGAATAACCTCTAAGAAATCAACGAGAGTTGGGGGAGTTATTGATTTGGGTCTCTTAGCTCGTGGACTAAGGTCATGAGGTCGACACTTGCTACCCTTTTGGCCATTGGGTGATAATTCTCCTTCTAAAGTGACATGACAAGGCTTTGTGTGACTAATTAATGAGAGAAAATTCTTCAGACACCCGAACTTTTAAAGAAACCTTTCGTAAGTGATGTGGTTGAGTATATGACTACTTTAGAAGTTTAAATGATCTGTTCATTTGATCAAAATTCTCATGTGAATATCCCTATTGGATTGCCTTAAAGGGACTAAGGCACATTCTAATTAAGAGATCTTTCTAGCATTGTCTCATCTGATTTGATGAGTTTTGTTTTTTTGTTGTCTAGATGACAAGTAGTCTGATACGAAGAACAAGTTTGTGAGATTCAACTTGCCTTTATTTTTGTTGAAATTAGTGCTTTAGATCTACCAATTATTTCTAATTTTGTTATTTGCGCGCAGCTTTATTCATTCCTAGATTTTAGGAATTTGTTTTCTTTATGTGCGCAGGATTTAGTTAGTCCTATATTTTTGGAACTTTCTATATTTTTTAGGAGATCTTTTAGTTGCTATTTTGTAGGTGTCTTAGATTAGAAGTTTTAGGATTTATTCAATTCTGTTTTTCTTATTAATATGCACGGCAATTAAGCCACAAATAAGAGAATCGAAAATTAAGTTGTTATTTTCTATTATGTGCGGCTGTTCTATTGTATGCTGAATATTGTGAGAGCCTAAAACAAATATTTTTGGGACTCCATTATTGATTCTCTCATTGTAAAAAACTTGTCAATCTTTCTTCCCATCTTTCATTGGTCTTCAAAACCAACAATTGGTATAAGAGCTTAAGGGATTTGTGGAATGGATTCTTAAAAGAGTTTCGACAAAATTGCTCCTCCAATCTTTAATGGAGAAAACTACCAACTTTGGGCGGTGAAGATGGAGACTTACTTGGAAGCTTTGGATTTGTGGGAAGCGGTAGAAGAAGATTATGAAATCCCTCCGTTACCACACAATCTTACAATGACTCAAATCAAGAGCCATAAAGAAAGAAAAACCAAGAAGTCAAAGGCAAAGGCTTATTTATTTGCTGCCGTCTCAACGACCCTATTCACAAGAATTATGTCTCTCAAATCCGCGAAAGAGATTTGGGATTACTTGAAGAAAGAGTATGAAGGAGACGAAAAGATTTGAGGCATACAAGTTCTCAATCTAATTTGAGAATTCCAATTGGAAAAGATGAAAGAATCTGAGACTGTCAAAGAGTACTCAAATAGATTACTAATTGTTGTCAACAAAGTGCGGCTAATTGGCACGGATTTTCCCGATTCAAGAATTGTAGAAAAGATCCTCGTTGTAGTGCCAAAAAAATACGAAGCATCTATCACCACTTTGGAGAACACGAAAGAACTTTCCAAGATCACGTTGGCAGAGTTGTTGAATGCCTGCAAGCACAAGACCAACAAAGATTTATGAGGGAAGATTGTGTTGTTGAAGGTGCTCTACAAGCCATGCATGAAGATCACAAGAAATTTTACAAAAAAGGTCCAACAACAAGTGGAGAAAATATGGGTAAAAACTCTTGGAGAAACTATCTACCATGTCACCACTGTGGGAAAAAAGGTCATCCACCATACAAGTGTTGGCAAATACCGGATGCAAAGTGCACCAATTGTGATAAGCTTGGACATGAAGCTGTGATTTGCAAAAATGAGTCTCAAAATAATGAAGTTGAGACCAAAGTTGTTGATCTATATGATGAAGATCGAATTTTTTGCAAGTTGTGATTTAATTGAAGATTCCAACAAAAGTTGGTTGATTGATAGTGGTTGCACAAACCACATGTGTCACGACAAAAATTTGTTTAGAGACTTGAAGCCAATCGAAGTCAAGAAAGTCAGAATTGGAAACGATGGTCACATACTAGCAAAAGGAAAAGGCACCGTTGCAATCACAACAAGTTCAGGTACAAAATTAATTTCAGATGTTCTTTATATACCTGATATTGATCAGAATTTACTTAGTGTGGGGCAATCGATTGAAAAATGATATAAAGTATCATTTGAAGATTTGCATTGTGCTATTTTTGATGCTATTGGTCATGAGATTTTGAGTGTTAAAATGAGAGTTAAAAGCTTCTCATTCAATCCAATGGAAGTGGAGCAGAAGACCGACAATAACGAAGTCAATTCCGCAGAACTCGGGCACGAAAAACTTGATGCTTGTCACCTTCCAAAAATTTTGAATACAAAGAAGAAAGATGTTGCAAGACCTCAAAGAAGGCAATCATTGCATGGAAGAAAGCCATTATTATTTAAGCTCCAATCGAAGATGTTTCTGAATGTGAGGTACTTTGTTGATACTCCACTGAAAACAAGGAAGCTTAATTTCAACCAAGGAAATTCTCAAGTTCATGATGTTACCGATTCTTTTGTACCCGGTGTTCTTACAACATGTGTTAATGGAGTTGGAAAAATTAACATATTGGATGTTCCTTCTAAAAGAAAGATTGGTGGTTCAATTAAAGGAGGAGATATAAGAATTGGTGGTTATCCTAAAGTTCAAGATTCATTGGTACATTATCCACGAATCAATGTGGAAGGTTCAATGTTATATTTAGATTGGTTCAGTCATCCTCCTGATATTATTTCAAGTTAACAAGTTCAAGCTCCTCAATTAGAAGATTGAAGTTTGTAGATCCTAAAGCAAGGAGGAGTGTTGAAATTAGTGCTTTAGATCTACCAATTATTTCTAATTTTGTTATTTGTGCGCATCTTTATTCATTCCTAGATGTTAGGAATTTGTTTTCTTTATATGCGCAGGATTTAGTTAATCCTATATTTTTGGAACTTTCTATATTTTTTAGGAGATCTTTTAGTTGTTATTTTGTAGGTGTCTTAGATTAGAAGTTTTAGGATTTATTCAATTCTGTTTTTCCTATTAATATGCACAGCAATTAAGCCACAAATAAGAGAATCGAAAATTAAGTTGTTATTTTCTATTGTGTGCAGCTGTTCTATTGTGTGCTGCTGAATATTGTGAGAGTCTAAAACAAATATTTTTGGGACTCCATTATTGATTCTCTCCTTGTGAAAAACTTGTCAATCTTTATTCCTATCTTTCATTGGTCTTCAAAACCAACAATTTTGAATAAACATGGCAGCTTCAGATCAGTATGCAGATATGGCATTAGGTAATGAAGAAGATCATGCATTTGTTGTAGATGAAGAGCAGGCAGTTTAGAATGAGGTAAACTTCTTGAAGACTTCATGTCAAATCGTTAATTAACTTGGAGGCAATGAGGGAAAATCGTTAATTAACTTGGAGGCAATGAGGGATATGCATTAACTTCTATTTGGCGTCCGGTAAAAGGGGTTCACTTTCAAGAAATTTATGTTCTGCTTTGAAATTTCTTGGTTGCAAAAAGAAGGGTTTATGAAAATTATGAGATAATGCTAGAACAACAATTGCTTATTTTCTATCTTTAAAAGAATTGATTTGTGTGAGTCTTGCCTCAAAGCTTGGGGGATCCAAACAATTAATAACTTCAAGTTGCAAAAATTGAGGAAAAAAAATCAAAGAGCCTAAAAGGGTTGGATGACGACGACTTGTCAATGCAAGAGTATGTACAAGCCGAGAAGAATTATGCAAGTGTTTTTACATAACAAGAGGACTTTTGGAGGCAGCAAGCAATTTAAAGAGACACTGGTTACAATGGGCAAACTCAACAAGATTGGATGACCTAATAGCTCCGCATCTATTTATTTTGTGGAGAGGATCTCTTTTATATATTTGACAAGGAAATAGCGAAAGCATGGTGAGCTCCATGGTTGTAGGATAACAAAGGAGGCACCAACAATGCCTCACATTTTCTTTGAAGATGAATGCTACATCTCCTTTCAAGCTTCACCGCAGGAGATTAATGTGACAAAAAGTGTCCACACTTAATATGACGTTGCTTTTGGCCTATCAGGTTCTATTGGTAGGTGTAACAAAGAAGTTCTTGGCTATATTGAGGAAAGAAAAAAAGAATATGCTACAGTGTTGGAAGGGAAATATATTATCTTGAGCTGGAAAGGAAGTTCTCTTGAAGTCACTTGTTCAATCTATCCCTACCTATGTGGCATGAGTGTATTTCTTTTTCCGCAGAGAATGTGCAATAGACTTAAGACTCCTATGAATACATTCTAGTGGAGCTTACCTGTGGATAGAGCAGAGGGAATTAGATGAAGTTCATGAGATAAACTTTATTTTCCTAAAAATTTTGGGAGATTAGGAATGCAAAGAATTAAGGAGTTCATCAACTTGGTAGTGTTGTCCAAAAAAGTTTGGAGGTTACTCGCATCTCCTAATTCATTGATAGCGTTGTTGTGGAGAGCTCTTTATTATTTCAAGTTCGATATCCTACATGCAGCGGTATGAAACAACCCCAGCTTCATATGGACAAAGGTTATGGGGTTGAGAGGTTTGATACAAGAAGGCTGTCGAATAAAAATTAGAGATAGGTCTGGCACAAATCTTTGCGAGCCCATGGATTCTGGATGAGGCAAGTACTTTTATTACTAAGACACCTATACTAGAGTTATGTGAAAGTGAGTTCTCTTTTTCAGCTGATTTCAGTGCTATGGGATAGAGATCTTCTATTCGACTTATTCAAGAATAGAGAAAGGAATTGCATTTTTATCAATTTCATTAAGCACGAAACAAAGGGGGATGGTTGGATGTGGTTTAAAGACCCGAACGGAATAATTTTAATGCCTCAATCATTACCATCATACACTAAACATATATATGGAACTGGGACTCAGCTTTCAATAATATTCACTGTTGCGGGAAGAAGATTCACGACGGCATTCCACATGATATTTTTCACTTTTGGAGAAGTTTTTGGTCTCCCAAATTTCCCCTAACATGAGAAAGTTCCTCAACCTTCTTGTTAAAATTTTACGGTGTTGTCATTGGTTACCAACTAACTAGTGATATTGATTTTGAATGTACTGCATACATTTGGGAATTCCACGAGATGGTGTCAAGAGATGGAATAATAGTTGTACAATTGATTTTTTTTTTTTTTACGACTATTGGTTTTTTTCCTTTATGTAATTCTTGAGCTTTTGATTCTTGATAGTATAGTCAATTTTCTATTCGTTCTTTCTTTTGTTGTTTGACTAGACGGGATGGGGACTAGTTGTCGCTTCCTCAACTTTGTTGACTCATTTTTTCTTTTTGGATCTAATTTTCATATTCAGGCATTTGCAATGGGTATACAGGCTACTGCAGCAAGTTCTTTAGTATCTGGATCATTGGCGATGTTTTTATCAGTTGGCGGGATGCTGTTGTGAGTAATTAGCAACTTGAACATCTCAAATGTACAACACTTTGAGTTTTTACTTAATTATTTGAGCTAAATT
This sequence comes from Stephania cephalantha, assembly GCA_039657325.1. Lineage (NCBI taxonomy): Eukaryota > Viridiplantae > Streptophyta > Magnoliopsida > Ranunculales > Menispermaceae > Stephania > Stephania cephalantha. The sequence goes on along the minus strand of CM077569.1, from coordinate 41,893,059 downwards.
GAATTTATCTGAATTCAGTAATTAATGGCCATCATTCAGGTGCGTTCTCCATCCCTTTTGGATGACACTTTCTTTATACTATTAAGAAAAAAATTAGATACTAGGTAGAAGGCAAGGATGTGAAGACAATCAAGAAGAAAACAAATGAAAAAGAACAACAAATAGATAGCCCCAATTTAATACAACTCTTTTCCAAGAAGCCTTAATGATCTTTAGTCTATAATACTTTTCCAATTCCTTCTCCATTCCTAACATGAAATTATTAAATTAAATAAGATTTGACTACTTAATGATTAATTACAAAACCTCACCGAACATGTCATGTTTTAGTTATTTGATGGATATTTACTATTCCACTGTGATGTTTGTTGTTCAGTTATCAAGGGAGTCCAATTCTCATTTTGATAATGATTAATAAAACCTAGTTTCGGGTCGTGTGAACTTGAGCTCTTCTATGCAACTAACATAAAAGTTGCTATGCAGGTTCGTATTGACGTTTGCTTTAGGAGCTGGTCCAGTCCCTGGGTTACTCCTACCAGAGATTCTACCTGGACGAATTAGAGCAAAGGCTATGGCAGCCTGTCTGGCCTTTAATTGGGTATTGTCCTTCTGTCACTTTAAAATCTTGCTTCTAGTGTAAATGATTGGGAGTCAAACTTTATACGTGCATGCAACAATATGAAGTGCATTTAGAGCTATCACAACCTTTTACAACTTTAATGTTGCTATTCATTATGGTTGCAGCTTTGGATGTACCATTGATGGAGCTTCCACCCTAAATGGAGTGACTCACTTCTTGAAGTTTCATAATTTTAGAGTTTGGACTTGCTAAATAGAGCTTAACTCATATCTTAACAATTTAAACTCTCATTTGTAACGCAAATCTGAAAGTTAGGGCAATGTGATCGAGATTGAGGACAAGGAGTTTTTGTCAAATGAGGAAAGGATTGATATTTTGGTTTAAAGAGAAATATCCAATATGCATATGGTCACTTATAGTTGTCAGGGTTGCTCTTTTCGATCACTCGTGTATAAGCCTATGATCATAGGGACCCTAATGTAGTATGTAGATCCTATGTAAAATCTGTTTTTTTTTTTAGAAACTTTGTAGGATGAGGATCCTATACATAAATCCCATGAGGTTAAAAATTGAAATATTGAGGTTTGGTTACTTAATTATGATACTAAAATAATTGGGTAGGAAAATGTACAAAAGTAGTTCGTTTGGATGAAAACCAAATATTGAACCAAGTTTAAGCCCCATATGCATAAAAATGTTATTAGACCTAAAAAATGCCTTTTTTGATTCTCCATTTCCTTCTTTTTCTTCTTTCATCTCTTTTACTATTTCTGCTTTGTATTTGATACGTATTTCAAGCTCACAAAGAGCACCCCTGTCCCATTAGAGGCAATTTTTGCCTAATTATAAACTCACAAGGAGCACTTACAAGCTTAAAGACGTTTAGTGGATAGACCTAACAAATCATAGTAGACCTATAGAACTTAGGGGTTGATAACAATGAACCCATATATATAGTCAAGGTAAGCCTAGTGAGCTCGACGTGCCCTCATAATTAGAATCCAATTTATCTAGATTATTCTATCAAGATTCATGATAGACTTGGACTATATATCAACCAAAGGTCGAACATTTATTTTGTATTCCACATAACTCGAACTTTGATTCTTTTAGAGGGAAATGCAAGACTTTGGCCACTGTTCCTCCCTTATTTTCAAAAAGTCCTTTACGTATTATTTTTCGTATGTGTTATAATCGTTTATAGATTGGCTTGTATTATTTATTTAGAAGCATTGCAAAACTTATGTTCTTTTTCATCATGGAAAAGGAATTATGTTTCATATTGCCATCATGCATGTAGGTAATGAGCTTCATTGGCATTTGGATAAACTTTTGAAAGTCTTGCACATGACCATTGTAGATCGAATTTTTCTTAAAATCCATGTTCATCACTTAAATGTATTTCTAATTATTGATAGGATCATACAAACTAGTCTCACACCACATTGTACAAAACCCCAGTATAAATATATGAACCTTTGTTGAATCTCAAATCTTAATTGCGTTGCATTAAGTTAAGCAGTAAGGTCAAAATATTATGTCCTTTTTGCTGCCTAGAAATCCTTTTTACTCGAGTAATATGACAACAAAATCTGGATGGTAAGTAAGATGTACGCTATGAAGACTATCTTTGCATCTTACCTCGATTGGTGCTTGTGTTGTTTATTCAGGTGATGAATTTCTCTGTGAGCTTGCTTTTTTTGCATTTGCTCGAGCAATTTGGGACGATGGTTTTGTACTCCGTTTTTGCTACCTTTAGCTTGGTAGCAGTGTTTTTTGTGAAGAATAATGTGGTGGAAACTAAAGGAAAGTCACTACAAGAGATTGAGATAGCACTGCTTCCTCCAGAATAAAGATATTTTATTATGCTTGCATGAATCACATTGTACATTTTGTTTTTGAAATTATATATGTGAAAACCTTCTTGTCATAACTAATCCTTAAATTGGTAGATTTTTTGTTCTTTTATTTAACAACAATGTCCTCGAATGTATCTTGTTATGTAAATATCTATTGATCTAGCAAGATATGAGATAATTAACCTGTTGCGGCCCCGCAGGCCCCGCAACCTCCCGACGTCACCAACCTGCTAGGTCCAAACTGAGGTCATTTTTCTCGTTTTACCGCTAACTTGTCCAATTAAGCAATTAGATTTACAAATTATTGAACTTATATGTTAGTTAACCAATGCTAGTTACAATCCATTAATTTAGCCAAATATCCTTTCACTATGAAAAGCGTTATCGTATCTTCAAAGCTTACATAAGAGTTTCAAATCTCTATCAATTCTGACTATTTCATAGGGGTTTGAAACCTCTATAATATCTTCAGTCTTACATAGGGGTTTCAAATCCCTATCAATTGTAGTGATTTCATAGGGGTTTTAAACCTCTATAATACCTTCAGAGGCTTACATAGGGGTTTTAAACTCCTATCAAATGTCATTTTTTTTAAAAAAAATTAATGGATGAATGCCCAAAATTATTTATATTGAACTACAGAACAATATATCCATTCACTAAAATGTTGAATAATCGTTGTATATCCATAACTTGTTCAAGGAACCTACACAAAACTTGTTCAACGACACACTAAATAAATAGTCCACAACTTCCTCATTTGCAAAGGAACATCAAACGCCGATGAATGCAAGCGCAATTTAAGCCACGAGAGTGCTGACAATGGTGGATTCACTGCAAGGGAAGCAAATATAGATGCAAGTCAGAAACTATTCAAGAGATGACGAAACTCGATACTAATTGAAATAGTGTTTGGTAATCCTCTTCTTGTCCAAGTGAAATAGGGAAGACTCAAGCAAGCACCAAATGACAAGTAGCAATATATAACAAAAATATATAAGCAAACAACCTAGTCTTTCGATCTAGTAAGAGAGATTCACAGCTTCAATGATTTGCTAACAACAACAACAATTGAGATAAATTGCAATACACGGACATGCTTAATTGGCACTCCATGAAACCCGCTAGCCATTTCAGATTAAGAAAATGAACCACCTTGGCCTCACCTCCACAATACATTGTTTTGGCAGCAAATAAGAAGCACCTGTAAACTTGACAGTTAAATTCTCTACTCATTGGAACTTCTAATGGCACATATGAAAACTCGAAGATTAAGATTAAACAGCCTATCACTACATTCACATCTTCGTAATGACAGTTAAATTTTCCTCACAACTCAATGAGCTCTCCTACTTTCACCAATATTCCTTTGCATCCCCCCCATAACTTGGGTAAGAACTAGCAACTCACAATAAGTAGATATACTTGCAAATGTGTGCATCATGCATATGTTGACAGAATTAAATTAGTTTAAGAAGATTGACATAAGAGCTCACCTTCCAGCAAATGTAACAAGGAAAATCTTCAAAACAGAGTTACATACATGTTCATCTTGGTTTTGATGCATTCAGTTTCAACATCCATATCATGTAATCAACTCAAGCACCAATCCCTCACCTACATAAATCAACAAATATTAGAAGACATAAGAAATCTAGTTCAGTAATCCAAGTGCTACAATTTCTGTAACAAGCTATCATAAAAAATTCCATATCTTTCTCTACAAAAGTTCAACTCTGATAATAATATTGTGCACAAAAGTCACAAAACATAGACAAGTGCATATTACAATAATAGATTATAAAAATAATCTCAACTTGACACCCAAATTAATTAATTTGAATCATGGTCACTATCTATAATAACTTAATTTATATATAATATATTGTTAGGATCAAACCCTTCCATTGAACTCGATTTAGAACAATTGATGATGTTAAAGCGACATGTAATAGTGTATTACAAATTTACAATATCTTTTTTTTTCATATTTAGAACTTTTATGAGATTTCCACAAACTTTGATGGACTGATAATGAAATGCTTTCTCCCGTGAAGTATGAGAAGTGCAGGTTACACCAGGGTTGTAAACCTAGAAGAGAAGTTATCATACTTCTGGACTTTTTTATAAAATAACATCATCTACAAGATGTCATAACCATATCATTTCATACTACTTGGCTAGTGGGCGCATTAATTACAAATGCAAAAGATTATGAAGACATACATTGATTTATGTTCCTGTGTAATACAAAAAAATGAGTTTCCACTCCCTTTTTCGTATTTCAGTTTCAAACTTGAAATAATGTATAAGCTAAATCTAACACTAACAAAGGAAAAACACAATCAGTATAAGAGAAAATTCTCAGCGGTCATTATAGAATTTTTTAGATTGATACTCACAATTATATTGCTGATCACGGAACTTAAAACGTTGCTTTACACGTAATGACTGTAATTCTTCTAATGTGAAGTCCACTGCATAAAATGAGAATAACAGTCAGTCATGTGATCAAAACAACTTCCATAAATTTTTCTGAGTACTGATCAATAAACAAAATTGCAAACACTATTCAATCATACTGGTGATAAACAAATAATGCCATGAAGAATTGTTGTATTTATCATAAATAATGAATTATGCTACACTAGATAAGCAATGCACACAAGGAAATAATAAAAAAATTCCACGAATACAAATGATCTGACAATCATAAATGAGTATATCATATCTCGTGTTAGTTGGAACGTTGGGAGGCTTCGATAGAAGACTATGAGGTGCTGAGGGAGGCGTTACCAGAGGATGAGGAAGTCATCTCTGCGCTGGCAGAAGTGCGAGCCCAGCTGAAGAAGAAGAAGCACAAAAGTATAGATTCCGAGGACATGAAGTCCTGCAATCTCAATGTTATCGCCGATGATGAACATTTCAGGCAGGTCAAAGAATCCCATGGTACGTGCAGTTCTCTTGCGTGTCGATGCTCTTAAATGTTTTCAAAGAATCATGAGCCACGAAAACTTGATTGCTACAAAAATGTTTAGGTCAAATAATTGAGATTGTAATGCATGTGGTATATATAGTTAGGCAACTATATCGATCAATGCTAATACCAAATGATCTTTATGCCTTTCTAGGAGTATCCGTGGCGGCGTTCTGCGGCAAAGCAAGTGACAAGCAAGCATTGCAAGTAATGGAGAGATTCTAAATCTCTGATTGTGAACTTTCGTTATTGACCCTTCTTTATTAGTGTTGTCAATGTCATGGTGGTTCATGGTAGATACAGGGTTGATAGTTGTATGAAAAGATTTGTCCAGTGTTGAATTCATAGTTTCATAGCTTCAAAATCTAGCAGTCTTAGTTGGTCCAGTCTCTGATTGACTAAGGCACAACATCAACAGCAAAGCCTTGATCCCAAAATAGTAGTTCACCAAAAAAGGAATAACTAGTAATTGATGGACTTCTTTGTGTTTAGTTGCAAGGCATCTTATGTTTTCTGAGCAATGGTACTGCAAATTCTATGCCATTACATTAACAAAAAATGTTCCAACACAGGATATGATTGATTAAGGTAACTGTAGGTGAGTTAAGAGATTTGTTCAAGACGTGCAGGGAGAACAAATTCAGCAAACATTTTTTTGTTTTTTTTTTGTTTTTGGCTTCTTTGGGGAAAGGCATCCCTCTGCAAACTCATTGTCACTGTTCCCTCAAACATTACATTCAAATACAAATACATAGGGAAACATATATGAGCAAAGGAGACAAATTTTCCTAAATTAAAGCACATATGAACCATAAACTAATTCAAGTTGTCTATCACATTGTATAAACTCAATCAGAATATCCACAACACTATCAACAAATGCATTTCACCTTATCTCATCGAGGCATTTTCACAAACAAAGACCATATTCAACCAAAAAACTTAAATTTGAGAGCCAAAGTTTGAGATCTCGCACAAACATAACAAATCAACAATGCGAATCAGTGAAATCGCTTATCCAAATCCAAGTGTTCAAACATAACATAAAAAATCATCATCAACAACTAAAAACTGAATGAAATCCACAGAAACATCAAACATGAACACCAAAATTGAAGAAATCAGAGCAGAAATCGTACTAGTGGCAGGATACTGAGTCTACTACTCGTTCAAACAATCGAGAAGATCTCCAACGATGGACATACCTTCTGGAGCTCCATCTGAAGCCTGTGCATGTACGGTGAAAGAATCCTCAAATCAAGCAACATAAGTTGAAACGAGTGATGCGAGGAGTGCGAAATCGAACTGAGAGAGATGCATGTACAGTGAAAGAAACCTCCTCAGTAGAGGTTTTGAGAAATGGCAGAGACGAGGCGAGGCGAAATCGAAATCGAAATCGAAGCCTGATCTGGAGCAGAAGAGGCGAGGCGGAGGCGGGGCGGTGGTGAGCAGTGATTCGAGAAATGGCAGAGACGATTAGAGATGGAATTGAGAGAGATGAAGAAGAGTGAATCGATTGCTCGCGCGAGACAGAGAGGAATTGAGAGAGATGGTTGAAGGAAACCCTAGAAATGGCGGAGACTAAGCAAACCGATGAGAGCAAGTGGAAGAGAGAGGTTTTGAGTTTTAATAACCTAATACATTGAGGTCATTAAAAACCCATATGAATTAGGTGCTATAAAAAGTCTAATCGCCTAATACATAGGGGTTACTTAAAAACCTCTATGAATTAGATGCTATTAAAAGCCTAAATTGTTCTAGTGTTTAATTAGTATAATTATTAGTTTTGTTAAGACATTTACTCAAGTTTTCCATACATAAGTCTCGTTTGGTTTGTTTTTGCTAACTTGTAGTGTTAGTTCGGAGTTATCTCATTGGAGTTAATATTTTCATGTTTGATTCAACTTTAAACTTGCAAGGAAGTTTCAAAATTTTAAACAATAAAAATATGAATTGGTATAAATAACCTTCAAACAAGAGAGAGATGAGTGATAAAAAGGTCATTAATGAGGGGTAATTGTGTTTACAACTCCTGGGAAATAACTCCCTAAGGGGGTGGTGGGGAGATATTTCACATCTTAAGATGTAAGTTGAGAGATAACTTGCTGGCAAGTTGAGCAACCAAACAAAATTAGTTCACAACTCCTTGTGAGTTATCTCCTAAAAAATATATCCACCTCATACCAAACAAGGTCTTTGAAAGAGATGCAACATGGGAGATGTAATAATGGATTGAATCGACTTCACTAAATGTTTTGAATATTTTTAAACAATAAAAAATATGAATTGATATAAATAACCTTCAAATAAGAGAGAGATGAGTGATAAAAAAGTCATTAATGAAGGGTAATTGTGTTTACAACTCTTGGGAGATAACTCCCTAGGGGGTGGTGGGTGGTGGAGAGATATCTCTCACCCAAGGGTATAAGTTGGGAGATAACTTGCAGGCAAGTTGGGCAACTTGTTTGGTTCGTTTTTGCTAACTTACAATGTTAGTTGGGAGTTATCTCCTTAGTGTTAATTCATTGGAGTTAATATTTTCATGTTTGGTTTAACTTTAAACTTGTAAGGAAGTTTCAAATTTTCAAACAATAAAAAACATGAATTGACATAAATAGCATTCAATAAAGAGAGAGATGGGTAATAAATGAGTCATTAATGAGGGGTATGTGACGACCCCTTCTCAAATTAGGGCACCGCCCGGCCTAATCTTGTTATTAAGCCATAATCTTACCATATATGATCTAACAAGGGACTAGTTAGCCTATCCAAAACCATTTACCTACTTATTATTATTTTTAAATGAATATAAACCTATACTTATCCTATGTCAATTTATAAATCAGAGTAAATTAAGAATTTTGCTTACTTAAGAGTTTATTCAGCTGAAGTCTTAATAATCTAGCGGAAGCTTATAACATGAGTCCTAACAATTGTGGAAAAAACCAAGGAATAAAGATCACATGCATATATATATATATATATATAATATATATGATGAAACGACGATATATAATATCATTTATCTGGTCAAGGTACTACTCACTCAACCCATAATATACAACCCCAAAAGTATATCATATACATATAAAAGTAATACATCAAAAATCAAACATACAAAATCGGGTGTAGCAGTGCTCCACTGGCTCGGAGGTAATCGCCGATCTTCTCTTTGTCTGGTCTGCTACTCGATGGATGGTCACGTGTCGTGCATGCCAAATATAACCCGCAATCGAGTTACCAACCACAAGGGTGTAGTAGTGGCAAATACGGGGTCGAATCCACAGGACTTGAGTTTTACTCCAAGTTAACTAAAAATGGGGGGTTTTCAGAAAGTTCAAGGAAATAATTAACTAAACTAGCACAAATAAAAAGTTCGCAAAAATAATATCAATTAGAAGAAATCACCTAAGTCTACGGTTCCACAAGCAAAAATCAAGATTCAAAGGCATTTATTGGTCCTCAATCATTCTGAAAAGTCATTAATTCAATTTCTCCTAGATTAGATATGGAAAATCGACGTCCGCCATAAATTCCTAGTTCCTCTAATCTCGATAGCTAGGACGTCCGCCACTAACTACTTCCCTAATCAATGTATAACCCTAGACATCTGCCAATCGGGTTTAACACACTAACTGCAGTAATCAGGGTTTGTGGGAACACTAATCCTAAATAACCGGATCACGTCCGCTTCCGATTTAACCTAGATTCAATTGTTGCACACTCAAGAACCGAAAGGGTTTGACGGCAAACGGGTGAGTGTTTGTCACTTTATTGGTCCAAAAGCACAATTACATGGATACTAATAGTTAGAATAACTATAGGTTGTCCACCTAAAAGCATGCACTGGCCACATACACACCCTAGATCTAAACCATATACTTTAAAATCAACAACAATGAAATAGAAGAAATTAAATCAAATTAAATAAAAATCATGGATCTCATATAATATTTGTCATGAATCATGAATCCCACTTGTTTTCCCTTCGACCTAGGCGAAAATTGGTATAGCCGGACATCATCCATACAATCTCCAAGTATGAAAAGTTATGTGTGGCGGCTCCAATGTCGACTCCTTGTATGAATACCCTAGTTCCTAATATGAAAAAAACACTAAAAATTGCTCTCTGGAGGTGATGGAAACTAATTTTTGGGGTTTAACTCGTAACACGTGCACCGAGGAGCATCGTATGGTTGTTTTTGGGCTGAAAACTGGTTCCAACCACGTGTCTGCACCGCATTGGTCGAGAGTGCTGCCGCACGCCACGTGTCGGCGTCTGATTGGAGAAAACCACTGCTAATGACGTCCCGGGTGGTTGAGAGTACGCCACGTGGCAGCCTGAAGGCGGTGTTTGGTTCACGCGAGTTCGCTCCATGCATGGTACGAGTTCATTGTTCGTTTCTCGAGGAGTATCTATTGGCAGCTGAAGCGAGACAAAACTGTTTGCATGTGCTGTTGTGTGAAGTTGTGGACGATGAAGTGTCACGCTGTGATTGGTTTCTGCAAATAATTGTGACATGCTTGGAGTGTGAGAAGCCGACACTTGGCAGCTGCTGTGATGAGAACCGCTGACGTGGCGAGTTTCTATTGGTGGAGAGTTGCTGGTCTGTCTACTTGGTCTGTTATCTCCTTTTCTACCCACTGCGCAGCACGTAACTCGAGGCAAATCGTCCGGCGTCTGATCACTGCGAGTAAATACTCCATTTTAAGCATTTTTCCGCCACGAATTCAACCGCGCACTCCGTTTCACCTGAAAACGACCAAAAAAACATAATTAAATATATATTTTGGAAACTTTCCATATTAAATATACTAAAATAGCCTACTAAAAGCATATATAAACTAAGTTATCAAATACCCCCAAACTTAAGACTTTGCACGTCCCGAGCAAATGTGTAAATGACAAGAAAGACTAAACTAACCTATGCCTATACCTATACCTACACCGATTCAAAATTCATGGTGTTTTTTTGATTTACATAGCCACCAAATTAACAAGTAACTCAGAAAATTTTGGAGTTATGATATGTCGAGACTCGCAACTCAAACACAATTAAGATCACACTTTAAAAACATAGATCCGGTCAAGACAAAGGCCATCAACTACTCATTAGTTTTCGTAGTCTATACATTCAAGCACGCAAGTTTAAAATCTTACTTAATCAAGTGAAAGCACTCGAGCTAAATCTTTTATTTGATGAGTTTTCACAACTTCCTCCTTTATTCATCTTATTTTCTCTATTTTTTCTCAACTTTTTCTTTCAAGTAGTATGATCCTTGCTACATTTCCTGTGGACCGCTTTTCTCCCTTTTTCCACCATAAGATTCCCTGCTCCATTTCCTTTAGAAACCTGTGGGACTCTCTATTTTTTAGAAAAAACTCATGTTAGTCCTTCTCACTTTCACTATAATCAAGCAAATCCCCCAATGTGGGTCAAAATATCAATACTTGCATAAGTCTGACCGTCTACTCCCTTTCGTTATCTAGCACAAAGTCCAACCATCAACTAAGTCCCTAATCATGAAATCATAAAAATGCTGAGCTACGGACTCGATCGAGTGTTTCTCCTGATTTTCCCTAAGTTGCAAGTTATAAAGGCAACTGTAAATTACTTATCCACAACCAAAGGCATGAACAAAGTTTCAGGTGACTCTATATATAATAAAAAAACTATACCTTATCCTCAAGGTTCAAAACAAGTCGAGAGGCCGACACATAGAAAACAAACAAGATGGTGAAAGAACACGATATATATAAGATGAAGGAAATGATACAAATTCATGCAAAATGATAAAAAATACGAAAATAAATAAACCAAATGATACTTATCAAAGTTTGGGCTGCCTCTCAGTAGCGCTTTTGGTTAAAGTCGTTAACTCGGCTTGGTCCGAGTCTGTCAATCAGTATAGACTGGCGTAGCAAGTGAGACGACCTCTACATTATGGCTCGGGAAGTCTTCAAATAAGATCTTCAATCTGTGACCGTTCACCTTAAACGCATTACCAGTCTCTAAACTCTGAATTTCCACTGCTCCGTAATCATACACCGCAGTCACAACATATGGTCCTGTCCACCTCGATCTCAGCTTACTTGCAAAAATCTTAAGACGTGATTGAAATAAAAGCATTTTCTGACCAACACGAAAAGATTTCCTAGAGAGATTGCTATAATGGAACGCTTTTGTTTTTGTCTTGATAAATCTGCGCATTTTCATACGTGTCATTCTTGATTTCCTCCAATTCTTGGAGAGTGAGCTTTCTCTCTTTTTCTGCTTCATCGAGATTCATATTAAGCTGTTTCACAGCCCAATAGGATTTATGCTCGAGCTCGACTGGCAGGTGGCAAGCTTTACCAAACACAAAGCAATATGGGGACATCCCAATTGGCGTTTTAAACTCCGTTCGCTAAGCCCAAACTGCATCATCAAGACGGGTACTCCAATCTTTACGAGTATGACTCACCGTATTTTCCAAGATGGATTTGATCTCCCTATTAGAGACCTCTGCCTGGCTACTCGTTTAGGGATGATATGCTGTAGATGTTCGATGAGTGACATTGTACCTCCTCAGAAGACTTTCAACCATACGGTTGCAGAAGTGAGTGCCTTTATCACTGATCAGGGGTGGGGTACCAAATGTTGTGAAAATCATCGATTTGAGGAATTCACATACCACTTTAGAGTCGTTAGTGCGTGTAGCCTTAGCTTCCACCCACTTAGACACATAATCCACTACCAAGAGCATGTAAACATTACCAAATGACATTGGAAATGGTCCCATGAAGTCTATACCCTAAACGTCAAATATCTTACAAATATGAATCGGGGTAAGTGGCATTTGGTCATGATGACCAAGGTTACCAGTTTTCTGACAGTTAGGACAAGTCTTGGTAAACATGTATGAATTATGAAAAATAGTGGGCTAGTAAAACCCACTCTCAAGAACTTTCCTAGCTGTCCGACGGGGATCAAAGTGGCCACCGCAGGCGTAAGTATGACAAAAAGCCAATATGGAGTGACTCTCAGTCTAAGGAACACAACGCCTGATAATCTGGTTGGAGCAGAATTTCCATAAGTACGGGTCATCCCATACATAGTACTTAGCATCGCTCCTAACTTTATTCTTCTGAGCCTTCGAAAGGTGAGGAGATAGCTCGCCCGAGGTGATATAGTTCACCAAATCGGCGTACCAAGGGATATCTTCCATAACATCATAAATATACTCGTCAGGGAAATCATCCTTAAGAGGGCAGGACGCTCACCATTCTCAATTTTGCTAAGATGGTCTGCGACTAGATTCTCTGCACCACTTTTATATTTGATTATGATGTCAAACTCCTGTAGTAGGAGTATCCACCTAATGAGCCTAGGTTTGGCATCCTTTTTACTCATCAAGTACTTCAAGGCAGCATGATCAGAGTAAATGATAACCTTGGTTCCCAAGAGATAAGGCCAAAACATCTCAAGTGCAAAGATAACGACAAAGAGCTCCTTCTTAGTAGTGGTGTAGTTCATCTGAGCCGCGTCTAGAGTACGAGAAACATAGTAAATGACATGTGAAGCTCTCTCCACTCTCTGTTTTAAGACTGCACCCACTGCATAATTACTAGCATCACACATAATTTCAAATGGAAGCTCCCAATTAGGGACCTGAATCACTGGTGTGCTAGTAAGTGAGTCTTTTAGTGCATCAAATGCACTCTTACATGCCTTATCAAACTCAAAAGGTACGTCTTTTTGGAGTAGATGGCATAAGGGTTGTGCAATATTTGAAAAGTTATTGATGAAATGACGGTAAAAACCGGCGTGTCCAAGGAAAGATCTAATCTCCCGCACGTTCGTAGGGTAGGGAAGTTTCTTGATAACATCAATTTTAGCTTGGTCTACCTCTACGCCCCTGGCTGAGACAATGTGTCCCAAAATAAGACATTGGTCCACCATAAAATGACACTTTTCATACTTTAGAACCAGGTTCTTCTCGATACACCTGCTGAGTACCTTTGTCAGATTGATGAGACAACTATCGAATGAATCACCGTAAACAGTAAAGTCATCCATGAAGACCTCAATGAAATGCTCAAAAAAATCTGAGAAGATACTCACCATGCACCTTTGAAAAGTGGCAGGTGCATTGCATAACCCAAAGGGCATGCGCCGATAGGTAAAAGTGCCAAACGAACAAGTGAAGGTCGTCTTTTCTGGTCTTCAAGCGCTACCGATATCTGATGAAAATTGAAATAACCGTCAAGACAATAGTAATGAGAACGACCGGCTAGTCTCTCCAACATCTGATCAATGAATGGTAGGGGGAAGTGATCTTTCTTGGTGGAAGCGTTTAACTTCATGTAGTCAATGCATACCCGCCATCCATTTTGAATGCGGGTTGGAACCAACTCACCATGTGAATTGGTGACTACCATGACTCTCGTTTTCTTAGGGACCACCTGGATAGGGCTTACCCGTTTACTATCAGAGATGGGGTAAATCATGCTAGCATAAAGGAATTTCAGTATCTCTTTCTTCACGACATCCATCATAAGAGGATTGAGCCTCCTCTGGGCTTCTCTCGTAGGTTTTGACTCCTCTTCCATATATATATGATGCATGCAAGTGGAAGGGCTCAAACCTTTGATATCCGCTATGGTCCACCCAATAGCCTGTTTAAACTCCCGGAGTACTCGAAGGAGCCTCTCTTCCTCCAAATGTGTAAGTTTGGCTGAGATGATCACAGGAAGTGTGTCATTCTCACCCAAAAAACATATACTTTAGGTGCTCGGATATTGGCTTCAGCTCAAGTGTGGGAGCTTTAACCAAGGAGGGAGAAAGTTCAAAGTTAGAAGTAGGCAACTCCAAATAATAGACACTTAGGGGCAGGGGTTGGAATGAATCCAACTCGAAAACAACATCCTCGACATCAGTATCGAGGGTCAGAACACTCTCGTGGATATGAGTAGTGTCGAGATGATACACTAACACTACTTTAACTTCATCATCGCCAATCGTGAGCAAGGTCTGCTCAACAAGTGGATCCATACAGTCCATGGTACACACCACAAACGACACATCACTGGGGTATCGCATCGTGTCATAGATGTTAAACTTGATGACTTCACCGTCAAACTCCATGGTAAGAAATCCATCATCAACATCTATCTTCGTCTTCGCTGTTTTCAAAAATGAACGTCCAAGAAGTACTGACGAAGCATTGGGGAATGGCTTCTCCTTCGTATCTACCACGTAAAAGTCAGCAGGAAACACAAACTCGTTCACTCGGACTAGAACATCCTTGAGAACACCTACGGGTCTGACAATTGAACGGTCTGCCAACTGAATGACAATACCAGTCTCCTCTAATGGGCCTGCATGTAATGTCTCATAAATAGACAATGTCATGACATTAATGGAAGCGCCAACGTCGCACATAGCCCTCTGAATGCTTACATCACCTATAACACAAGGTACTGAGAACATCCAAGGGTCCTTGCATTTAGGAGGCAACTTCTTCTGTAGGATAGCCGTGACGGTTTCTGTCATTTGGACTTTTTCATTGCCTTTGAGTTTCCCTTTGTTAGTGCATAATTCCTTAAGAAACTTTGCGTACCTAGGGACGTGATTATACAAAAGAATACAAAACGTACAAAAGTATGTCGTAGCAGGCCTCTAGGCTGAGGTAGTCACCAATCTTCTCTTTGCCAGTCTGTTACTGGTGATATGCACCCACCGTCACAAACTTGACGGTGAGTACATGAATTTATTTAAGTAATCTTGAGAGACATCGATCAACATTCCCAAATCGGCAACAAGTATCAAATTGCATAATTTAAATAATAAACATCGTGCAAAGAGATACTTGAGTTAATCAAATATGAAATCGACTCAAGGTTAAGTAGTAATGGATTAGGGTCATTAAGGTACGATCTTCATCACATCACCGTCCACTACAATTTGAGCTCGCTCTATAGCATTTCAATACAAGTTTGAGCTCTATATCATAATATCAAAAGGTCGTACTTATGATTACGCCTTTTCTATTCCAAGTGAATTAGTCGTCACTTAGGAATGTATACTTGCTAACATACCCGAATTTTAAAACTCGTCATGTTCACCCAAGTTATTCTTAAGCAACAAACCCCGAGGTCCGCACACCCTGCAGATTGAGGCACGTTACCTCGTGTGTCATGCAAGGTAGTGGAGAAATTCCCTAACATCCCGACAAGTCTAGTGACCCTCGTATGAAAGCTGAATTTCTATCATCGAATGACCCTAACCATAAGAACCACTTTCATATTCAAAAATGACACAGCATTGGAGTCCAAGATATGTAATAGCATACTAATGCACAAAGGATTTGAGTCAAAATAAACAAACTATCCTAATAGCATGCTATATCACTGACTTCCATACACAACAATCAACATGACAAAGTATAGGAATTAGAATCAATGATATACAAAACAGAGTATGCTATGAATATCATAAAATGAGCAACTGAACAAGTCATAGCATATGGATTTCAAAAGCAATTCAGTTTGAATAATCGAGAATAAATAAATAAATGGAATGAAATGTAAATAAATGTCTCAAACCAGTTTACTTACATACACACAAAGAATTCCTAAGCTATTCTGGCTCGTCGCGTCGATGTACGCACCCAAATATTGTCACGGCCCAATAATTAATACTCGTTTAATTCGTTAATTAGGACACAATGACCGTGACGTGGGACATGCAATGGCGATACGTGTCACTACCGAGGCACTGGTGGCCGAGGTAAATGTTATATTTGTTGTGTTGTTTGCCTAGTGTATTGTATTTGTGTAGACTACTAAGTCATTTACGGTATGCGATACGAGAGACGACGAGGGGACGCGCCTCGTGTTGCGTGCGACGTGGGCCCGAGGCAAGAAATCGTGGGGTAAGATTAATTAATTTACATTAAAAGTAATTTAATGGTTTGTTTAATAAGTGGCTATAGTAGTGGTAATGTGGTCACATTAAATCAATATGCAATGGCCTATAGTTTGCAAAATAAAATCATAGCCGTTGGATTCGCCTCGAGATACGCATTCGCGGACTCGAAAAAAAAATAAAAATAAAATCTGGCCAAACAATAAGGCGGTGGGGACCAAGTAGATATTTTTTGGTTTCGCCACACGAATCTCGAGGACATCAAATACTTAACCCCCATCTTATCCATTCGATGAAAAAAAGACAAAACGAGAGAGAAAGAAAAAACAATGGCGAGAGGAGAAAGAAAGGAGAAAGAAAGAAAGAGAGAAACCGGGAGAAAGAGAGATCAACCAAACTCGAAGTAAGGTGAGTCGTTGATCTCGTTGTTGATCTCATTTGTTGTGTTGTTGGGCATTGTTGTTGTTGGGGTTGTCGTTGTTGGCGCCATGTTCGGCCATGGAAGGCTCGGCCTCCATGGCCGAAAGGCGTGAGGAAGAAGATGGCAGGGGTGTCTCCCCCGCCATCAACTTCGATGGTTTGGGGATGGACGACAAAGTCCCAACGCTCGCGAACGGCAGCCGCCGCTGCTCTGCTCTGCGCGAAGAAGATGATGGGATCGGGTGGGTCGACCCGAACCCACGTGGGTCGGGTCGGACCGACCTGCACCGTGGAGGACCGGGGTCGGGTTGACCCGGATCCACCTCAATATATATAATAAATATATATAATTATATATATATAATTATTTAATTAATTAAACAGCTTTTAATATATAATAAATTCTGAAAATAGATAAAAATATGAAAAAATTCAGAAAATTTCAGAAAATAGGAAAAAATATATTTGTGACCCAAATCAATAAAACTTCAATATTCCTATAAAAAGTGAAGAATTCGGAGTCGGTCGAGGCGTTATATCTGGGTTTTACCTCGAAAACGTGAAATCGGTAAATTAGTCTTGAACTTAATTTTGGACCGATGTCGACCAATTTAGGGATGTTAAATCATTAACTTAGAATTTAAATTGATACATTTTCAACTGTTAGGATCCTAGAGGAGCTATTACGGGGTTTGGGTGCGTACATCGACTTGCGAAGCCAATAGCTTAGGAATTGCTTGTGTGTATGTAAGTAAACTGTTTGAGACATTTATTTACATTTCATTCCATTTATTTATTTATTCTCGTTATTCAAACTGAATTGCTTTTGAAATCCATATGCTATGACTTGTTCAGATTGCTCATTTTATGATATTCATAGCATACTGCTTTTTTGTATATCATTGATTCTAATTCCTATACTTTGTCATGTTGATTGTTGTGTATGGAAGTCGTGATATAGCATGCTATTAGGATAGTTTGTTTATTTTGACTCAAATCCTTTGTGCATTAGTATGCTATTACATATATTGGACTCCAATGTCATGTGTCATTTTTGAATATGAAAGTGGTTCTTGTGGTTGGGTCATTCGATGATAGAAATTCAGCTTTCATACGAGAGGTCACTAGACTTGTCGGGATGTTAGGGAATTTCTCCACTACCTTGCATGACACACGAGGTAACGTGCCTCGAACTGCAACCTACTTACCGGACCTCGGGTTTGTTGGCGCAAGAATAACTTGGGTGAACATGACGAGTTTTAACGCCAACGTCGCACATAGCCCTCTCGAATGCTTACATCACCTATAACACAAGGTACCGAGAAACTTCACGAGTAGGTCGTAGGATAGCACCTGATGACTTCCCAACACTTTGCCCTACCAGACCTCGGTTTTTGTCATTTGCAACTCCAAAGACTTTTCCACACCCCCATTAGTCGGTTCATTGCCTTTGAAACTGTATATTTTGACGGTTTCCATAGTAGTCTTTGTTAGAGTCTCGCATAATTCCCTTCAAAACTAAGTTCTATCGCCGAGAAACTTGAACTTGAGACGTGGAGAGCCGACGAGAGAGACATAACAGTGATGAGATACTGCAGTGATACGGCTATTTGAGGCGCTTCTTGGCGATCCGAGTGAAGGAGGATGCGTGATTCATTTTGGCGACGGAGCGTCGAGCGAGTGGAATATTGAGTGGGCGACGGGACACCCTCTGCGATGACACCCGATCGTGGCGTAGTATGAACGGAGGAGACGAGAAAGGCAAAGGACCGAGGAGATGGGATAGGGGTGTCTCATGTAGCATCTCCTACACCTTTCTTGGGTAGACCTCCCGTACCACCACCAGATCTTCGTCTACTTTACCGGCTTTACCGGACCACCATTTTGGTCTTATGCATTATCGGAGAGGGTCAATCTAAACGCCTCACGTGTTTTCGATGTGGCAGTTGGACATGTGATTCGAGACTCCTTGACACAGCCAATGACAGTGATACCTCCACAAATACGCGAGAGGTCGTCCGTACGATTGCACACTCCTCGACGTGCACGCTTCACTGGAAATTTATTGAGGGTATGGTTTCTATTTGTGGTCACCAAGCTTATGTTCTATTTGATTCGGGTTCGACGTTTCTTTCATTTCCTGTCGCATGGTCGGCGTGTTAGGGTTGAAACCAAGTTAGTTTTGGAGTCCATTTGCTTTTGAGTACGGCAAGAATGGAGATAGAGTGTACCCTAATTCTCGGGTGGAGAGATGCCCATAGAGATCGACGAGTCGAGTTACTTGCGATTTCGAGGGTGCTAGAATTTTTGGAATTCGATGCGTTGCTAGGGATGGATTGGCTAGCATTATATCATGCTCATTTATATCATTTGTTTTGCGAAAACAGCAGTGAGATTTGATATTTCAGGCGTCCGTGTTCATGTATAGTGGTAGTACACCGAGAGCGTTAGCACTCGAGGTCGGCTTGCGAATAGTGGGGAGATGGAGACTTTGGTATCGTTATATATCATTGCAGAGAGTCATGAACCGAAACTTGAAGAGATTCGGAGTTTTCTTCAAGGGTTAACGAGTTATTACCGAAGGTTCGTGAAGGATTTTTCGAAGATCGCTTCACCAATAACCAAGTTGACCCGAAAGACGTGAAGTCCAAGGGTCCTTTTAGGAGGCAACTTCTTCTCGTAGGATAGCCGTGACGGTTTTAAAAATGTCATTTGGACTTTTTTAACATTGCCTTTGAGTTTCCCTTTGTTAGTGCATAATTCCTTAAGAAACTTTGCCATCAACTTCTACAAGAAGATGATGGGATCGGGTCGGGTCGGGACGTGGGTTCGAGCGTATATAATAAATATACGTGGAATATTTTTCTTCCTCATTTTTCTTATTTAAGATGAGTCGTTGTGGAAAAGGAGGTTTGACCTTGAATGTGGGTGGTGCTTCCTTAATAGTTACCATCTGTTTAGGCACAGACGGGGTCACTACTAACTCGTGTTCTTCCTCATTTGCCTGGTCTTTGGCATCAGATGACCATTGTTCATTTTGGGTCCCACAAGCTCTTTACCACTTCGGAGTGTAACTGCGTTAGCACTCGCGTTAGGATTCAGGTAAGGTTGAGAAATGTAATTTTCCCTTATCCTCGAGACGTCCATTCTGCTGTGTCACTTGATCCATTTGAACCTGAAGAGTTCGGACCGCTGATTTGGTTTCGCTGATGGATTTCTCGTTGGTAGCCTTGAATTGGGCCATCTCACTCATACATTGGCTTTGTTGAGCCATAAGAGCTTTGAACATATCCTCAAGTGAAGAGGAATTATTGGAAGGAGTAGGCAACGGTTGACCTCTCTGGACGAAGGTCTGATAGTTCTGATTTTGAGGCCCGTAACTGAAGTTCGGGTTGTTCCTCGCCGTTGCGTGATTGTATGTATTCCCAAATGGGACTCTAGATGGTCCCTGGAACTGATTACCCATGGCATTGGCCTGTTGATTATCCTCAAAGAGAGTAGGACATTCATCAGTTGCATGATTTGTGGCAGTATAGAAGCCACAAGCTTTGACTTGCACTTTACCAAAGGAGAGGAGACGCTCCATCATGGAGGTTAGTTGGTCAATTTTCTGGTCAGTGGAACTCGAGACACTCCCTGTAGTCAGACTTCGGTAAGCAGTAGCATCAAGATCACCATAAAGGCGTGACTGCTGTGCGATGTCCTCATACAACTGCTTCATTTGGGCTGGAGTTTTGTTTCGAATGTGACCCCCACACGCATTATCAATCATGTGTCGTTCTATAGGCGACATGCCAACATAGAAGAAACAGGCTATGGCATTCTCAGACTGGCCATGCTGCGGGCAGCTAGCAATTAATTGCTTATAGCGATCACAATATGCACCAAATGATTCGCCCGACCTTATTTTGATGCTGCATATATCCTTGATGAGCTGAGCAAATCTATCCTTAGGGAAATATTCATTTAAAAACGTGGTTGTCATCTCATTCCAGGAGTTAATGCAGCTAGGCAGAAGGTAGAAAAGTCATTCCTTGGCTTTGTCTTTAAGGCAAAACGGAAAAGATCGGAGCTTTACCGTGTCCTCGTTCGCATTGGAGGGTTTCATTGACTTGCAGTTAGTCTGAAACTCCTTCAGGAAAGTAACAAGATCTTTATTATCGCCACCATGAAAGGATGGTAGGAGGTGAATGAACCCAGACCTCAACTCAAAGTCTCCGACATTATCCGGATAGTTGATGAAGAGGGGTTGTTGCGCCAAAAGAGCTTGAAGCTCTTGATTGGCGTGACCCATGGTGATTTGGTGATTTACAACCATATTCAGAGGATTTTGGCCTTCTTGTTGCCTAAGTTGGGTCTCTCTAATCCACCTATGAAATGTTCTCTCCGGTTCAGGATCGAAAGGTAACAATGAACTAGCCGATTTTGACCGAGTGAGGTATGGTAGCATAAAACTAAGAAAAAGAAAAGAAAAGAAACCTAAACTCAGAGTAAGGACTAAGTCCCCGGCAATGGCGCCAAAATTTGGTCATGTTTTGTGCACGCCAAATATAACCCACAATCGAGTTACCAACTACAAGGGTGTAGTAGTGGCAAATATGGGTCGAATCCACGGGACTTGAGTTTTACTCTAAGTTAACTAAAAATGGGGGGTTTTCAAAAATTTTAAGGAAATAATTAACTAAACTAGCACAAATAAAAAGTTCGCAAAAATAATATCAATTAGAAGAAATCACCTAAGTCTACGGTTCCACAAGCAAGAATCAAGATTCAATGACATTTAATGGTCCTCAATAATTCTGAAAAGTCATTAATTCAATTTCTCCTAGATTAGCTATGGAAAATCGACGTCCGCCAGAAATTCCTAGTTCCCCTAATCTCGATAGCTAGGACGTCCGCCACTAACTACTTCCCTAATCAATGTATAACCCTAGACATCCGCCAATCGGGCTTAACACACTAACCGCAGTAATTTGGGTATGTGGGAACACTAATCCTAAATAACCGGATCGCATCCGCTTTCGATTTAACCTAGATTCAATTGTTGCACACTCAATAACCGAAAGGGTTTGACGACAAATAGGTGAATGTTTGTCACTTTATTGGTCCAAAAGCACAATTACATAGATACTAATAGTCCAAATAACTATAGGTTGTCCACCTAAAAGCATGCACTGACCACATACACACTCTAGATCTAAACCATATACTTTAAAATCATTAACAATGAAATAGAAGAAATTAAATCAAATTAAATAAAAATCATAGATCTCACATAGTATTTGCCATGAATCATGAATCCCACTTGTTTCCCCTTCAACCTAGGCTAAGATTGGTCTAGCCGGACATCATCTCTACAATCTCCAAGTATGAAACGTTATGTGTGGCAGCTCCAATGTCGACTCCTCGTATGAATACCCTAGTTCCTTATATGAAAAAACATAAAAAATTGCTCTTTGGAGGTCAGAGAAACTAATTATTTGGGGTTTGTCTTGTAACACGTGCGCCGAGGAGCATTGTATGACTTTTTTGGGCTGAAAACTGGTTCCTGCCATGTGTCTGCACCGCATTGGTCGAGAGTGTTGCCGCGCGCCACGTGTCAGCGTTTGATTGGAGAAAACCACCGCTAATGACGTCCCGGGTGGTTGAGAGTGCGCCACGTGGCAGCCTGGAGGCGGTGTTTGGTTCACGCAAGTTTGCTCCATGCATGGGACGAGTTCGCTGTTCGTATCTCGAGGAGTATCTGTTGGCAGCTGAAGCGAGACAAAACTGTTTGCATGTGCTGTTGTGTGAAATTCTGGACGATGAGGTGTCACTCTGTGATTGGTTTCTTCAAACAATTGTGACATGCTTGGAGTGTGAGAATCCGACACTTAGCAGCTGCTGTGATGAGAACCGCTGACGTGGCGAGTTTCTATTGGTGGAGAGATGCTGGTCTGTTTACTTGGTCTGCTGTCTCCTTTTCTACCCACTGCACAGCACGTAACTCGAGGCAAAATGTCCGGCATCTGACAATTGCAAGTAAATACTCTATTTTGAGTATTTCTCCACCACGAATTCAATTGCGCACTCCGTTTTACCTGAAAAAGAGCAAAAAAAATATAATTAAATATATATTTTGGAAACTTTCCACATTAAATATACTAAAATAGCCTACTAAAAGCATATAAAAACCAACTTATCAATAGATCTGCACCTACCGTCGCAAACTAGACAGTGAGTACATGAAAGTAGAAAGTAATACTGAGAGACATTTGTTTACATTCCCAATTATGCAACAAGTATCTAAAAGCATGATAATAGCAACTATGTTGTAAAGAGAACATGCAAAGAGATACTTCAGCTAAACAACATGAAACCGACACATGGCTAAGTAGTAATGATCTAGGGCCGATCCGTCGTGATCTTCATCGCATCAACCTTTCCAATATATGAGGATGGAGCTGGACTCTACATCAATGTGAAGGTCTGAGCAGTGCTTCGCTGGTGCCAGTCACCTGTGATAAAACTTGCTCAAGTTATGCTTGCCAACGACCACGTGACTCATTTCAAGTGTGCTGCGCAAGATAGTGGAGAAATCCTTATCACCCTGGAAAGTCTAGTGACCCCATATGCCTGCCGAATCTCTATCGTAAAGTGGTCCTAGATACAAGAACTACTTTCATATTTAAATAACAACACGGTATTAGAATCCAATAAAAGAATTGAATACTAATGCACAAAGGATATAGATTCACAACACTACGTAATACCTACCTAATATCATGCTATTTCACTGACCAAATGTTTTAACAATCAATAATGACATAGCACATGAATTGGAGTCAATGAAATCATTTTATCAACATACTATACCATGAAAGCAACCTCATGTAATGAGAAAGAACAATAAGTCACAGCATATGGAGTACAAAAAACAATTTAGTCCAAATGACTGGAAATGAACATATGAATAGGAATGAAATGTAAAGAAATATCTCAATCAGTTTACTTCCAATCCAAGCAATTTCCTATGCTATTTCGGCCTCCTGACACCTCGAAACTTGTATTTGAATCCCTGTAGCTCTTCCTTAGATTCGAGATATCATATTATAAGTTTTTGAGTGTGTTTGGATCTTTACTTAAGGTATTAAACTCTTTTATAATGTTTAAGGAATTTTTGAAAATTGCAGTTTTTATGCTGTCATAGACCTAGTGTGCTAATGTCTAGGGTTAGCGCGCTAATGACACATTAGCACGCTACCAATCCTTATCTAGCGCGCTAATTCAAGTAGCGCGCTAGCTAATCCACCTAGCGCATTATGTGCAGTAAAACCCAGAATTCTGCAATCTAAATTCCGAGTCTTCTTTACACATAGGCCATGTTAATGCCTAAGGAACTTCCACACACACTTTTTGAGTTCCATGGCATCAACCACAACATAAAACACAACATGAAATAACAACCCATACATCAAATTCATGAATTCATTTGAATTGAGCTAAATCTATGGTGTAGAGAAGTTACTTGACTTGAACACTAGCTAAACTTGATCACTCATTCACTAAATCACCAAGTTTTTGCTAATCTCCTTCTTCTCCAGCAGCTCCTCTTTCTCCAGCAAGTTTCCTTCTCTCTTAAGAAACCAAAATGAAAGAGTTGAGTTGCTTGAGTTGACCAAAAGCTTTATATTCATGAATTGGATATGGTTGATTGATATCCATTGATCCTAATATGCACATGTATCTCGAGACCTATATAATGGTCACTTATTAACACATGTCCCACTAACTCATGCGAAATGACACTAATAAGTGACTCAATTGGTGTTAAGATGAGACATTACGTGTCTCGAGAAATATCAAGTGGCTATTGTTTTAACTTACTAACTTAAGTGTATTTGATACTTAATCAACCATAACCCCACTTATATTACTTATTAAAGCAATATAAAGCTTATACTAACTCACCATATTGTTCTCTACTTCGGTGCCACACCGACATGCAACTCGAGGCGCGTTCCCACACACGTCTCGATACCTATTCACAAGTAGAAATGACTTAGTAGTCTACACATATACAATACACTAGGCATACATCATTACAAATATAACATTTACCTCTGCCATATGGCCTCGGTTGCGACACGTATATCAAAACAGGTCTCACATCACGTGTCATTTGATCCTGATTAAAAAATTAAAGTCAAATTAGAGATTACGGCCATGACAATTCTTCCCAACTAATGGAAATTTCGTCGTTGAAATTAAGCTTAACCTAAAGTTATACCTAACTCGAAGAGGTACGGAAACCTATCACGCATATAGTTTTCCCGTTCCCAAGTCAGTTTCGAGTCTCCATGGAACTGCCACTTGACTAACACCTTCGGGATAGACTTGCCTCTCAACTGTTATACCCTATGATCTAGAATCTGTATTGGCTGATCCTCATATAATACGTCCTTACTCAAGTCAATTTGACTCAAGTCCACTGTCGGTCTCTCGCCTGCCTTCGACTTGGCTAGTCGAAGCATAGAAATATGAAACACTAGATGAATCCCCGACATTTGTGAAGGTAAATCAAGCTCATAAGCAACCTTTCTGACCCGTTTCTTGATCTTGAAAGGCCCGATAAATCTCGGTGCTAACTTACCTTTTAGACCAAATCCGCGAAGACCCCTTATCAGAAGAAACCTTTAGATACACTAAGGCTCCGTCGTCATACATGAGATCGCTGCGATATGTGTCTGCATACTTCTTTTGCCTCTCCCGGGCTCCTTTAAGCCTCTAGCGAATCTGTTGTACCTTCTTTATATGATCAACAACAATTTCAGGCCCTATAATGTCCCGGTCCTCTGGTTAAGCCCAACAAGATGGTGAGCGACACGGTCTGCCATATAAAGCCTCAAATGGTGCCATCTCATTGCTATCTTGATAATTGTTGTTGCATGTAAACTCACAAAACGGCAGGTATTCCTCCCATCATCAGCCAAACTCAAGTACATAAGCCCTAAGCATATCCTCGAGAGTCTGAATCAACTTCTGAGTCTGTCCATCAATTTGAGGGTGAAAGGTTGTGCTAAACTGTAGGCGCGTACCATACTGCTCCTGCATACTCCGCCACATTCTGGACGTATACATAACATATCTGTTTGATGTAATAGTCAATTGTACCCCATGCAGCCTAAAATTTCCCTCTCGTATAATACACTCAATTGGTCAAATATGTAATGAGCTGCAATGGGCAAATTTCGTTAATTTGTCCATAATCACCCAGATGGAAACGTGTCGATGGGCAGTTCTCTAACAAAATCCATGGCTACGTCTTCCCACTTCTATCGTAGAATGAGAAGCGGCCATAATAATCTTCCAGGTCTACGATGCTTTGCCTTCACCTGCTGGCAGATCCCACAGTTCCTAATAAACTCCGATACGCTCGGTTTCATCCTATTGCACCAAAAATGTCTCTTCATGTCATGGTACATTTTGGTCTTACCTGTATGAACAATGAACCGGGAACGGTGTAAATCCTGAAGAATCTCATCTCTCGGCTCTGCCACTACCGGTATCCATAATCTACCTCTAAATCTCAGACACTGATCTGCCATCTCAGTCCAGTCAGTACAATTAGTACTCTGGGCTAACTCACTAAACCTCGAGTATAAGATGTCAGTTTTTTGACCCTCTAACACTCTCCGTGTAGACACTGTCTGAAGCTTCATCTGTGCCCAAATCATCATTCGAGTGTCGGTAGGAATATCTGACTAAGTCATTATCACCGCTGCCTCGAGTAATCCATACTCATGTGTCATATAGCATCTAACTACCTCGACATCACTAATCGGTATCCTACTCAGCGCATCGGTAACTACATTAGCTTTTCCTGGGTGATACGCTAGAGAAAAGTCGTAGTCTTTCAGAAACTCTAACCATCTGCACTATCTCATGTTCAGCTTTTTTTGTGTGAATAGGTATTTCAAACTCTTATGGTCAATATAGAGTGTGAACCTTTCTCCATACATATAATGTCTCCATATCTTCCGAGCAAATACTATCGCTGCCAACTTTAAATCATGAGTGGAATAATTTTTTTCTTTTATCTTTAGCTGTCTGGATGCATAAGCCATTGTGCCTCTATCTTGCATCAACATACAACCTAGACCTGTATGAGAAGCATCTGTATATACCAAGAATCCCTGTCCAGCCTCTGGCAATATCAGCGCTGGTGCGGTTGTCAATAATCTCTTCAGTTGAGCAAACGCCTCCTCACATTCCTCAGACCAATTAAACACGACGTCTTTCTGAGTCAATCTGGTAATTGGTGAAACGATCTTCAAGAAATCCTTCACAAACCTGCTGTAATATCCTGCTAACCCCTGAAAACTCCTGATCTTCGTAACTGACGTCGGCGTAGGCCAATCCATAATAGCTTGAATCTTAGCTGGATCTACAACAATGCCTACTGCTTTAACAACATGTCCCAAAAACTTGACTTATGACAGCCAAAATTCACACTTGCTTGAACTTGGCATAGAGTCGATGCTCCCTCAAGGTCTGTAGTGTCTCTCTGAGGTGCTTCTCATGATCCTCTCTAGTCCTCGAATATATCAATATATCATCGATGAAACTATCACGAATCGATCAAGAAATGACCTCATCACTCGATGCATCAAATACATAAACATGATAGGAGCATTAGTCAAACCAAATGGCATGACTGTAAACTGATAATGTCCATATCTCATGCTGAATACCGTCTTAGACCTATCCTCATCCCTAATCCTAAGTTGATGATACCCTGATCGCAGGTCTATCTTGGAGAAATACTGTGCTCATATCAGCTGATCAAATAAGTCATTAATCGGTGGTAAAGGATAATTCTTTCTGACTGTGACCCTGTCCAACTGTCTATAATCAATACACAGTCTCAAAGTACCGTCATTCTTCTTCACAAATAGAATCGGTGTTCCCCATGGTGACATAAAAGGTGAAATGAATCAATTCTGTCCAAAATTCTGCAACTGACTCCTCAACTACTCCAACTCTCTCGGAGCCATGCAGTATAGTGGTATATATATATGTCTAGTGCCTGGTACTAACTCAATGATAAAATTTATCTCTCTCGGTGGTGGTAAACCAGGTATGTCTTCCGAAAACACGTCTGGAAACTCGCACACAACCGGAATCTCCTCAAGTCTGGGTTCCTGACTCTCTATTACGATGTATAATGACACCAGAGTCTTTATCTCTCCACTAGTCTTAAGTCGACCTCTAATGCCCTCGGCTCTCGATGTACTACCATTATACGTGAACATCAGATGCCGTGAGATCTCAAGTATCATTGTCTTACTAAAACAATCGATATGAGCTTGATACGCTGCTAACCAATCCATCCCTAACAACGCGTCGAAATCTAAGAACTCGAGGACTTTGAAGTCTGCAGGTAACTCTACCCCACCAATCTCTACTGGACATCCCTCTACAAGACAATTAGGGTAAACTCTATCCACGGTTGCGGTACTCAGAACCAAATGTACGCTAACTCTAACTAGTGTCAACCCTAAAATGCATATCATGCGACCATAAATGAAAAATATTGTAGAACCTGAATCAAACAAAATATATAACCGTCCACTACAAATGGAAATCATACCCTTAATGAGTCTTGTGTGGCATCTACATCGGCTATGCTACCATGTGTACACCCTCTCGACTCTACGGTGGAAACATGGCTGCTGGGTGTGGACAATCTCTAATCCCGTGCCCAACCTGACTACACCTATAACATGTGATAGGTCTACGTTGACCCGAACCTAATCATGGGTCTGTGCATGTCTCTGCCCCTATTGAGAACTATCTCGACCTCTACCTCTACCTCTGCCTCGGCTTCTACTACCCTGCTGTTGACGTGCTGATGGTGCTCGTAGAGCTGGCAAAGTAGTAGTAGCTGGTACTACAGGTCTAAATGGTGGTGGCAAGGGAGGTATACCAACAGTAGTATGCAATGGTGTAGGGGATGGTACAAAGGGTACAACTATTATAAATGTCCCTAACCCTTGGGTACCTCTATCTCATCTCCTCGGTCCCTTGCCCATTTGTCTCATTCTCTCAAACTCCATAACCTGGTCAGGTGTTAAAGCTGGTACTAGCGGTGTCCCATTGGTAACTCTGCCCAAATAATAGGTCTTATGAGAGAGTGCACGCTCATAAATCTCACCCAAAGTCCCGACACCTGAACTAACCACATAAAATACAACATTTGGCCTCAATCCATCCCCGAAATGGTACACATCATCCGAATCCTCTATCACTAAACCCCTAGCGAACTGCCTCAGATAGCCGTATCTGTCTCTATAGCTCATCACTGACTCATAAGCTCCCTGTCTCAGGATCATTAATTCGTTCCTCAACCTTTTCATCACTGCAGGTGGGAAGTACTGCGGGTAAAACTTCATCTTGAAGACATCCCATGAATCAAACTCTCCATCAGAAGCTATCGTCGCACGCCACCATACATCAACATCTCTCTATAGAGTGTACGAAGAAATCTCAGCTCGGAGTTTGTCATCAATCCTCAGACTTGGTGCAACTTCTCATGAAATAGTACCTACTTCTCGATCTTAAAATAATATCTTTGACCGTTAAGGTAGACTGGCTTCTGTTTGATGAAATCCTTCACTAGCTGAACCTCTACTGTCGAGCTCGAAGATGGAGGTGTAAAAAAAGTTGTAAAAACTATTTTTACGACTGGAGGTGTCACTACCGGTATGGTCTGTACTACTGGCACTGCTGTCGGTAATGTGGAAGTAGTCGTAGTAGTAGGGGCTGGTGTCTGTACTAGTGGAGCGAAACATGCAGTCATCATGTAGCGGCCCTTAATCCTGAGGCTTGCCACGGGTGCCAACGCGGGTCCATAACCCTGCCGCGTCAGGCCTAGTTGTGTCCTACGTGCCATTAACCTACACAACTTCATACAAAACCCAATACTTGACCAACTTACATTATGAAAAGTTACAAGTTAGCTCATTAGACTCAATTCACCTGTTAAGATCATTTTTAACAATCAAATTATAGTGAAAGACTTATTAGACTTGATCAAGCAGTAAACAAATAAATTCAAGTCTTACGAGCATTAACCTAATGTGGAAAACCCATACTATAAACATCATAATTAGAAAGGTGGCAAATATCCTCAAAATAAGCCAATATATAAGTCATGGGTAGCTCACAATGTATCTCGTATCCCAAAAGTAAATATAAATATATACAAATGTACGAGAGAGGCTGTAGTCTGGGACAGGTAGTCCTCAAGCTTCCCTTTGCCTTGACTCGTACCGGGGTTTACATTCGAGCCATCATAACAAAATAGATGGCGAGTCCAGAGTAAGTAATCCCAAGGGAATTCAATAAGCATTTATAGAAATAAAATAGAGGAATTTGAATAAAGCTATTAAATAAACATGCGAAAAATTAAAACAGGCAACTATGCCCATCGCAAGAATACATAATAGATAAGCTCAAAATGTGTGTCTACAGCCTAAGTTAGACTAGCACCATACTCTGGACTCTTTCGCGAGCACTACCAGTGAGTCACATTCCGGTATGGCCAACCTCCGGGTCCTCTCGATGGCCGGCGTGGTCCCACGGCGCATCGACACGTGCATCGGAAAGATCCTTGAGTTAAACTATTCACCGAGACCCCGGGTGACACGTGCTATGGTCTAGTGGACATACATAGAGAAGGAAAATGCTAGAATGACACCCTAATTGACACCCCAAGTGACACCCTTGAGACGTGGCGCGCGGGCCCATCCAAGGGAGCCATCCGAGTGCGTCTCGAGATACACACCAAGCGTGTTATGCATCAAAAACTATTTTACGCACATTCATTTTTTCGTGGGGCCCACGCGCCACGTCACAGGGGTGTCACGTGAGGTGTCAATTAGGATGTCATTCTAGCATTTTCCCATAGAGAATGGCCCGGTGGGTGCGCACTCAACCAAACCATCCATATAAACCATACTAGAAAGGAATAATGAAATAACTGAATATAAGGCAAATACGGAAATAAATAAATAAATACTCGAGAGAATTTCAATTGGGTTACTACAAACCTCAAACCGCGCTCCACTAATAAAAAACGATCTTCATGCATCCAAATGCGTGCCAGATCAAATCAAAGTACCTAATATTCGTTAATTTATCAATTTCCCAAACTTTGAAATTTCCCAAATTCACATTAGAGTATCAAATCCAGTATATTAATTCATATTATACCCGATATCGATCCCTGGAATAGGCCCCCAATTGGCTGATTGAAAACCCAAATTTGAAAAAGTATTTTTTTATTCCAGGCGAAACGGCGTCGCAGGTGGCGTCGAGCGACGCCCTTCCTACAGAGTACTTTCCGGGGTTTTTTTTTCGAAACCCCGGCTCCAACTTCGCGACCCGAACTCGATCCAATCCCTTATGGTTCACCAAAACTACCATATGGTACATCAAACAACGTTAAAACTCATCTAAAATTCAAACCAAAACCCCGATAAAACTCGACAAAATCTCGAAAAAACTCGGCGAAACCCCGAAAAAACTCCACGACTTCAACACCACCACCCATAAAATCTAATACCATGATAATTGCTCCCATACAACTCAAAAATTATAGCAAAACCCCTAAACTAGCGACCTAACTCGCATATCCAAAATCCACGTCAAAACCCGAACATCCATACTCGAAACGTAAAAAACGACGAGGAAAACGTGAATCTCCCCTTGGATTGTCGATTGCTCATCGTATGAACCTCCAAATCTTCAATTGAAATTCTCCAAACTCCCATAAATTCTCCTCTAAAATGAGAGAGGAGAGAGAAAATATGGTGAAATGAGATATTTTTTTGACTTTTATAGTCTTTTTGTCATCTAATGTGTGTGTCGATCCCAAAGACCATTTGGATGGTTGAAATAAGGTCGAAAATTCCATCTAAGGTGACTTAGATTGGTGACTTTGTCACTTGATCTTATCCTCCTTCAATTCCATACACTAAACCCCCGGACGTTCGGTACCCGACTCCGCGCCAAGACCCATATCGTTCGCGTACACTCATGCCATTAAACGTCTAAACGACGTTTTATATTAATTATTTAATGCATTTTAATCATTTATCATGTGTGCATTATTTTCCAAACTAGTGTGCTGTCATTCGCCTATCCGGTACCCGCGTCTACACGCTAATCGAAGCGAATACTCGTCACGCAATTTCACATGAACAATAATAATATAAATACATACATTGCGATGCAATTCAACATAATTAAGCATAAACATCGCAAATTAGGCAAACAACACACAAAACTAACTATTTACCTATTTCAGGCATGCCCGGTCTTTGCGGTGGGGTTCATAAGATGCTGAGTTGACGTCCACATTTGAAAATATGTCATATTAACGACGTAATTAAAACTGGGCCATTATAGTTCTTCCCAATTAAGAGAAATTTCGTCCTGAAATTTAAAACATTTAAATAAACTCTTACCGTCAAATAGCTGAGGGTAACGCGCCTGCATAATAGATTTGAACTCCCTGGTAAGTCCTTCGGTTCCGTGATGCTGCTAACGAACTTAAACCTTATGGATCTCCCTGTTTCACAGAGTCTATATCCTACGGTCCATGATCTCAATTGGCTACTCCTCGTAAGTTCCGTCAGGTCGAACCTCTACCTGTCTGACATCCACCATCGGTCTCGTTCCTAACCTAGCCAACCTCAACATAGATATGTGAAATACCGGATGAAC
Source organism: Stephania cephalantha (assembly GCA_039657325.1). NCBI lineage: Eukaryota > Viridiplantae > Streptophyta > Magnoliopsida > Ranunculales > Menispermaceae > Stephania > Stephania cephalantha. The sequence continues at coordinate 41,860,542 of CM077569.1, read as the reverse complement.
CCCAGCTAACTATGACCGTAACTCCAACCTGTACGCCGCTCTGCCGACACGTGCCTCGACCCTGAACGGTCCAATGAACCTTGGTGCCAGTTTTCCCTTGTTGCCAAACCTCTGATGATCCTTCTAGGGTGAAAGCTTCAAGTACACCAAGTTACCATCCTCGTAACTCAGATCCTCGTAATACCTGTTTGCATACTTCTTCTGTCTATCCTGGGATGCCTGAAGCCTCTGACGAATCTACCTAATCTTTTTAGTATGATCCACTACAACCTTAGGTCATAAAGTCGTTGTATCCTTTGGTGCCGCCCAACATGCTGGTAACCTGCAGGGCTTACCATATAGTGCCTCGAATGGTGGCATCCCGATACTTGCCTGATAGCTATTATTGTAGGAAAATCACACAAAGGCTGATAATCCTCCCACGAACCACCAAATTGCAAAATACAAGCCCTGAGCATATCTGCCAATATCAGAATCAATCGCTCTGACTGACCGTCAGTCTGAGGATGATATGCCGTACTGAACTGTAGTCTGGTGCCAAACTACTCCTGCATACTCTCCTAAAGCTTAGATGTCAGCCTAGGATCCCTGTCAGAAATAATGGAGATCGGTACATTGTGAAGTTTGATGATATAAAGCTCAGCCGTGGGAAGAAATATATCATGAAAATTGGAATGAAGTGTGCCGACTTCATCAACCTGTCAATTACTACCCAAACTGCATCATGATGCCTCGTAGTCTGCGGTAGGCCTCTAACGAAGTCCATGGTCACGTGTTCCCATTTCTACTGAGGAATGGGCAATGGCTGCAGGAACCCAGCTGGTATCCTATGCGCAGCCTTTACCTACTAGCATATATGACAACTCGTGATGTAGTTACCAACGTTAATGTTCATCCCTAGCCACCAAAACAATCATCGCAAATGATGATACATGTTGGTCCGACCAGGATGAATAGTATATCGCGACCGCTGTGCGTCCTCTAGTATGCTGTTTTCGAGCTCCGATACCGCATGTATCCATAATCTACCCCTGTGTCTCAAGCACCCGTCTGATGTCTCAGACCAATCTGTGCAACTCGGATCCTGAGCCAGTTTGCTGAAACGCCCACATAGTTCGTCAATTTTCTGGCACTCAGCAATCTGCTCCAGAGACACCGTAGGAACTATCATCTGACAACAAATATGTAGCTCAACAATAGTCTCTGTCACACACATCACCGATGCTGCCTCAAGAAGTTTGTATTCATGTGTCATAGGTCGCATGACTGTTTGGCTCTCAATGCAACTCCGACTCAACGCATTAGCTACCACATTCGCTTTCCCGAGATGGTACTCTATGGCGAAGTCGTAATATTTCAGTAACTCGAGCCATCACTTCTGTCGCATGTTCAACTCCTTATGAGTGAACAAATATCTTAAGCTCAGGTGATCAGTGAACAATACGAACCTATCTCCATAGAGATAATGCCTCTAAGCCTTAAGTGCAAATACGACTGCTACAAGATCCAAGTCGTGCACTGGATAATTACCCTCATGGGGTCTCAACCGTCGAGATAAGTAAGCCACTGGGTGTCTATCTTGCATCAAGACACAACCCAACCCAGTGCCTAAAACATTGATATAAACTGAGAAGCCTCTACCTACCATTGGCAATGCTAACACTGGCGCAGAAGTTAGCTTCATCTTCAGCTCCAAAAATGCTTCCTTACACTCCTCGGACCAATCAAATCTGACATCTTTCTTGGTCAATCTAGTCATCGACGTTGCAATCAATGAAAAATTCAGCATAAACGCCGGTAATATCCTGCTAAAACCTAGAAACTTTGAATTTCAGAAATAGACTCAGGCGTCCTCCAGTCAATAATCACCTGAATCTTGTCACCATATACTGAAATACCCTGATCACTAATGACATGTCTGAGGTACTTCACCTCACTCAGCCAAAATGCACACTTGCTGAACTTAGCATACCTATGCTCTCTCTTAGTGTCGTAAAAACATCCTTGAGATGCCTCCCGTGCTCCTCACGAGCCTTGCTGTATATCAAGATGTCATCGATGAACATAATGATGTATCGATCCAGAAATGGTCTCAAAACCTTGTGAATCAAGTCCATGAAGATTGTCGGCGCATTAGTCAGCCCAAATGGCATGACTGTGAACTCGAACAAGCCGTATCTCGTGCTGAAAGCAGTCTTCTCAACATCACTTTCTCGAATCCTTAGTTGATGGTATCCTGATCGCAAATCAATCTTCGAGAAGAACTTGGCTCATGCCAACTAGTCGAATAAGTCATCGATCCTGGGAAGTAGGTAACGGTTCTTGACCGTCACTTGATTCAACTTCCTATAATCAACACACATCCTCATGGTATCATCCTTCTTCTTCACAAAAGGACTGGAGCTCCCCAAGGAGACATACTAGGGTGAATGAAACCCTTTTTTAGCAACTCCTCTACTTGGGTCCTCAACTCCTCCTGCTCGGAAGCAGACATCCTGTAAGGTCGGCTGTAAATAGGCTGTGTCCTTGGTATCAACTCAATAATGAACTCAACTGCTCGAAGCGGTGGTAGTCCAGGTAAATCATATGGAAATACATTCGAAAACTCACAAACTACTGAGACATCCTTAACCCTGATCATTGCCCTCAGCTTTGGCTCAAAAGTCGCAGCAAACGCCTCAATCTCTTGAGTCGTCGCTAAACGACCTCTAGTGATCAGTAGGGCTGTCGCAACTCCGACCAATGATAACCCTGGAATCCCCTCGATATCAAATGTAACAGTCTTACTAAAGCAATCTATATGTGCGTGATTTGCTGACAACCAATCCATGCCTAACATCGCATTGAACTACAAATATTTTAGAACTCTTAAATCAGTCGGTAACTGATGTCCCACAATCTCAATAATACAATCCCGACATATCCGATTAGGGTATATCTTATCCCCAACAGTCGTACTGAGGACCGGATATGTTTATAAAGTCTATGCCTATAACTCTAATTATCCTACCATGCATCTAGCAATAAAAGAGAAAGTACTACCAGAATCAAGCATGCCATGCATGGGAGTGCCACAAATGGATAACATACTTTTGATAAGCTGTCTAGTCACCTCCTTGTTTGGCTGCGCGACTGCAAGAGCAATGATATGAGCCCTATCATTGGCCTGGTCTGATAATGGTGGTGGTGGTGTCAGTCTAGTACAGTCGGCCTGAAGATGCCCAACCTGACCACGTCTATAGCATCGACGAGACTCATGTCTCCCAGCTGCCCTAGCGACACTCCTCTGACTCTGATCATGACTATGACTCTGGCTCCGTCCCTGTCTTCATTGATCCCTGTCCCGCTTATACTGTTGCTTAGGCTACTCAGTAGGTGCAGAGGTGGTAGCATACACCGCTTGGCGATTATCATACCTCATCAGATCATCCCGTCGATCTCCGTCGCCTCGACGACCCTGATTTGACCATCTATCATCTCAACGAGATCTCTGCCCCTATCTCGGGCTCCACTGGATACAATAAAGCTTGCAATCCTCTCATCCAGTCCCCTAACAAAATATTAGATCTGTAGCCGCTCTGTCCCAGCCACATCCATGGCGAACTGTAGTAAATATATATATCGCTCTATATACTGCAACACATACATGTTACCCTGAACCAGGGCAAAAAATTGCTCCCTTAATCTAATATGATCCACCATCGGAATATACTCGTCCATGAACAGATCACGAAACTCGGCCTAGGTAGTCGGCTCCGGATGTGTAGCCGCATATATAGTCCACCAAACCACGGTGTCACCACTTAAATAAAAACTCGATAGACGAAGTCGATCCCTCTCATCGACCAAGAGCAGCTTATGTAACCGCTCATGCGACAATAACTATTTCCCGGCTATCTCCGAGTCTCCTACTCGGTAGAAGTAACCAAGCTGAAATATGATGAAATCCTTCACCCTTTTGGCCTCAGGTGACATCGTGCTGCCTGATGTTGATGTCACGGCTGGCTGCTCTGTCGTAGCCAATGTGATAACTGTGGTCTCAGCTGGTATCACCATTAGCCCAACTCTCTCTATCATTGTCTCAGAAATCGCCGCCTGAACCAATGTATGTAGTGTAGCAAGGGCTATGGCTGCCTGTGAAATCGGTGCCACTAATGTAGACGTAGAAGCTGGCATCGCCGCTGCCTGAGCTTGCATCATCTCCAAAATCTGTGCGAACCTGTCGTCCATACTATGCGCTAGTGACTGTAACGTCAAAGTCTCCTTGGTCGAGTCACTGGTATCTCCGACCTCAGGCTGAGTAGGAATCGGAGGCTACCCATCCATCAAAATTTGCATCGAAGAACGTGCATCTAATCAGCCTCCACATATATACATATGTGCATTTATATAATCCTAATCACTAGCCGCCTCACAATCACTTCCCAACTAGGGTTCTAGGGTAATTACTTCAGGTTTCCACATATAAGGTTTTATTCATTAAGTTTTATGCTCTTATTAAATCCCTAGGTTCCACAAACCTAGGCTCAGATACCAAAATGTAGCGGCCCTAAATCTCGAGGCCCGCCACGGGTGCCAACGCGGGCCCATAACCTTGCCATGTTAGGCCTAGCTATGTCCCACGTGCCATTAACCTACACAACTTCATTCAAAATCCAATACTTGACCAACTTCAATTATAAAAAGTTACCAGTTAGCACATTGGACTCAATTCACCCGTTAAAATCATTTTTAACAATCAAATTATAGCAGGAGACTTATTAGACTTGATCAAGAAGTAAACAAATAAATTCAAGTCTAAGGAACATCAACCTAATGTGGAAAACCCATAATATAAACATCATAATCAGAAAGGTGGCCAAAATCCTCAAAACAAGTCAATATACAAGTCATGGGTAGCTCAGAATGTATCCCTTATCCCAAAAGTAAATATAAATATATACAAACGTACGAGAAAGGCTGTAGTCAGTCACATGTAGTCCTCAAGCTTCCCCTTGCTTTGACTCGTATCGGGGTATGCACTCAAGACATCACAACAAAACAGATTGCGAGTACAAAGTGAGTAATTCAAAGGAAATTCAATAAGCATTTATAGAAATAAAATACATGAATTTGAAAAAAGCTATTAAACAAACATGCGAAAAATTAAAACAGGCAACTGTGCTCATCGCATGAATACATAATAGACAAGCTCAAAATATGTGTCTACAACCTAAGTCAGATTAGCACCATACTCTGGATTCTTCCCCGAGCACTGCCAGCGAGTCACACTCCAGCATGACCAGCCTCCGGGTCCTCTCGATGGCCGTCGTGGTCCAACGGTGCACCGACACGTGCATCGAAAAGATCTTCGGGTCGAACTATTCACCGAGACCTCGGGTGACACGTACTATGGTCCAGTGGACAAACACACAGAATGGACCGGTGGGAGCGCACTCAACCAAACTGTCCATATAAACCATACCAAAAAAAATAATGAAATAACTGAATGGAAGGCAAATAAGGAAATAAATGAATAAATACTAGAGAGAATTTCGATTGGGTTACTACACACCTCAAACCGTGCTCCACTAATACTAAAACAATCTCTACGCCTCCAAATGCGTGCCCCAACACCCATAGATCAAATCTAAGTACTTAATATTCGTTAATTTATCAATTTTCCAAACTTTGAAATTTCCCAAACTCACATTAGATTATCAAATCCAGCATATTAATTTATATTATACTCGGTATCTATCCCTGGGATAGGCCCCCAAGTGGCTGAATCGAAACCGAAATTCGAAAAAGTATTTTTTTCTTCCCAGGCGAAATAGCGTCGCAGGTGCGGCGCCACTCGTAGCGCCCTTCCTATAGGGTGCTCCCTGGGATTTTTTTCGGAACCCTAGCTCCAACTTCGCGACTTAAACTCGATCCAATCCCTTATGGTTCACCAAAACTACCATAGGGTACGTTCAAACCATGTTAAAACTCATCTAAAATTCAAACCAAAACCCCGAAAAAACTCGACGAAACCCCGAAAGAACTCTGCAACTTCAACACCACCACCCACAACATCTAATACAATGATAATTGCTCCCATCCAACTCAAAAATCATAGCCAAAACCCCCAAACCAGCGAGCTAACTCGCATATCCAAAATCTACGTCAAAACCCGAACATCCATACTTGAAACGTAAAAAACGACGAGGAGAACTTGAATCTCACCTTGGATTGTCGATTGCTCGTCGTATGAACCTCCAAATCTTCAATTGAAATTCACTAAACTCCCCAAAATTTTCCTCCAAAATGAGAGAGGAGAGAGAAAAGGTGGTGAAATGAGATATTTTTTTGACTTTTATAGTCTTTTTGTCATCTAGTGTGTGTAGATCCCAAGGAACACTTGGATGGTTGAAATAAGGTCAAAAAGTCCATCTAAGGTGACTTAGATTGGTGACTTTGTCACTTGATCTTATCCTCTTTCAATCCCATACACTAACCCTAGGGCGTTCGGTACCATGCTCCGCGCCGTGACGCATATCGTTCATGTACAATCACGCCATTAAATGTCTAAACGACATTTTATATTAATTATTTAATGCATTTTATTCATTTACCATGTGTGCATTATTTTCCAACCTAGTGTACTGTCATTCGCCTACTCGGTACTCGCGTCTACACGCTAATCGAGGCGAATACCCGTCACACTATCTCACACAAACAATAACAATATAAATACATACATTGCGATGCAGTTCAACATAATTAAGCATAAACATTGCAACCTAGGCAAACAACACACAAAACTAACTATTTACTTATCTCAGGCGTACCCGGCCCTAGCGGTGGGGTCCATGAGATGCTAAGCTATCGTCCACATTTGAAAATATGTCATATTAACGGTGTAATTAAAACTGGGCCATTACACATCATAGCGATGAACTTCGCTAACTGCTATCCCTGAGCAGCTACTCGATCAGATAGCCTCTAAAAATCATCAACTGATGATATAGAAGGCTGACTGTCATCGCACCTGCATCCCCATTATTGCGTGAATCGGCCATCAATATCTGCAGATTGATAGTGAACGCGAATCAGCTACTACATAGATAACACATATGTACATATATAAAACTAAAATGTATACATATAAGACATCCCCATCTCACTTTCACTCACTTCCCAAAAAATGATTTCTACGCAAGTATCATTTGGTGTTCCGCAGCTAAGATTTATTTTTTTCCTTCTTCTAACTTTTTTATTTATTATTTATTGGAAAGGTTAGGCCTTTTGCTACAAATTGTAGCTTTTGTATCACATTGTAGAATAACCATATCCCACAATCTAAGCCCTATAAACATAGGCTCTTCTAAGCGTTATAAACTTAGGCTCTGATACCAACAGTGATGACCCCTTCTCAAATTAGGGCACCGCTCGGCCTAATCCCGTTATTAAGCCCTAATCTCACCATATATGACCTAACAAGGGACTAGTAAGTCTATCCAAAATCATTTACCTACTTATTATTATTTTTAAATGAATATAAACCTATACTTATCTTATGTTAATTCATAAATCAGAGTAAATTAAAAATTTTGTTTACTTAAAAGTTTATTCAGCTGAAGTCTTAACAATCTAGCGAAAGCTTATAACATGAGTCCTAACAATTGTGGAAAAAATCAGGGAATAAAGATCACATGCATATATATATATATATGATGAAAATGTGATATATAATATCATGTGTTTGGTCAAGGTACTGCTCACTCAACCCATAATATACAACCTCAAAAGTATATCATATACATATAAAAGTAATACATCAAAAATCAAACCTACAAAATCGGGTGTAGCAGTGTTCCACTAGCACAGAGGTAATCGCCGATCTTCTTATTTCATGGTCTGCTACTCGATGGATCTGCACCCACTGTCACAAACTATACGGTGAGTACAAGAAAGTAGAAAGTAATACTGAGAGACATTTGTTCACATTCCCAATTATCCAACAAGTATCTAAAAGCATGATAATATCAACTATGCTATAAAGAGAACATGCAAAAAGATACTTCAGCTAAACAACATGAAACTATCACATGGCTATGTAATGATGGTCTAGGGCTAGTCGGCCGTGATCTTTATCACATCAACCTTTCCACTATATAAGGATGGAGCTGAGCTCTACATAAATGTGAAGGTCTGAGCAGTGCTCTTGCCTTTATAATCTTTCACTGGTGCTAGTCACCTTCAATATAAACTTGCCAACAACCCCGGGTCCCATACCCCGTGTGCTACGCAACTTATGTTTGCCAACAACCCTGGGACCCATTTCCCGTGTGCTGCGCAAGATAGTGGAGAAATCCTGATCACCCTGGAAAGTCAAGTGCCCCGTATGACCGTCGAATTTCTATCATAAAGTGGTCCTAGATACGAGAACTACTTTCGTATTCAAAGAACAACACGATATTGGAATCTAACAAAAGAATTGCATACTAATGCACAAAGGATATTAATTCACAACACTACGTAATACCTACCTAATAGCACGCTATTTCACTGACCACATGTATTAACAATCAATAATGACATAGCATATGAATTGGAGTCAATGAAATCATTTTATCAACAAACTATACCATGAAAGCAACCTCATGTAATGAGAAAGAACAACAAGTCATGACATATGGCGTACAAAAGCAATTCAGTCCAAATGACTAGAAATGAACATATGAATAGGAATGAAATGTAAAAAATATCTCAATCAGTTTACTTACAATCCATGCAATTTCCTATGCTATTTAGGCCTCCTGACACCTCGAAACTCGTATTTGAATCCCAGTAGCTCTTCCTTAGGTTTCTAATATCATATTATAGGTTTTTGAGTGTGTTTGGACCTTTACTTATGGTATTAGACTTTTTTATAGTGTTTAAGGAATTTTTGAAAATTGCAGTTTTTATGCTGTCATAGACCTATCATGCTAATGTCTAGGGTTAGGGCGCTAATGACACATTAGCACGCTACCAATCCTTATGTAACGCGCTAGCAGATCCACCTAGCGCTATCCAGAATTCTGCAATCATAATTTTGAGTTTTCTGTACATATAGGCCATGTTAATGCCTAAGGAACCTCCATACACACTTTTTGAGTTCCATGACATCAACTACAACACATAAAACAATAACCCATACATGAAATTCATGAATTCATTTGAATTGAGCTAACTCTATGGTGTAGAGAAGTTATTTAACTTGATGAACACTAGTTAAACTTGATCTCTCCTTCATTAAATCACCAAGTTTTTACTAATCTCATTTTTCTCAAGTAGTTCCTCCTTCTCCAGCAAGTTTCCATCTCTCTTAAGAAATCAAAATGAAAGAGTTGAGTTGCTTGAGTTGACCAAAAACTTTATATTCATGAATTGGATATGGTTGATTGATAGCCATTGATCCTAATGTGCACACCTATCTCAAGACCTATCTAATGGTACACCTATTAACACATTTCCTACTAACTCATGCCAAATGACACCAATAAGTGACTCAATTGGTGTTGAGATGGGTCATTACGTGTCTCAAGAAATATCAAGTGGCTATTGTTTTAACTTACTAACTTAAGTGTATTTGATACTTAATCAACCATAGCCCCACTTATATTACTTATAAAAGCAATATCAAACTTATACCAACTCACCATATTGTTCCTACCTCGGTCCCACGTCGGCACGCAACTCGAGGCGCGTTCCCACACACGTCTCGAAACCTGTTCACAAGTAGAAATGATTTAGTAGTCTACATATATACAATACACTAGGCATACATCATTACAAATATAACATTTACCTTGGCCGTCTCGCCTCGATCGAGACACATATATCGAAGTGGGTCCCTTGTCACGTGTCATTTGATCCTAATTAAAAAATTAAAGTCAAATTAGAGATTTGGGCCGTGACAGGGTAATTGTGTCAACAACTCCTGGGAGATAACTCCCTAGGGGGATGGTGGGGAGATATCTCACGCCTTAGGGTGTAAGTTGGGAGATAATTTGCAGGCAAGTTAGGCAACCAAATAAGATTAGTTCACAACTCCCTGTAAGTTATCTATAGGGAGACAACTCCACCCCTAACCAAACAAGACCAAAGATTTGTTCACAGCTCCCTATGAGTTATCTCCTTGGAGATATCTCCACCTCATACCAAACAAGGCCTATATTCATTTAGCCAAGTTACGGGAGTATACAAGATATTTACAAGTATTTAAGAATAAAATAAGCAAAAGACTTCAATTTACATGAAAAGATGACATATATATATATATATGGTACTACTACCATGAGAATCAAATATATACCTATGTCATGGGTACACTATTTACAACCATTGGATTCTAATCCAATACATTAGTCAAGGCGTCATAAATGCGCAACACATTTTGAGACGGTTCCATGGCATGGGTATATATTTGAGCTCCATTGTAGAATATCCTATATATATATCTACTACTATATTAAAAGAGCCAATATCGACCATGAGGAAAGGTCGATATTGCCCTTCCCATATTTCTGTGTCTAATAATTGAAATCTAACAAACTCTTTTGGAATCGAAATCTAACAATACCACTTTACTTTTATCTCTTCTCTTTGACCTCTCATCCATTCCATTTGACAAATTTTGCTCCCTCTTCTTCGACAACTCCAACCGAGTTTATCCATCTCCATTTACAAACTCAAATCGATCTACCTATTCATCTACAATCTGAATCTATCCTCTATTTATTCAACGCAGGCGGGACACAAATCGATCTAAATCTGAATCTCTCTATTCTCTTCATGTTCTACGTGTTCCTCGCGGTGCATCTAGCCCTTCCATTGGTTAAAGATGTTTTTTGAGAACAAAAACTCTAGGTCACAGGTATTTTAAGGTTTTAATTTAAAGTCATTTTGTTTCAATTATGGTTATTTTCAGTTTATAGTGACAATTTCATTGTTTTCATTGTTATTTTATACATTGATTATACAGTGGATTTGGTCGTACGGTCTGACATTTAGAGATGATTAGGGTTTTGAAGATCTGATTCCTTGATTGCGTTGTGATTTGATGATGGAGAATTGAAATGGGTGTGAAAAGTTGTGTTTTTTATTTTTTATTTTTTTGATTCTGTTCATGCCTTATTTGAGCTGATTCATGGAATATTAGCTGCTAAGTTAACTATCATATTCGCCAATTTGTGGGGATCTCTATTTGAGATTTGCTCAAATGGGTTTTTGTTTTTGAGTTGATTGGTGGTGGGTTTGGGCTGGAATCTCAATATAAAATTAATACTTTCTACAACTGAAACCCAAGTCTCTGATATCTTATCCAACTCCCCATCCAAAACATCCACTAAAGTGAAAGCTCTAACCGTGCCTTCAGGTTCAGGCGAAGAAGATTGCGTGCCCTTCTGCGAGTTTATATTACTTTCAGCAAACGAATACTTTATCTGTGGTACTATTGCTCCATTCAGGTATAATATCTTGTCATCCCCGGTTACAATCATCTTCTTTAGACCCTTTTTATGTGCAAGTTCCTTGTGCATATAACCAAACACAACTGAAGGGATATGAAACTGAGTTGTTCCTTTCAAGTCTGAAATTGCTTGAGCTAGATCTGTTTAAGGAAATGATATCAGTTTTGACGAAAGAGAAGTACATGATGATCCAAGGAGAGAATTGAAAAATGTTGATGGCATGGCAATATGATCTTACCTGGATCGCCGTGGTCACCCCCACTGCCTACCCAGTATTTTTCACAAATGTCATCTACCTTCGATCCTAAGCCTGCGGAAAAAGCAAAACATCAATTTCATATTAGAGAAATCCACAGCACTGAGATGTAGCCATTGAAAGTAAATGAGTTATTGGCTTAGCTGTTATGAATATAGGGATAAAGACCCCGTCCAACTCCAGCTAGAATGGTGAGTTCATTTAATTTGTGGCTTGTGGAGATGTTCACTATGTAAATGAAATTTTAGATCTCTATAATATTGCTGTCAAATTTCATATCATTATCACTCAAGTTGAAGGATACTTGTTATTTCAAATTATAGAAATCTTAGCTATTCTTATTTCTGATGATAGTCTTGGCGAGAAGCATGTAGGCTACAATCATTTTGACTTCCCGAATCTGAAATTGAGAGTGGTTGGTGGTCGACCATTTTCTTGTGGAGGTCGCAACTTGTTTTGGGACAAGCTATTAGTTTCAAGGTCACCTATTATAAACTCTAAAAAGAGTGACCAACTTTTCTTAGCGTCGATTGAATTTTTTTGCGCAGTCTCTCATGGTCTTTAACTCTATTTGGATTTTCTTCCTCACCGTTTTATAAATTTTAGATATGGCGTGCATGATATGGAAGAAAGTGGAAAGAAAATCTATGAAGCCGCTCATGGGGCACCTGAGGGTCATTCTATTGTAATTCTTGCGCATTACGGACCAACCGGTGAAAAAGCCTTTGTAGTTCAATCAATATTGATCATAAAATTTTTACATATTCTTTTCTCCTTGACAAATGGAGAAGTCATCAAATGACATTTCAACTCAAAAACACGAAGTGGACAAAGACAAGGACGTCAACATGAAGAGAAAAAATATCGATAAAGATCATAAATAGATAAGCGTTCAAGAGGATACTCTTATATTGAGCAAGTTATTTGAACTTGTGTATCATAAATTAGTTAGTAATAATATTAATAAAAAATTAATGTTATGTATTTCTTTTACAGTGATGAAGAAGAGAAAGTAAAGTGATCAACATCGTCATAAATAATAGACATTTGAGTTTTTGTTGTCATCTTTCGAATTTATTTAGCATTCTATATTTACAATTATGAATTATATTTATTTTAAATTTCATAATACAAAGTTAGTACAATCTTATTGTATTTCAAATTGATTGATTGATTTTATTTTTGTTTAATTATGTTGTACTTATTCATATTGTTTTTAATAATTCTCTAACACATGTGAAGCACATTACGAATACATGTATATATATAAATAAGTAGTTTCATGTGCATAACATCAACCTATAGTGGAAAAATCAGAAAGTAGTATACAAAGTATATTAAGGCAACAAAATGATCAAATAAAGCCTATACATGTACTAAAGTGTTTCATTAAGTCCCCCAAACCCATTTAATAAATACAAAATATTAAAACAAGTAAAGACCTAGCCAGTCAATAATCGCTATGATATTCTTTGAATCCACAAAGATACCCTGACTGCTGATCACGTGCCCTAAAAACTTTACCTCGGTCAACCAGAAGTCGTACTTGTTGAATTTGGCGTAAAGCCAATGCTCCCTCAATGTCCTCAAAATCTCATTGAGATGTCGCTCTTGGTCCTCACGAGTCCTACTATGGATCTGAATGTCGTCGACGAATATGATCACGTGTTGTCCAAATAATGCCTTAAGACTCAGTGCATCAGGTCCATGAAGATGGCGTGGGTGTGTAAGCCCGAATGGCCTGATTATGAACTCAAAAAGTCTGTATCTCGTGCTGAAGGCAGCCTTCTGAATATTCTCCTATCGTATCCTCAACTAATGATAACCTGATCGTAGGTCGATCTTCAAGAAGAACTTAACGCTTGCAATCTAGTCGAACAAATCATTGATCATGAGGAGTGGGTATTGGTTCATTATAGTCACCTGATTCAGTTTTTAGTAATCGATACCCATCCTCATAGTAATGTCTTTCTTCTTCACAAAAACGTCTGGTGCTCCCCACAGAGACATATTCGGGTTTATAAACCCATTCTCTGAAAACTCCTTAAGTTGGGACCACAACTCCTCCTAGTCAGTCTTGGACATCCGATAAGGTCGACTCGCAATGGGCTGGGCCCGGGTGACAACTCTATTATAAACTCAACCTTACGAGGTAGGGGTAATCTTGGTAGGTCATTTGGAAATACGTTAAGAAACTCACTCACGATTGGGTCATCTTCAAGCCTAGTCTCTGTTTTATCTGCCGGCTCTACTATCCAGGCAAACGTCTCCTTCTCTTGTATCGTAGCTAGCTTACCCTTGGTAATTCATAATGCTAGTGCAACCTTGGTAAAGCTAAACTCTAGAATCATCGAAACATGGAAAAGTGACGGTCTTACAGATCAATATAACTGTATATGGTAAGCCTCCAACCAGTCCATACCAAGTAGCACGTTAAACTCGATGTACTCTAACACTCATAGACCTCTATGTAACAACCAAAATTAATTAAATTAGGATTAGCGTTAATATCAGGGATTAACGGTCGTAATTCGAGCGTTACGTGGACAATTCAATTGACTCGGACACGAGAACCGATGAAATATGTTATTTAGGGATGGTGGTTGTGTATATGTGGTGTTTAAAATTATTATTATTATATTGCACTACATGTGTGTATGTTGCTATCGGGCGAGTTTATGTGACGAGTGTTTGCCTCAAAAGGCGTGTCAACGCGGGTATTAAGTAGGCGAACTACGGGTACACTAGGAAACTCGACAAATTCACATTAAGATGACTAGTTAATCAATTAAAATGGGTAATGTGACCATAGGCCAAGTAAATTCAAATTTGAACAATAGGTTATGGCATCTCAAAATGCATGTCGAGACGCGAGGCACCGGGTACTAGGTAGTCGAAGGTTAGAGGGACCATAAGTTGGTTAATTTTAATAAATAAAACACTAACCATATGGTTGATAAGGCTTAATATAATGTGAGTTAATTAAATAATGAAAAGCCTATAGTTTGAATTAAATAATGAGGACCATAAGATGGACATCAAGATGATAATTGTGAGTAGTTCTAGGAGATGAGTGTGTTAATTGAGTCATCAAGTGGTGTGGAACAGCTTGAAATGGGACCATAATATAATCATCGGGATACGTAAGCACATTTGATTCCAACCAAGTATATATAGGGAGTTAGTGGAGTTTTGATAAAAAAATCACTCACTAAATCCATGCAAGATCAAAGAAAACCAGGAAAAAAAAGGCAATTCAAGCTTGAAATTTGGCATTTTGGAGATCAATTCAAGAGATCACACCAAGGTAATCATCATCTTCATATTCTACACTTGCTAATGAACCCATTTTTATATGTTTTAGATGAAATACAAGTTTGAGGGTTAGATCCCTGGTTTTTAGTGAAAACCTGTCAAATTACATGTTTAAGGGCTCATAACTGTTTTAGCATGAATTGGTGATTTGGTTAAATTTGAGAAAATTGGTGAATGCATGTTAATGATGTCAATTTATGCGAATTGTTGATCTAAATCAACTTAGTTAGGTTAAATTTATGACGATTCATGGTTATGGAATGAGTTTTGAGGTTCTAGTGTGATTTGGGACCATTTTGAGATGATTTGTAGGGATTTGGGGATGCAGAACTACGTTGCTACAGTTTTGCCCAAGCGTGGAGCGCGCTCCCCCATTTGAGGGAGCGCACCCCCTCTCTTGGACAGCCCCCAAGTTTAGTGATTTTTGTAAAACGACCATATCTCCCTCGTTTTGAGTCGAATTTTGATGTTCTACCTATCGTTGGAAAGCTAAAAGAGAATACAACCACGTTGAAACATTAGTTTTGAAAAATAAAGTCATCAACTACATCGAAAACGAGTCGAAAACCAAGGGTTGTGGATATGGATAGTTTAAAGTTGAATTTTAAGGATTGTTTTGAGGATTTTCAACTTGATACATAATAAAACACTTGTAAACAACCTAAACTCATAAAATTGGACTTCAGGGACTTGGGGGACCATAGCTCGGTGTCGGGAGCTTGTCGGGTCGGATACGGGAGTTCGGGGAGGTCGAATCGCGAATTGAGGCGCGTAAACCCATTAGTTAGCTTCACAAAATTCATGGTTTCGTTTTATCGATATCAGATTATATGTGTGACTGCTGGTGGGCACACATGGGGTTTCACTCCTATTTCAGTTTGCGTATATATTGGTTGTGGCTAAATCACTTGCACATGTTACTTGTGTTTAATGCTCGTGTCGATGGCAGTAGAATATATCTACGACTGTCGAGAGGGTTTTAGGGTGTTCCCTTGACTTGAAATATCATCTAGAGGGGTTCATCCGGTAACCGTTGTTGGGGTTTAATCACTGTAAGCCTGTAAGTATATACAAGGTTCCTATTCGGTTTTATCGATTACTGGCTGGTTTAGTTAGGGTTTTCTCATGATTATACGGTTGTTACTTATTAATGCGTCATTTCCGAGCATGTTTAGTTGTTATATGTTGTTTACTTATTTCACATTACTACTTTTGCTTGTCGTATGTTGTCTACATTCATAGGAATATGACGTACTGTTGCCAGGTGGTATATTCGCATGTCTCGTAGTTTATCAGTTTTATTTCATGAATATTATATGGACTTATCTTGGGATTTTACTCACTGGACTCGTGATCACGTGTCGCGCGTGCTAAATATAACCCGCAATGGAGTTACCAACCACAGGGGTGTAGTAGTGGTAAATACGGGGTCGAATCCACATGACTTGAGTTTTACTCTAAGTTAACTAAAAATGGGGGTTTTTAGAAAGTTCAAGGAAACAATTAACTAAACTAGCAAAAATGAAAAGTTCGCAAAAGATAATATCAATGAGAGAAAACACCTACGTCTACGGTTCCACAAGCAAGAATCAAGATTAAATGGCATATTATGGTCCTCAATCTTTCCAAAAAGTTATTAATTCAAGTTCTCCTAGATTAGCTATAGAAAATCGACGTCCGCCAGAAATTCCTAATTCCCCTAATCTCGATAGCTATGACGTCCGCCACTAACTACTTCCATAATTAATGCATAACCCTAGACATTGGCCAATCGGGTTTAACACACTAACCGCAATAATAAGGATTCGTGGGAATACTAATCCTAAATTAATAACCGAATCGCGTCCGCTTTCAATTTAACCTAGATTCAATTGTTGCACACTCAAGAACCGAAAGGGTTTTACGGCAAACAGGTGAGTGTTCGTCATTTTATTGGTCCAAAAGTACAATTACGGATACAAATGGTCGAAATAACTATAAATTGTCCACCTAAAAGCATGCAATGACCATATACACACCCTAGATCTAAACCATAATCCTTAAAATCAACAACAATGAAATAGGAGAAAATAAATTAAATTAAATAAAAATCATAAATCTCAAAATTTTATGCCATGAATCAAGAATTACACTTGTTCCCCTCCGACCTAGGCGAAGATTGGTTTAACCGGACATGGTCTTTATAATCACCAAGTATGAAAAGTTGTGTGTGACGGCTCCAATGTCAACTCCTCGGATGAATACCCTCGTTCCTAATATGAAAAACCGCTAAAAATTTGTCTCTGGAGGTGAGAGAAACTAATTTTGGGGTTGGTCTCTTAACACTTGGGCCGAGGAGCATCTATGACTGATTTTCGCTTGAAAATGGGGTTCTTGACATGTGTTTACGTCTGATTGGATGAATGAGCTAAAGACCGCTGACGTGGAGAGCGTTCATTAATTAAGGAAGCTGCTAGTGACGCTGTAGAGTGCTGTGAGGATGACACGTGGCGGAAGAAAACGCGTTGGTGAAGCTCACACGACTTTGTGCGAAGTTTTGAGAGAGAGCACTCAACCGCATCTCGAGGAAAATTGGTGGTTGCTGAGATGAGGGAGCCGCTGTGAGGGTGAGCTGGATTAATGGAAGACAGACACGTGGCACTGGTCTGGCGAGCTGGGTGAATCCGCATCTAACACATGGCAATCAACAGCTAGGAGGCAAAGAACGCACAGTTTGTGCGTCAATTTGAAGACTGTGGCTGTACGTAATTCGAGGAAATCCAACGCATGTTGAACTCATGTGACTTAACTGTGTCACTCCCTGTGTCATTTGGTATGTTGTCTCCTATCCTACCCACCGCGCAATATGTAACTCGAGGCAAATCGTCCGGCATCCGATCAGTGCAGTAAGTACTCTATTTTGAGTATTTTTTCACCACGGACTCAACCGCGCATTCCGTTTCACCTAAAACGACCAATAAATATAATTAAATATATATATTTTAGAGACTTTTCACATTAAACACATTAAAATAAACTACTAAAAACCTATAAAAACCAACGTATCAAATACCCCCAAACTTAAGATTTTGCACGTCTCGAGCAAAGGTGTAAATGACAACACAAACTAAACTAAACCTATACCCGATTCAAAACTCATGGAGTCCCTTTGATTTACATAGCCATCAAATTAACAAGCAACTCAGAAAATTTTGGAGTTATGATATGTCAAGATTCGCAACCCAAACACAATTAAGATCACACTTTAAAGACATATATTCGGTCAAGACAAAGGCCATCAACTACTCACGAGTTTTCTTGGTCTACACATTCAAGCACGCAAGTTTAAAATTTCACTTAATCAAGTGAAAGCACTCGAGCTAAATTTTTTATTTGAGGAGTTTTCATAACTTCCACTTTTATTCATCTTATTTTCTCTATTTTTCCACAATTTTTCTTTCAAGTAATACGATCCTTGCTACATTTCCTGTAGGCTGTTTTTCTCACTTTTTCACACTACAAATTTCCCTGCTCCATTTCCTATGAAAACTTGTGGGACTCTCTATTTTTTGGAAAAACTCCTATTTGCCCTTCTCACTTCTACTATGATCAAGTAAATCCCCCAATGTGGGTTAAAATATTAACACTTGCTCAAGTTTGACCGTCCACTCCCTTTGGTATCTAGCACAAAGCCCAACCATCAACTAAGTCCCTAATCATGAAATCATAAAAATGCTGAACTACGAACTCGATTGAGTGTTTCTCCAAATTTTCCCTAAGTTTCAAGTCAAAAAGGCAACTATAGTGTACTCGTCCACAATCAAAGGCATGAAACAAAGTCTCGGGTGACTCTAAATGCAACATATGAAACATTTGACACTATGTAAGGTCTAAATGCAAGAAAAATCATAGATAGACACGTGTTTACTAATAATAATAATAATAATAATAATAATAACTATACTAAATGCATGTTTGAAAATGTATCATATCCTAGTGAAATGGAGGATAAAAGTATCAATGATAAGAAAAGAGTAATGGAAAGATACGAGAGTGAGAATAACACCACAATTACCATCCGATAACCGCATAATTTCAAAAAATTTAACGATCATACCTGCGGCGTTTAGCAAGAAAATCCATCAAACACAATCCACAATCCCTAAAATACCCCCAAACTTATTTTGAACCTTGTCCCCAAGGTTTAAAACAAGTCAAGATGTCCACACATAGAAAACAAAGAAGAAGGTGAAATAACATGATAAATATAAGAAGAAGGAAATGATACGAGTTCATGCATAGTGATAAAAAATACTAAAATAAATAAACAAAATAATACTTATCAAAATTTGGGCTGCCTCCTAGTAGCGCTTTTGTTTAAAGTTATTGGCTCGACTTTGTCTGAGTCATCAGGTAATGGCTTCAGCTCAAGTGTGGGAGCTTTAACCAAGGAGGGAGAAAGTTTGGAGTCAGTAGTAGGCAACTCCAAATAACATACATTTGGGGGGTGGGGGTTGGAATTAATCCAACTCTAAAACAACATCCTTGACATCAGTATCGAGGATCTGAACACTCTGGTGGATATGAGTAATGTTGAAATGATTCTCTAACACTACTTTAGCTTCATCATCGCCATTCGCAAGCAAGGTTTGCTCAAGGAATGGATCCACACAATCCATGGTACACACCATAGAAGACACATCACTGGGGTATCACATCGTATCATAGATGTTAAATTTGATGACTTCACCATCAAACTCCATGGTAAGAGATCCATCATCAACATCTATCTTCGTCTTCGCCTTTTTCAAGAACGGACGTCCAAGGAGCACTGAAGAAGCATTGGGGAATGGTTCCTCCTTTATATCTACCACGTAGAAGTCAGCAGGAAACAGAAATTCGTTCACTCGGACTAGAACGTCCTCGAGAACACCAACGGGTTTGACAACTGAACAATTTGCCAATTGAATGACAATACCAGTCTCCTCTAATGGGCCTGCATTCAATATCTTATAAATAGACAATGGCATGACATTAATAGAAGCGCCAAGGTCGCACATAGCCCTCTGAATGCTTACATCACCTATAACACAAGACACTGAAAACATCACATGATCCTTACATTTAGGAGGCAACTTCTTCTGTAGGATAGCCGTGACGATTTCTCCTATTTGGACTTTTTCATTGCCTTTTAATTTCCCTTTGTTAGTGCATAGTTACTTAATAAAATTTGCATACCTAGGGACTTGCTTCAGAGCGTCGAGGAGTGGAATATTGATTTCCACTTACCAAAAGTCTCGAGAATTTCTTTCTCTTCCTCATTTTTCTTATCTAGGATGAGTCGTTGTGGAAAACGAGGTTTGACCTTGAATGTGGGTAGTGCTTCCTTTTGAGTAGTCACCATCTGTTTAGGGACAGATGGAGTCACTACTAACTCGTGTTATTTCTTATTTGCTTTGTCTTTGGCATCAGATTACCCATTGTTCCTTTTGGGTCCCTTCAGCTCTTTACCGCTTCGGAGTGTAACTGCGTTAGCACTCGCGTTATGATTTGGGTAAGGTTGCGAAGGCAACTTTCCCTTATCATCGAGACGTCCACTTTGATATGTCATTTAGTCCATTTGAACTTGAAGAGTTCGGACCGCTGATCTGGTTTCAGTGATGGATTTCTCAGTAGTAGCATTGAATTGGACCATCTCACTCATAAATTGGCTCTGTTGAGCCATAAAAGCTTTGAACATATCCTCAAGTGAAGAGGAATTATTGGAGGGTGTAGGCAATGGTTGACCTCTCGAGACAAAGTTCTGGTAGTTCTAATTTTGAGGCCCGTAACTGAAGTTCAGGTTGTTCCTCGCCGTTGCGTGATTGTATGTATTCCCAAATGGGACTCTAGGTGGTCCCTGGAATTGATTACCCATGATATTGGCCTATTGATTGTCCTCAAAGAGAGTAGAACATTCATCAGTTGCATAATTTGTGGCAGTACAAATACCACAGGCTTTAATTTGCACTTTGCCAAAGGAGAGGAGACGCTCCATCATGGAGGTCAGTTGGTCAATTTTATGGTCAGTAGAACTCGAGACACTCCTGCAGTCAGACTTCGGTAAGCAGTAGCATCAAGATCACCATAAAGGAGTGACTGTTGCGCGATGCTTATACAGTTGCTTCATTTGGGCCGGAGTTTTATCTTGAATTTGATCCCCACACGCATTATCAATCATGCGTCGTTCTATGGGCGACATGCCAACATAGAAGAAACGGGATATGTCCTTCTCAGACTGGCCATGCTACGGGCAGCTAGCTATTAATCGCTTATTACGATCTTAATACGCACCAAATGATTCACCCGACTTCATTTTAATGTTGTATATATCCTTGATGAGCTGAGCAACTCTATCCTCAGGGAATTATTCATTTAAAAACACAGTTGTCATCTCATTCTAGGAGTTAATGCAGCTAGGCGGAAGGTAGAAAAGCCATTCCTTGGCTTTGTCCTTAAAGCAAAATGGAAAAGATCTAAGCTTAACCGTGTCCTCATCCGCATTGGAGGGTTTCATTGACTTGCAGTTAGTTTGAAAATCCTCCAAGAAAGTAACGGGGTCTTCATTCTCACCACCATGAAAGGATGGTAGGAGATGAATAAACCCCAACCTCATCTCAAAATCTTCGGCATTATCCGGATAGTTGATGCAAAGGGGTTGTTGCGCCAAAAAAGCCTGAAGCTCTTGATTGGCGTGCCCCATAGTGATTTGGTGATTTTCAGCCATGTTCAAAGGATTTTAGCCTTGTTGTTGCCTAAGTTGGGTCTCTCTAATCCACCTATGCAATGTTCTCTCCGGTTTAAGATCGAAAGGTAACAATGAACCAGTCGATTTTGACCGAGTGAGGTGTGGTAGCATAAAACTAAGAAAAAAGAAGAAAAAAGAAAACTAAACTCAGAGTAAGGACTAAGTCCCCGGAAACGGTGCCAAAATTTGATCACGTATTGTGCATGCCAAATATAACCCGCAATGGAGTTACCAACCACAAGGGTGTAGTAGTGGTAAATACGGGGTCGAATTTACAGGACTTGAGTTTTACTCTAAGTTAACTAAAAATGGGAGGTTTTTAGAAAGTTCAAGGAAACAATTAACTAAACTAGCTAAAATGAAAAGTTCGTAAAAGATAATATCAATGAGAGAAAACACCTACGTCTATGCTTCCACAAGCAAGAATCAAGATTCAATGACATATTATGGTCCTCAATCTTTCCAAAAAGTTATTAATTCAAGTTCTCCTCGATTAGCTATAGAAAATTGACGTCCGTCGTAAATTCCTAATTCCCCTAATCTTAATAGCTAGGACGTCCACCACTAACTACTTTCGTAATTAATGCATAACCCTAAAAATCGGCCAATCGGGTTTAACACACTAACCGCAATAATAAGGATCCATGGGAATACTAATCCCAAATAACTGAATCACGTCTGCTTCCGATTTAACCTAGATTCAACTATTGCACACTCAAGAACCGAAAGGGTTTTACGACAAACGGGTGAGTGTTCGTTACTTTATTGGTCCAAAAGTACAATTACGGATACAAATGGACCAAATAACTATAGATTGTCCACCTAAAACCATGCAATGGCCATATACACACCCTAAATCTAAACCATAATCCTTAAAATCAACAACAATAAAATATGAGAAAATAAATTAAATTAAATAAAAATCATAGATCTCACAATTTTATGCCATGAATCAAGAATCCCACTTGTTTCCCCTCCGACCTAGGTGAAGATTGGTTTAACAGGACATGGTTTTACAATCACCAAGTATGAAAAGTTGCGTGTGACAGCTCCAATGTCGACTCCTCGTTCCTAATATGAAAAACTACTAAAAATTGGTCTCTAGAGGTGAGAGAAACTAATTTTGGTGTTGGTCTTCTTACACATGCATCGAGGAGCATTTATGGTTGATTTTGGCTTGAAAATGGGGTTCTGGACACGTGTCTACGTCTGATTGAAGGAAGGAGCTAAAGACCGCTGACGTCGCGAGCGTTCATTGGCTGAGGAAGCTGCTGGTGACACTATGTAGTGCTATGAGGTTGACACGTGGCAGAAGAAAATGCGTTGGTGAAGCTCGCACGATTTTGTGCGAAGTTGTGGGAGAGAGTACTTAACCGCATCTCAAGGAAATTTGGTGGTTGTTGAGACGAGGGAGCTGCTGTGAGGGTGAGCTAGACTAATGGAAGACAGACACGTGGCGCTGGTTTGGCGAGCTGGGCGAATCCGCATCTGACACGTGGCAGTCAATTGCTAGGAAACAAAGAACGCAAAATTTGTGCGTCAATCTAGGGAATGTGGCAGCACGTAATTCGAGGAAATCCAACGCATGCTGTACTCAAGTGACTTAACTGTGTTAATCCCTGCGTCATTTGGCCGGCTGTCTCCTATTCTACCACCGCGCAGCACATAACTCGAGGCAAATCGTCCAGCATCCAATCACTACACATAAGTACTCTATTTTGAGTATTTTTTCGCCATAGACTCAACCCCGCACTTCGTTTCACCTGAAAACGACCAATAAATATAATTAAATATATATTTTAGAGACTTTTTAAATTAAACACATTAAAATAAACTACTAAAAACCTATAAAAACCAATCTATGAACTCGTTACTGTATTTGTTGGGTGACCGAGTGCAGATCCTTCGACGAGCGAGGGCAAGGGCAAGGGCAAGGGCAAGGAGGTACTGAGCGACTACCTCTGAGATTGTGGAGCCAGCTCGTGTGTGACTAAAATATGTATGTATTTATATTTTGTTAGGTTTTGGGGACTTTAGAACACTACTTACATGTATATGAATCTTTTGCTTATCTCACATTTGATATATATATATATATACATGGTATCTTTTGCCGGGTTTTCCACTACTTAGGATTGTTAAATATTGCATAAGCTACTCATTAAAAGGCTTTCGCTGAAAAAATTGTAATAAAACTTGATAAATTAATTAAATAGCTAACTAAATCATTAATGCATATGTAGAGATTAACTAGCGTGACTAGGGTTAGCTGGAAAAGTGTAAGCAACCAGGTAGGGCACATGGCATCACAGGTAAGCGGGCCATGACGTGGCAAGGCTTGGTGATGTGTAGTGCGGCGTGGCAGGTCCCAAGGTTGCCTCGGGAATTGGGGCCGTCACACTTTAGGCAACTGATGTTTGCGTAACTCTATTGTGCAGTTTCAACTTATTCGGTTAGGGTATATCTTATCCCTAGCGATCGTACTGAGGAAATGTCTTAGGTGAAAACTCAAACTTTCCTACCATGTGTCTACATATAAACGAGAATGTATTACCAAAATTAATCATGATATGCATGGGTCTACCCAATATAGATAACATACCCTCAATAAGTTATCTGGTCACCTCCCTATCTGGCTTTGCAACTACGTGGGCCCTCCTTTGGCCTGTACTGACCGAGGTGCCTCTTGTGGTGATAAAACTCTCGTGTAATCAACCCTGATGTGTCCTATCTGCCAACATCTAAAACATTTGTGCCTATCATGACCCAAAACCGTCTATCCCTTAATATCTGACCTTGACCTCTCTGTCCCTTATCATGACCTCCTTGATCTTGGTCCTAACAGTATTGCTAGGTCTGTTGTCTAGGTTGTAGAGCAGGTATAACCGCGTATGCCTTGTCTCGCTGTCTATCCTCTTTGTAAGACCTGTATGACTTTCGATTATCAATGCGTCCCTTATCAAAATGCATGTGATCCCTTTAGGCCCTATGCTCCAATCTGTCACTTTCCTATCTCTTTACCTCTTCTGCCTCATGTCCAGCTTAGAACTCTGCCTAGCCTATCTCTCTGGTGCGGTGGAAGAATGGGAGTTGTCACTGGTCAATAGATAAGTCTCATGTGCATGGGCTCTATCAAAAATCTCCTAAAATGTGTAGGCTCCAATCTACACAACAACGATGGCTATTACAAGTGGAAGTCTTCTCTTAAAGTAGTGTATCTGTAATCTCTCTATGCGGCAACATCCATGGCAAACTATAGGAGATACTTAAACCTCTCCATGTAATGTACTACCATTCGACTGCCCTGTCTCAAAATCTGGAAGTCCTGCCCCAATCTCAGCTGAATCTCAATCAGGATGTACTCATCATAGAAGATTTATAAAAAATCGATCCAATTGATCGCCTTCGAGTTTGTCTTTATAAAGGCTATCCATCAAACGGCTGCATCTCCTTGAAAAATGAACCCCGAGACATGTGCCTAGATTCTCTCATCAATGCGCAAATGCTTATGAAGCTCTGGTGCACCAATAACCACCTCTCAACGTCCTCCAAGTCTCCGTCTCTATAGAAATACTTAGGCAGAAACCATATAAATTCCTGGATCAGCTTGGCCTCTTCTGTCAAGGAGTTCTCGAAGGTTACTGTCTGCGTCTGTATGGGTGTAGGCATGTATCAAGTTGTGTCACTAAGTTGGTGATTAACCATAATCTGAGTACTAATTAACCCGAGTTAGGTTCGTGGTTAAAACTAGCTTGTCTCGATTAGCTATGTCTGCATTGCCGTGTTGAATTATCTTTGTTTGATTCGCAAAAATTGAAATAGTTTATTTGGTCTTAAAGTTTCGTTAATTAAATTAAATGAGTCATAGATCAATCTCAAGATACGTATAGGGAAGATGATGGTGTCATATTCGTGACTTGTGCTACATTAACTTAATGGCCCTTGACCTAACTCGAGACACTTGTTACGTGATCAAGAGAATGACCCAACGAATCATGTTCATAGCATGAGGTGACTATGTAATGATGATTTGGATGTGGTTAAGAAAGAAGGGTTTACTTTCATTGTTCAATTAATCGAACAATTAAGGAAACAAAAGAAAGATAAAGAGAGATCGAAAGAGAGGGTGTGGAGTGATAGATTGAAAGAAGGGAGAAGGATAGAAGAGCTTGAGTGGACTTAGTTAAGGTGTTAGAGAAGATTACTTATAGCTGAACAAAAGCTCTAGAAGTGGAGTATGTCTACTCATCAAGTCTCTTTCAATTCTTTATTTAAATAATGAAGTAGAGATCGGTTAAATGATGAACAGAGGTTGGGGATCAATTTTAAGGTGATGATAGGTGTATATGAGTTCATTATAACCCATTTTTGGTAAAGATATATGTTCTAAACTACTGTTTCAAGTTATGTCATGTGTTGTTGTGGTTGATTTAAATAATGAAAAGTGAGGTTTTTTTATTTTTTATATTTTTATAAGGTTTGGATACGAAATCATGGTAGCTATTAATTCTAAGTTTTGGGACCATAGAAGGGTTCATTAGGACCATATTTATATGAAGAAATTACGGTGTAGCTGTCCGTATTGTTGTTATGAATTTAAATTGAAGTTTTTCATTCAATATGCTTTAAAATGAGCTTAAATTGAAGTTGAAATGACAGATCCCATAACTCTTTAATTTGATATCGAAATTGCCTGATTTTTGGATATGATGTTGGTCCATATCTTGGGTAGCTACACACCAAAAATTACAATTTTTGGATGTATGGTTCTGGAGTTATGGGTTTTTGAATATCATTGTCCTAAATAGATGTCAAATGAGCCTGTGTAGGTACATGACGTAACTCATGCATTTTTCATCGGAATTGAACAAACCCTACCTTTGCGAAAAGCTAAGAATTAGATCTTACACTCTTCTATAGGGCGTGTTTTTCATATTTCGATTATTAGTGGCCAAAAAATAGCTTGCATCAGTTCAATGAAACTTAGGGCTGGCAATTTAGTGTTCGGACTCACCGACCCGATTTTGTCCGGCTCGAAATGAAAAAGGTGCAAAAAATATTTTAATAAATCTGTGCCAGGTCTAGACAAAGGTCTTTTGTCTAAATTTAAAATCGGGCGGGGTCTGGACAAAAGCTTGTAAACTCAGACCCGGCCCGGACTCGGTTCGAATTTTAAATAGAGTTAAAATATCTTTGATAAAAAAGAGTATATTAAACACTTACTACTTATTAAATAGATTAACAAACATTAATCTACTAAAATACATATAAAATTTAATGTATTAAAGATATCTTATGATTGTATAATGAATTAAATTTTATTTTTCTTATACTTGAATAATTGTGTATAGACATTAAATGTTTAATTACATGAATTTAACGATACTTTTTCAAATTACATCACATGAGATTATAATGTATGAGTATTTTAATATTTGAAGAGGTTTTTAATATAAGAAGTTAGTTTTCAAGATTGCGACAAATCCGTACAATCGGACAACCCGAATTTTATTTAGCAAAATGGGTTTAGACAGGCTAGTCTTGTCTGAATATAAAATTGGGCCGGGTTTGAACAATGAGTTTACTTTTTTATAGTAAGGGTTGTATAGATCGGACCCGTCTGGACCTAAATTTTTGCCACTCCTAACAAAACTATCGTGTAAAACATCTCTTAACCTAGGAAAAATAATGAAAAATGGAGTTCGGGTCGTGGTACTTAGACAAGACTTAGGCTAAGGTTTAATAATGAATTTGGAAGTATTTAAGACTTAAATTAACCTAACTTAATCAATCTTTATGTATATTTACCCAGTGACTCCATATGAGGTCCAAAAGTACACCAAAGGTTAGGAAACACTCGTTTATTAATCAATTATGCTATGAAAATTTGTATTATTAATTTATTTAGTTGATGGATTGGTTTTTGGGAAATATACAATGACATGTGGTATTTATTATTTTTGGAATTAAAAATCGAAAGTGAAATGATGAGGGTTTCGACAATGGAAATACAAAAGGAAAGTGGATAAATATCGACCTTTAATAAACACAAAAGGAAGGTGGATAAATACTGACCTCTAATGAACAAAAGAAGGAAAGTGGATAAGCATTAAACTCTAGTAAATACAAGGAGAAAGGTGGATAACTACCAATCTTTAATGAAAGAGATAACATGAGTTAATTTCGGTCTCAACTCTGGTATCCTGTTCATTCACTATCCTGTAAGAATCAGAATCTTAGTTATACTTGAATACACTTTATGGGATCTCACATCGGCCAATGTGTAGACTCCGTAGATTGTATTTCTGTATAGAGGGAAAGAATGTGGTTTTAACTCAGACGAAAATTAAGGGTCACGGTACGAGTGCGATATATCGAAGGACTTGCATATACTTGTGTATTATTTATACCATTTTTTATGCACTAAATAGCTATTATTGGATTCATATTGTTATGCATTTAATCCATTGGATATTAGTAGATAATCGATATGTAAATGAGCATCACTTACTAGGCAAGTTGGAGCACTCACCCCTTTAAACATTTCGGGTATTCCAACTAGCGGCCATAATAAAGGGAAAAGGGAAGATCTAGGTGGTTTAACAATCTTCTTTGATGTAATGGATTTTATTTTGTATTCCTATACTGTTTGAATTATTTTTTGTGTAATATAACAGGGTTGGATAATGTATTGTAACCGAGGTTTATTTCGGTGATTTTGTATATCATTTGACTTTTCGATTAAAGTTTTAATTCTGCTGCGTATTCTATTTTTCATTCGGTTTTCGAGTTATACGGGTTATGTTTATCAGGCGTCGAAGACATGCTAACTGGCTCTAGTTCAGTGTGGCTGGTGTACTAGAGCTTAATTAGGGTTCAAGCCTAGTATCACTCTAATCGGGATAGGGGATGCTACATGGTGTGGGCGTCGGTGACTATATTGGTGCCACTAATGGGGCTACCGCCTTGTTCAGTGTCTCTTGAACAACTACCTAGAAAAGCGTCTGCTGAATAGCCGTGGCGTTAGTTATTTGTGTAATGGGTGCAGCAAGAACCGTAGTAGTCGATACCGTCGTGTCCTATGCTTTGAGTAATCAGAAGAATCTTGGCAAAACAGGGGTCATGTGCTACAAATATGTTGTCCACGCTTATTGAAGTAGTGGCCTTCGAAGGATCGCTTGTCTCTCCTACCTCTACAGGTGTAGTAGGTTGTCCGTCCATCGTGATCTGCATCGAGGAACGTGCGTCGGGTCAGCCTCGATATATATACGCGTATAATATATATATACATATATACAATAGAAAAATAACACGTATCTAAACTCTAGTTCTACTCGACTTACTTTCACTTCCCATCTAAGAGTTCTAAGTTAAGTACATCGCGTTTCCACAACAAAGGTTTGTTTGTTAAGTTTTATCCATATTTGTTAATCTTTTGATTCCTCCAAACCTAGTCTATGATGCCAATTATGGCGTTGGTACTCATATTTAAGGGTAAACTCCATTCCATTGCCTAGGCACTTCAAACCTAGGCTTTGATACCAATTGTGGCGGCCCAGCGCGTCGGGGTTGCCCCACGGGCCCCATAGCCTTGTCACATCACTAGCCCTCTGGCTCCCGCACTCCATTGGCGCTAACTGACGTCATTTTCTTGTTTTACCGCTAATTTGTCTCGATTAAGCAATTAGGTTTACAAATTATCGAGCTTATATGTTAGTTAGCCAATACTAGTTACAATCCATTAACTTAGCCAAATATCCCTTAATTAGTATAGTCATTAGTTTTGTTAAGACATTTACTCAAGTTTTGCATACTTAGATTCATTTAAGGCCAGAGCAGGCCAAAACCTAGCTAGGCCATGCCATGACAGCCAAGGGCTATGCCTAGCGCATCAAGGCATGACAAACCTTGCAAGGTCGGGCCGAAATTGGCTGATTGCCCGAAATACAACAACAACAACAACATAGCCTCAATCCCAAAATAACTGGGGTCGGCTACATGGATCAAACTTTTCCATTGATGCTCGATTAAGTGCAGTTGATGGTGAGCTTTTCAAACAATTCAAATCCCTCCTAATTAATGCATCCCATATTAACTTTGGTCTGCCCCTACCTCGTCGAATTTCTACAGTTTCTATTGAGTCAAGTTTTCTACTTGGGGCATTTGTAAGCCGTCTTTGCAGGTGACCAAACCACCGCAACCGCCCTTCCCTAATTTTTGTATCAATTGGTGCTACTCCTATTTGTTTTTGAATTTATATATTTCTTATTCTATCTTTACGAGTTTTACCACACATCCACCTAAGCATCCTCATTTTTGCTACGTTCATTTTATGTAATTGTTGTTGCTTTACCGCCCAACATTCACTTCCATAGAGCATAGTGGCTTAATTGCGGTCCTATAAAATTTCTCTTTTAACTTAGTAGGAACATTTCGATCACAAATCACCCCGTTGCACTCCGCCATTTCTTCCATCCAGCTTGAATTCTATGTGTGACATCATTCTCAATGTTACCATCATTTTGTATAATTGATCATAGGTATCTAAAGTGGTTTACCTTAGGAACTTCTACTTCCCCTAATTTTACCACTTCGTCATCTCGATGTCTAGTGTTTCTAAACTCACAGTGCATGTATTCGGTTTTCGTCCTACTCAACTTAAAGCCTTTAGATTCTAATGTATTCCTCAAGAGTTCTAATTTCCTATTCACTCAATCTTTAGTTTCATCCACTAAGACAATATCATCTGCAAATAGCATACACCATGGTATATCCTCTTGAATATGTCTAGTTAGTTCATCTATAACCTAAGTAAATAGATATGGGCTTAAAGCCAATCCTTGATGTAGTCCTATCGTAATGAGAAATTCTTTTGTAGCTCCTCCAAATGTCTTTATACTAGTTACTACTCCATCATACATATCCTTAATAGTGTCTATGTATCTAGCATGCACTCTTTTTCGGGCTGATTGCCCGAAATAAAAGAAAAAATTCAAAAAACTATGAAAAATTAGGGGAATTATTAAAATAATATGATTTTATAAATAAAATAAACAAAAGTAATTTTAAGGGTCAATACACCTTGTATTCGCCACGTAATGCGTAATATGAAGCCCGAATAGACTTGAAATTTGGGAATCTAGTTCGAGGAATATAAAAATTTTATTTTTTACACAAATTAATTATAAAAATTCATAATTTAATTTATGTATCTAGAAATTGATTAAAAAAGGATTTCTCGGGGGTTTTTGCAATGTAAAGTGCCTT
This sequence comes from Stephania cephalantha, assembly GCA_039657325.1. Taxonomy (NCBI): domain Eukaryota; kingdom Viridiplantae; phylum Streptophyta; class Magnoliopsida; order Ranunculales; family Menispermaceae; genus Stephania; species Stephania cephalantha. The sequence continues at coordinate 41,829,458 of CM077569.1, read as the reverse complement.
AAACAACCCAAAATTGCTTAGAATTGATGGTTTATCCTAGGAAATTGTCAAGATAGTTGTTCTTAGGGAAATTGGTTGTTCTCAGTTTGAATTTAAGGTTAGAACTGAGAGAGAAAATCATTTCATTGACTTATCGAGGTTTAATGTGTTGAAAATCGCTGAAAATGATTTGGGATTGAGTTGAAATTAATTGTATCTATTATGATGGATTGATAGATAATTCTTGCGGTCAAATATCACCATGTTAGGCACAGCGAAGGCATCAAAAAAAAATTGTCGCTCGTATGGTAAGTAAATCCCATATTAACCTTTACATTGTATTAAACTTTTTTGAATATAATTGGATGCATTGTTTATCATTACATATTTTTTGGTCATGCATTCATGGACACTAGAGAAAGGAGGCTTTTGGGGGTCCCATTGTATTCACTAGCTATACATGTGGTAGGGTGAACACCGTGGTGCTCTACGACTGGAGTGTCTAATCATCGTAGACATGTAAGAGATTTTAGGAAGATTTGAGATGCTGTTTAGGATCATACTCCATTGATAGTTGAGCGCTTGGCTTCTCGAGGGACTTCCTCTCAAACTCATGAATATTTATTACTATTCAACTACTACTTTAAAAGACATAATATGATTGTGTCGGTCAACATAAACGGGATGGATTTTATTCTTATATATATTTAGAACTCCTTGAAATATTATTATTCTTTTAATTTATTGGAATACAATGCATTTGATTATTACATATGTACTGGATAGTGTGAGATTTACTTATCTAAAATTGTTTTATTTAATGTTGGCGATTATAATGTCTAGCAACGGGAAAGAAAAGGAGAAGCTCTTGGATTTTCTGACTTATCGAACCTTTTTTTCTTCATGTATGTATTGTTTTTGATATAATATATATTATATAAATGGGTTTTGGGTTCGTATGTGATATAAGTTGATGTTTTGAACAGTTGTAATGAATTTGGTGAACTGAAAATAATTTGGTAGCTAGGTTTACGCTTGTTTAAGGTATGAATCATTTTAAGCTTTTGAACCTAGGTTAGAATGAATATATAAATAAATATATATTGATGAATTATATAGTAATTGGGTAGATTGTGAGTCATTTGGCATTTCCACCATTATGAGCAAGTATGTTTCAAGATTTATGAAGGCCGAATATTCCGACTTAGGCTTAGAATTAGAGGAAATGCTACCAAAATTTTTAAATTAAGGATTAAGATTAGTCTAAATTAAGGTTTTAGAGTCTCCAAATAGATAATTTGGGGAAGTTAAAATTCCAATAAACTTAATACAAGATAATTTAGAAGTTATGATTTGATTCATGAAACTGGAGGAAGGTTAAGGCTGATTAGATTATTAGTGGATTAAGGTAATCTAGGCTGGTTAGACGCCTTAATGACGCGGGGTCTTACAAGATAGTAAAAGATAACATAGCATGAAAATAAAGCATATCCGAAACAAAAAAGTACGTGTGTACCCATCTCAGACCAACATAAACTGTACTTCGGTATACTAAGATCCTACCAGTAGGTGCCCCCATTGACCCATCACCTTATAGCCCTTCTGCTGGTCGGTGTGGTCACATGACCACCTACACGTGCACCAATGGAAAGCAACTCGCAGTAGCAAGCCGTCGAGCGCGCGACTCGCAGGTGCTAGGGTCTAAGCCGTCACATAACCATACACCATGAAAGAGTGAACTAAACCATCATGAATATTAATGCAATAAGATAGAACAACAATGCAACTGAAATAAATCCTTAATGTGTGTTTATTGTGGGTTTACTTACCTCACACGTGCGTGCAATCTCCTTGAACGCTTAGAATCCGACCCTGACTCTCTCTCGACACTCGTACTACGGTCCTTTAGTCCCCTGAGGTCAATTAGGTTGGTTTAGAGTGTATTCTTGTGTTTTAATAAGGTTATTAGACTCATTACGCACAATCAACAACTTAAATGAATTGCAGACCATAAGGCTATTAGCGCGCTAAGGAAGCTCTTTAGTATGCTACCTGTGCTTCTCGCCCTGAAACTCTCCCAATTTTGTTAGCGCGCTAATTAAGCCCATTAGTGCGCTAACTGGGTAGAAACTCAGAATTCCCAATTTAGGAATTTTGAGTTCTCAAACCCAATTAGCCTTCTTCAAACACCGTTGACCTCATCCTCACCTCATGCGAGAAGTTTAACCTCCAATAATAGTAGAAAAACAAAAATATATACATATATTTGAATCAATTTGAAAATTTAACATGCATTGACATGAACATCAAAAACACCAAAATCCATGAAAACAGTTGTAAAGACACAAATGATGGATTTCTTTGAATTGTTAACGTTATAATTTACTTGAAAAGAATGACCTAATCTTTTGAAATTCCTTTTAGAGTTTAAGCCCCAACTTGACATGCCTTGAAGTCATGTTTTTGTTAAGATGAATGAGAGCTTACCAAGTTTTGATGATGGACTACTAAATTATAGCTCCTGATTGCTAAAGTTCTCTCCTTGATTCCAAAATTTTTGGCAAGCCCTTATGCTTTGAAACACTTTCTAGGATGTTATGTTGCATGATCAAGAACTCCACTGGCGTTCTATTTATACTTTGTGTCTTGAAATCTTGGCCACATATCCATATAGAAATCCTCATCTCTAGGTGATTTAATGGCATGAAATTTAAGTGATAAAACCCTCAAATGACACCAATTGCTCACTCATCAAAGGCTATGATTTAATTGTTGATTTATGGCTTTTCATTTAACATAGGTTACATTAGCCTATCTTAATGACTTAGGCACATTAACACATTAGGTAGTCTACTTAGGGTCTTTATTGTTAGTGTCGTGATCATATTGACAGTTTTAGATTTGTCACTGTGTTTGTTACGATCGATGTTATTAGTAAATGAGTCATCTAAATCCAACACATGATACATGTGCTCAAAATCAGATCCAAAATAGTTGAAGACTGGATAAATATATGCAGTTGCAACCGGTGGCTCAAAGCGGTTGCAACATGATTCCTGAATCAGACGGTTGAAGATTTTGATCTTATGTAACGGCCTGCTTTAATTAATCCCGATTAACTGACAAATTACAGATTAAGATCCTAAGCTCAGACCTACGTGGACGTCGCGGAAAAATCTAGGGCACGCCTAACGAGGTGAAATTTGTTATTTTTGTGTGGCGAGTGTTTATTTATTTTACTATTATTTAATAGTTCGCGCCGCGTAATTGAGAATTACACTTAGTCGCGTTGTGTGCGTGTAGTGACGAGAGTGTACGACGTCGCGGTGTGCGTGTAACACGGGTGTACGGGGTAGTATGAGATTGAGTTGTCACATCACACATCCCATCACATCACACATCACATCAAACCCATAACTCATCATTACTCCCTCTCATCTCCAAATGATTAAAATAAAAAATAAAATAAATAAATAAAAATTTCTCTCTTTAAATCAGGTAGAGAGAGAAAGAGAAGGAGAGAGAGAGAGGGAGATGACGTTGGGAGGAGAAAGAGAGAGAGAGAGAGAAGAGAGAGATAAATCGGCAAGAGAGAGAGAGAGAGTGAGAAATCGGCAAGAGAGAGAGAGAGAGTGGCGCGACGGAAGTCGGGGATGGCTCGCGGCGGAGCTCACTAGGCGGCGTCGCGGCGACGGCGACGCTCGCGAAGACCTCCATTGATCGAGGTGAGTAGTAAATGTTGTTGTTGAATTTTGAGGAATATATGATCTTTAATAGTGATGGGGTTGTGTTGTTGTTGTTGAAATTGTTGTTGTTGTGGTGAGAGGGAAGAAGGAGATCGTCTCTGTGACGAGTTGGAAGGAAGAAGAAGGAGCTGTTGGGCTCTTGCCGGCCCAGCCCAGTGGGGCTGCAGTGCACAGACCACTAGCGGGTCGGGCCGAACCGCCCAAACCGGTGGCCATGGTTGGGCCGAATCCGGGCCCAACCAATCGGGCTTGGTTCGGGCCCAACCCACCTTAAATTAATTTAAATTAATTAAAAATTATAAAAAATTAAATAAATTACATTTTTAAATCAAATAAATATCAACAAAATAGGAAAAATAGCTTGAAAATTATGAAAAAAAATCCAGAAAATATAAAAAGGTAGTTTTGAAGACTCTTGGGGCATCGACACCCCGGTATAACTCGAAAAGTGTGCCAAAATTAAACCTTTTGAAACAAAATCTTAAATTTTTGGTCACACATTATAAATTCTCTTAATGTGACTCTAAAATAACAAAAGTGATATAATTGGATACCAAGAACTTAGGAGACTATAATCGGGTATCGAGCGCGTATCTCGATGCGTGAGCGGGACATTTTGGAGAGATATTTGCGATTGTTTGAGGTAAGTAAACCCACGAGAAAGTCAGTTTAGAATTTACTTATTTTTCCTGTAAATTATTTATTTCACATTACTTTTCGCCAGTTCAGTTGTCATGTTTACTCTATTCCCGCGTGTGTCTGTGTTTGGTCGCAGGGATGGTGTGACCCCTTTCCGGCTCTCTCGCTGATGATGATCCGATTATTGCTACAATGTTGGTTATACCTTAGACTACGCGTGAGATATCTCTCAGCGAGTCGATGATCTCGAGAGCGAGTTGACGTGAGGCTCACATTCGTCGCGATTTCCTCTCATTTGAGGCGTTGGGCGGAAGTCTACCTTCCGACCAACATAGTTCTTCATTTCGACCGTGAAGAGGGGTGTGGGTTTCCTCACCTCTAGGGCCTTCTCGGTTTAGTATTTAGTCCTAGGGCTCGACAATTATACACCACACTCGCGTTCCCTATTCTTGATTATCTCACGACTTATATTCATGCTTTACATTCCTGTTCACTTACTTTATATGCATGAATTGTAGTCGTTTTCTTGGATTTCTTGTGAATACTAACTGAATTTCTCTGGGATTTACTCACCTGGAACTTCTCATTGTTGTTGGTGGCAAGTTGCGAGATCCTACGATGGGCGGGGGAGGCGGTGATTGGTGACTACCTTTGATTTGGAGCGCCTCCATTAGCTTACTCGTAGGTGATTGTATTTACGTATACATACTTTTTGGGATCATTTTGGGAGACTTTTTCACCTGATACATGTATATTGACACCTATTATACATTTTGTCGCCTTAACTGATATACATGGTATCCCTTTCTGGGTTTCCACCCCATAAGTTGTTAATTAATGCATAACTTGATTACATTAATTATATGCATATTATTAAGACTTCCGCTAGTAAAATAACTTAAATAAATTAGAACAAATGAATTAAGTTATAAAACTTTATAACTTAGTATATTTCGCTATATTAATCTTTTAAAACAACGAAATTTATTAAGTTGGATTACAAGACGGATGGTTCGCGGGCCGTCATATACAGGTGTGCAGGTGACGTAGCATGACTTGGTGACGTGTCCGGCGACGTGGCAGTGCTCGGTTTGCCTCGAAATTTCGGGCCGTCACATCTTATCCCCAATTGAATGAAGTCTAACTAAAGATTATGAAGAGGTTGGAGATTGCGATTCAGAAGAATGATCACCACGTGTTTATCATGGAGGAACTTGGTTATTTAGAAATGGATAATGTTCAGATCTTGTTAGTTTAGTTAAGATTGTGTTATCTACATTGGTCTATATATTTGTCAAGGTAATTGAGTCTTATACACCAGTTATTCAGTTCACTTTGTATTGTGAACCTGTTCTGTTCATTTCATTATCGAGTTGTAAAACCCCAATGAGACTTAGGTGTTCCAGTGAGAGCGAGCCTCACACACAAGATGAGTCTTATGTATGTAAGGTCCACAAAGTGAAGTATGAGAAGGTGATAGGAGGAGCTCAGTTAGGAGTCACACAAAAAGTCATGTAGTTCGTTATCTTCATACTAGTGGAGTTTACATTTAGGCGTAGCCCTATTGACTTTGGTATTGGGCTGAATTGCGATAACACATCTGGTGTCCTGGTTTGATTTATTTTCCTGCATACTTTAATTTTAAGTACTTGCATTGTTTACTGTTTCCCTGTTACAACCACCATTGTCTTTGATTGTAACCGACTTTGGTTATTTTAATTGGTATAAGAGCTGGCACTACAAAGTCTTTATTTACAGAGACAAGTGAGATCCATACTAACCATAATGTCTCATGGAAACCAATAAGACCAGCCTGAATGCATCTCAATTACAAGACCACCACGGCTAACTAATACGAATTATATGTACTGGAGAGCTCGTATAGATGGGTATATTCTGTCCATCGACGTCAAAGCACGAAGGGCTATTAAGAAAGACTACAAGCCACCTGAAGCTGATGGAGAACCAAAGAATCCAGATGACTAGACAGCTGATAAGGAGAAGCTTTTGTCAGCCAATGCCAAGTGATTGAACGCTATTTTTGGTGCTATCAACCAAGAGCACCTCAAGCGTATCTCCTCATGTAGAGTGGCAAATGAGGCTTGGTGGATTCTCAAAAACTTTTTTGAAGGTAACGAAGATGTTTGTGAATCAAAAATTGTGTTGTTGGCTTCTCAGTTTGAAACACCGAGAATTGGAGAGGAAGAAACTGTTGTTGAATACACTGCCAAACTCAAAGACATCGCCAACCAATCTCAACAATTAAGGAAAAAGTACTCCAACAAAAAATTAGTCTAAAAGGCAATCGCAAGTCCCCCTGCCAAATATAATGTAAAAGTTGCTGCCATTTAAGAGAATCGAAGTCGCACAGATCTGAAGTTCGAAAAATTCAATGGGTCTTTTACCACCTATGAGATGAATCTGAATTAACAAAAGAAGTCTAGAGAATTGGCATTGAAAGTATCATCTCAGCACTTTGGTCCTGGGAAAGGTGCCACTCATACTAACCAAAAGGTATAATAAACTATTTCAAAAATTTCAAGGTATGAAGACTAGTAGTAAAAGAGATACCTCCAAGAAAGAAGTCGAAACAAAGCTAGTAGACAAAAAAAAGCTCACGTGCAGAGAATACGGATGATTAGTACACTTCCATGCAGAATGTCCATCCAAAAGAAATGATAAATCAATGACCAGCACATGAAGTGACTCAGAGTCAGAAAATGAAGGAGATCATGTGAATCATTACATTGCCTTTACTGCCATGCACGCAGTTGCAACTGCAAGACTGCCATCCTTCAGCTCGCAGTTGCAACCACCACCAAGGAACATAACTTTACAAACTTAAAAGACAATGTAAGTGATTCAGATGATTCTAATTATGATTTACCTAATCACTCTAGTCACATAGAGATGAAAAGGAATTATGCTGAAATGATCACGAAGTGAGAAAAAGTTGTTGCATGCAATCAAACACTTGAACACCTCTTTGAAGAAAAAAATAAAGAGTTGATCCAATGCAAAAGCAAGCTAGAACATGTAGAGAGCACTATCAGTAAGATAAACAAAGAAAAAGCCAAGCTTGATGATCTCTGCTGCACCAAAAAGGATATGGAGATCACAAGGGTCTCTTTTTCATTAAAGGATCTTATTCCAAAGCATCCACCACATAACCTGTGAGTTTTGTTAAAGCACAAAGTGGCTCTAATCAACATCAAAGAAGAAGGTTCAAACCTACATGTTACTACTGTGGGATCAAATGGCACATACGTCCTTTGTGCTTCAAAATGATATGAAGGTAACATGAGATCACTTAGAAAGCTGTCAAGAATAAGGACAACACCAACACAATCACTAGAAATGATGGATTCCTAAAAGTGATGTATTTCGTGCTTTGCGCACATATCACTACAAGAAAAATTATATTTAGAAATGGAATTAGCAACGGAATTAAGTTCCGTTGCTAAGAAAAAGTGGTTAGAGACGGAATCGAGACGGACTAATTCGAGACGGAATAGAGAGAGATCGAGAGACGGAAATAGAGACGAAATTAAATTTCGTATCTAAATAATGGCACCAACATTCCCACCAAAACTTTCTTTTTTTATAACCGTTCATTAAATCTCGAGATTCGTGCGTGCTTCGATCTCGATGATTCAAAAATAAAATACCAACCACACAACGCTCCCTCTCTCTCTCCCGATTCTCACCATCAACCCTATCTCGTCTCTCCGAAAACGCATTGTCTCACCAAAATCTCTCTCTCTCTCACCGATATCTCTCTCTCTCTCTCACCGCTCTCTCTCACCGGAATCTCACTCACCGTCAACTCTCTCTCTCTCTCACCGAAATCTGCCGTCGCTGCGATTGAGGCTGCGAAGATTGGAGCCTCAGAAGCCCTCCCCGTGTGCCCTCGCCGCACCCTAAGCCCTCGCCGTCACCCTGCCTCGCCGGGACTCTAAGCCTTCGACTTTGAAGAAGGAATGACGAGATGAGGCATTGGGTTTGAAGAAGGAAGGACGAGAGAGGGCGTTGGATTTGAGTAGAGGTACGCTTCGGGTGTTGAGGGTTTTGGGGTTTCATTGAGATTTTAGAGACGACATTGGTGTGATTTGTGGTTGTTAGTTTGTTGATTGCCGTGAATTGTGGTTGTTTGTGAAATATGAATTTTACTTTTTGTGAATTGTGATTTGTGGTTGTTTGTTTGTTGTTTCTTGAATTGTGGTTGGTTGTTTCTTTGTTGATTATTAGGGTTTTTGTTTGATGATTGATTCTTTTTTTTTTTTTTTTTTTTTTTTTTGCACTTTTTTGTCATATGTTGAGTTGTTTATTTTGATTTAGTATTTCTGTCATTGTTGAGTAAAAGTGGAGGGTTTTTGGTTTTTTTTTTTTTTTTGAGCTTTCATTTGTTGAGTTGTTTATTTGGATTTTGGGTGTATATTCTCTAATTTATTTAGTTCATCATGTTGATGTAGAACAACGAATATGGTAGAACATCGAATTGTTGGGGACAACGGGTGTGCCACATCAAGTATATTCTCTAATTTACCTCTTCCCATATTGCATAAGGGTAGATTTCCATCAAGTATTCTCGCTCTTTCTAACCACAAAAAACACCGAATGTTGGGCCGCCACATTTCATCTAACTTTCAAATTTCGTATTAGCTCTTGCAATCCCTCTTCTATAATTACAACCAATGTATCGCTTGCTTTGCACTTTAGGCTTAATCTTTCACTTTTGATAAGAAAAAGAAAAGGTTAATCGTTCACTTTAAGTAGTATCAAAGTGGAGCTGGGATGTATTAGAAGTTCATAGCCTTGCCAAAAACTCGGGTTTATTACTTGCCTCAAGTGTGGGAAGTAATAAGTGCTATATGCTTGAAGTTACGATGCATACTATCCATCATACCTTCCTTCACTAGTGATGTGTTTAAATGATTACTCAAAAGTCACGGTTATGTAGAATTACTTTCCTAGATAATAAGATGAACTATCTTTTTTAGTTAACGAACTCAAAGTCAGAAAAGTTGAAACAAGCTTTTTTGAGCAAGCAACATAGACTAAGCAGATTCTTTTGTGTCCATGTAATTAGAAAATGGAATTTTTTTCCAGTCGAGGATTGGCTTTCTTCGAGTTCTCTTTGCTTTACTTTCATGAAATATATGAAGTTGACTTCTCAACACCTTTTCAAATCTGTTAACTGGATAGTGTTCAAAGTTGTCTTTATTTAGGTAATTGTACTAAGGTAACTAAATTAGATATTTCTACTTCATTATTTTTACATATTTTATCCTATTTTGAACTATGTATTTTTTTCTCAATTTACTTTTGTCCTTATTTGAATGAAGGAGTAGTACCAATTGCATAAAATGAACGTAGCATAAATGAGGATGCTTAGGTGGATGTGTGGTAATACTCGTAAAGATAGAATAAAAAATACATAAATTCAAAGAAAAGTAGGAATAACACCAATTGATACAAAGATTAGGGAAGGACAGTTGCGGTGGTTTGGACACCTGCAAAGACGGTCTACAAAGGTCCCCACTAGAAAACTTGACGCAATAAAAGCGAAGAAATTCGACGAGGTAGGGGTAGACCGAAGTAAATATGGAACGCATTAATTAGGAGGGATGTCAATTGTTTGGAAAGCTCACCATCAATTGCACTAAATCGAGTGCAATGGAAGAGTTTGGTCCATGTAGCCGACCTCAATTAATTTGGGACCTTTGCTATGTTTTTGTCTTATTTAAATTGGTAAACAAACGTAAAGAGTGTAAACATCCTTCTTTAATGTTATTGGCATCCGTCCCATTATTCTTCTTTTGAGATTCCTTTCTTTTTCATAATCTCGAAGCTGAATGCTGATTGCCATCTGTACCTGCTATCTCGATTCTAAGTTGGTGAAGCACATTCAACAATTACAACAGTAAGAAAGCTTTAGTCCAAATCAGTTATGGTCGGAAGACTTGGAACATTGATCCAATGTGTCCATTAAGTTTGATTTGATGATGAAGAACATACAAAGATCTTTTCTATTCTCTGTCTTTAACTCGAGTTTGCACAATTGTTTTCAACTTTTTCTTGTACCATATATATGTAGTGACCCCAATTAATTTTGGGTTGAGGCTTTGTGGTGGTGGTTGTTCTTGCATACATATGGCATATGCCTTGTTATCTAATTTTCTTGTTCAACATTAAAATTTGTTACGTGATCAAACATTGATGACTGATCTACGTGACTTAAAAGTACGCTTCTTTGTTTCTAACAAGCGTGTTATACCATGCCCCTTCTTCTTTTAGGTTCTAAATTTCCAATGTTTTCAATAAACACTCAATTTACAATGATATCCCATCTTCTCCCATGCCCTTATTGAATGCAAATTACTCAAATTATGTTTTGCCTATTGCGCAGGATTCATTTCATTTCACTTGTTTAATTTTTGCCCTATAGAACTAAATTTGTCTCGTTATTTTGTTATGCATCGGTTGATCTACCTAAATAACATCTTGTTATGAAAAGACTTGCAATCTATAAACCAATTTTCTTTGTTGATAATGACCATTCTTCCAAGTTCCAACGATCAATGAACCCGCACACATCTTAGGCACTAATCTCTTTTTGGTTGAATTTTTGCAAAACATTTCCAGCTTTCTAGACAATGCAGAGATTTTTACGGAAAAAAATGGGCGGAGTAGAGGATGATATTCATGATGAAGAGGAGGAAGAAGAGGATGAAAAAAATGAGGCCATATGGGGTAGAAACAAGAATCAGATGTTACGGTCTTATAATGTTGATTATGAGGTATGTAATTTGTGAAATGAAATTCCAAATCCTATATTGTCTAAGAGGAAGTTGAGTTTTCATCATCAGAATAAGTGCATCCGTATCTGCATTCATGTACTTAACCAACAGATGGGCATGTGCTTTCTTTCTTATATACTTTCATCGTTAGAGTGATTTCTAAGTTGTTTTTCTGTTCAAAAAGATACAATCTAGCGATGAGGACCTCCCTGCAGAGGAAGAGGAAGAGGCGTTGAGGCTACAGAAGAAGAAGGCACAATCTCTTTTGGAAGCAGACTTTGAACAAGATGAAAGTGATTCAGATTCAGATAAACAACAGAAATTAGTGGTGAGTTTGGACTTTGTACTTTGTTTTATGTGTGTGTGTTTTTTTTTCATGTTTCCTTTTAGAGGACAAACATAGGAACATATTTTTTTTATTTGGATTCGTCTCTCACGTACCCCTTGCAAACACAACAGAAAATCAAAAAGACTCTCAAAAAGGGTAGCAAGAAAGCAATAGAAGGTTCCTTTAACAAATTGACAACTGAACATTATATGTTAGTAATGTGAACTTTTCAAACTAATACTTGATAATACAAGATTATTTGATGTGGTTCACACTACAATACTATGTTGGACAATTTTTCCTTTTTAAATATAAGAATTGAGAACAAGGATAATATTAAAACATATCCAAAGTATAAACTGTATAATATATCCTCAGTGAAATTCTCAATGTAATGAACCACTTCATAATTGTGTTTGATGAATGTATCACTTGTCCTGATTTTTCATCTCGAACTCCTGAAGCCAATTTGGCCTCATTTTGAAAGATTTTTTATATTCATCACAAGAGTGAATATTTGTAGTTTACAAGTTTAAGACAAAATTGGAACTCATTGAATAAGAATTGAAGTGATGGAATAGAGAAACTTATGGAACATATTATTGAAGATATTGCTATTCTAGAAAAACAAGAAGAACATGACCACTAACATATGGAGATACTACAACTTGAGGATAGAAGCCATGGATCAGTTCCATTAGATGAGGCTCTTTAGTCCCAATTTGGTAGAGTGAAGAAACCAAAACCAACATACTCAATTTGGTTTTGGTTTTGGTTTCTAGGATTACAATTGCCCTTTTGAATCTTATGTCTTTGTCGATTCTTCATAAGTTGTTTATATCATTGTATGATCTGATTTCGTTGATTTCATGCTCTTGTTCATGCATTTAATTTTATACTAGTTTATTGTTCATGCATTTTCAAACAACCATATGATTCTTGAGTTGGTTATCCAAATATGAGCCGATGTACATGATTCTTGTATGTTTGCGATACATATATAATTATTGCAAAGCAAGAATAAGTACTAATTCTCCATAGTGAACCGATGTGTTAGTCTTACATGTTTATTGATTATTAATATTGCTCTTAGTCGGGACGCCATTGTTGGTTTAAGATGGTTGGAAACTTTTGTTATGTTTGATGGTTTTTTTTTCTTAATTTCGGGCTATTGGACATTGAATAAACAGTTCATTACTTTTATTGGTATGCATTTGGTTTCTAAACTTTTATTGGTATTTTGTTAGGTTTCATGGCGGGCGATGATCACCCCTCACTTCGAGGCGCACATTACCTCATTGTAAAGTTTGCACCCGACTTGATATATGGTTGTGTTCCCCCTCTTTTGCTATCCATTTTGAGTTAAGCGAGTAGCTATGTACATGATCTATTTACTTATCTATGATGTTGAATTTCATGTAAATGTCTTGTCCTCGCACTTGTTGCTATAGATTGTATAAGGCCTTTTTGTGCATATTTAGAGGATTGGAAGTTTTTTTTGGTGGTTGTTGAACAATAGGATTGGTGGTTTTTGTGCATACTTAGAAATTTGGAACATTTATTAAACTTGACAAGCTTTCGTGGATATATAAATCTTTTTCAATGTCGAATTGTACATTTTTTTCTCTCATTTGAATATTTGTTGTTGATATATATTGTCAATGTATGTATGTCAAATTCTCGCTTTTTGGGGGATGTTAGCACCCCCAAGGAGTTGTTGGAGGGTGCGCGATGGAGTAGGTCCTATGGTTGTATTTTCGGTTTAGAGGTTATGGAGAACCAATTGGATTAAGCTTAGGTTTAAAAACTAAACAAAGCGGAATTGAGACGGATTAGCAACGAAATTCGAGATTCCGTTGCTATTCCGTCTCTAATTTTCGAGGAATAGATGCATGAATCAGCAACGGATCGAGACGAAATCCAATAATTCCGTCTCTCCATCCATTGCTAATCATAGATTGATCGAGAGACGAATTTTGCATTCGTCTCGATCCGTCTCGATTAGCAACGGATCGAGACGGAATACAATTACAATTGTACCACTTTTGAAGAATTTGCATTTCATGCTCGTCTCTGCATTCGTTTCTAAATTCGTCTCTAATCCGTCTCTAATCGAAACGAAAACACATTTTCGTTCTTGATTGAATCATCGACGACGATTTTAGAGACGGAATAGATTCCGTCTCTGTTCGTTGCGAAATTGAATTCGAGATGAAATTTATGCTAATCGAGAGACGAAATTTCCTTTTCGATCTGCTTTTTTTTTTGTAGTGTATATCACTAAAGTCAATGTCATCCTTTGACTGGTACTTCGACAGTGGTTGCTCAAAGCATACGACCAGTGATAAGGGTGTTCTTGTCAACTACCAATCTTATGCAGGGGATATGTTACTTTTGGAGATGGTGTGTGAAGCCAAGTGATTGGAAAAGGAACTCTGAAGATTCCTGGTCTTCCTGTTCTAGAAGAAGTTATTCATGTTGTAGATCTAAAGGAAAATTTACTTAGTATTAGTAAGCTATGTGATCAAAATCTCTGTGTAAATTTCACCAAAAATAGATGTGATGTATATGATGTAAAAGGAGAATGTATCATGACCTGAGAAAAGTCATCTAACAATTGCTACCTGGTGCAATAGCTTAGGAGGTCTTGTACAACGCAACAACCAATACCATTGAAGTATGATATCAACGACTAGGGTATGTCCACTACATGCACCTGAGAAAGCTATTAGACTTAGAAGCAGTATGTGGACTACCAAAGTTCAGTCTCTTCACCATCAAGGTCTGCAAACCTTGTCAACTTGGTAAGCAAAAAAGAGAAAACCACAAACCAGTCGATAGATGCAACACTTCAACAGTTCTTGAGCTCTTACATATGGACTTGGTTGGACCCACTCAGGTGACAAGTTTGTCAGGGAAGAGATATATTCTGGTATGCGTAGATAATTTTCTCATTTCATTTGGGTTCTTTTCTTTAAAGAAAAATCAAATGCTTTTGAAAGTTTTAGTGATTTGTTTTTCAAGTCGATGAATGAAAAAAATTATTCTAGAGAACATATTGTGAGGATCATGAGCGATCATGGGAAAGAGTTTAAAAACTCTAAGTTCTAGGAATTCTGCAGGACTTCAGGAATACATCAGGAATTCTTTGTTCCAATTACACCTCAACAAAATAGGGTGGTCGAAAGGAAGAACACACATGTTCAAGAAATGGCTAGAGTCATGCTCACATCCAAGAATCTTCCTACAAAACTTTGGGCAGTGGTTGTGAACACGGCATGTTACACTATCAATAGAACCTATTTTCGTACCTTCAGCCACAAGACACCATATGAGCTTTGGAAAGGTAAAAAGCCCAATTTTGCTTACTTTCACATTTTTAGAAGCAAGTGTTTTATGCTAAATGATAGGGAGGTGTTGAAAAAGATTGACTCAAGAAGCGATGAAGCTATCTTCCTTAGTTAATCCATAAATAGCAAGGCATACAGAGTTCTAAATCAACGTACCTAGAGAGTAATGGAATCAATTAATGTTTCCTTTGATGATACTCCATCGGAACATAAAACATCACAAGCTGACAATAGAGATGATGAACCAATGCTAGTTGCAACCACCTTTAGTATTCTAGTTGCAACCGGAGTAGAAGTTTTACCTGATACATACGTTACACAAACTTCATAAAGGAATGAGTCTGAGCTGTCCACTACTATTCGAGAACACTTAACTAGAATACAGAAAGAACATCCACCAAACAACATTATTAGGGAGAAAGAAGAAGGAATAATGACCATAGATACAACAAGAATAGACTATAGGAGGCTAGCTGGCTACGTCTTCCATGTCTCTAATATCGAGCCTAAAAATGTGTTTGATGCATTACAGTATGAATATTAGACCATATCAATGCATAAGGAGTTGAACCAATTTTAGAGACTAGACATATGGACTTTGGTGCTAAGACCACAACATGCCAATGTAATTGGCACAAAGTGGCTTTTCAAAAATAAATCTGATGCATAAGAAGAAGTGGTCAGAAACAAGGCTCGTTTGGTAGCTCAAGGTTAGAATCAGGTAGAATGAATATATTTTGATGAAACATTTGCACCTGTTGCAAGATTAGAATCTATTCATATACTTTTTGCTATCGCATGCTCTCTTGGTTTTAAGCTCTATTAGATGGGTGTCAAAAATGCATTTCTGAATGGTACAATCAATGAAGAAGTGTATGTTGAACAACTCAAAGGATTCGAAGATCCTTTATTCCTAGACCATGTCTATCAATTGAAGAAAACACTCTATGGTTTGAAATAGGCTCCGCAAGCCTGGTACTACTGACTTGCCAAGTTTCTGCTAAATCATGGCTACATCCATGAAAGTGTGGACAAGACACTGTTTGTAAAGAAAAAATCCACATCAGTCCATATAGCACAAAAATACGTTGATGATATAGTCTTTGGGGCTACTAAAAAGGATTAATAGAAGAATTTTTCAACAATATGCAAAAGGAATTTGAAATGAGTATGGTTGGAGAGCTCTCTTATTTCCTTGGTCAATAAGTTAACCAAACCAGCCAAGGTACGTTTATGTCACAACATAAGTACTCTTGTTCTTTGGTCAAACGATTTCATTTGGAACAAATAAAGCATGTGCAAACAACAATAGGTACTAACGAGAAGTTGACTAAAGATGAGCATGGAAAACTAGTAGATCCATCACTTTACAAAATCATGATTGGGAGTTTTCTGTACCTAACAACAAGCAGACCAGATATCTCATTCAATGTAGGGTTGTGTGCACACTACCAAGCTACACTAAAAGAATCACATATGACAATAGTCGAGCAGATTATTCGATATGTGGTAGGCTCGTCTAATTTAAGATTATGGTAGTCATTTAATCTTAACATAACTTTAGCTATTTACAGTGATGGTGACTGGGCAGGCAGTGCAGATGATCAAAAGAGTACCTCTGGAGGTTACTTTTTTGCTTGAACAAACATGGTGTCTTATTCAGCAAGAAACATAACTCAATCTCACTCTTAATAGCTGAAGCAAAGTACATTGCAGTTGGGAGCTATTGCACACAATTGCTTTGGATGAAACAAATGTTAAGTGACTATAACATTCAGTTACAACAGCTTGCTGTGTTCTATGACAACCGAAGTGCAATTGACATATCGAAAAATCCTGTTCAGCTTTAAGAACTAAGCAAATCGAGTTAAGGTACCACTTCATCCGTGATTTGGTGGAAAGGAAGGTAATATCTATTAAATATGTTAACATTGAGAAATAATTAGCTGATATATTTACTAAAGCCCTTGATGCTTATTGGTCTGAGTTTTTGAGAGGGGCTATTGGGTTATGTCTTAGCCCTATGTAATTCACAGTCGTCACTCTCCCCATAATGTTTTTAACATTTTTTTGGCAATAAAAATAAAATAAAGGGAGAGTAATGATTAATGCGTTTAGATTAGTAGTGTTTTGATTTAAGTAATGTTGGACAATAACAATAATATTACCATTGACAAATATTTGTTTTCATTTGATTTTTATTTGTAATTATCACCCTATTAATTAGGGGTTGGTGAGAGTTTAAAGGGGGTAGATAAGCATCGAGGTAATCTAATTGAAGCCGTTGTTATTTTGTTTGATCATCTTCATCGTCTTCAACCTTAGACCATAGCATATCGATTGTATCAATTTTGGCATTTTGTAATATCCTCACTTGATCATCATCTTCAAGATTGTTTGACCAGTTGTAACAAGCCTAACACTATGGTTCGAACCCGAAGCTCTACAAAGGGGACAACATCTAAGTTACCAGTTCAACCAAGAAGGAAGAAACCAGTCAAAAAGTTAATGAAGGTACTGAATCCCACACCACTTAACATTACTCGGCCGCTATCCCCAATTCATAAGAAATCTCAAACATTATCAGAAAGTCTTCTACCATTGTTGAAAAGAAGCCTCATCGTGTAAGCAATCCACCTTCATTATCCTCAACAAAGTTAGATAACCCTCTGAACTACGAACTTCGTGCATCAACATTTTAAAGAGAGAGCATGCATGACACATCTGTGTCTGATCAAGCCCCACCAGAATAAGAAATTGGGGAAAAACATGCTATAGAGCAGATATAACCGGATGTTTCATCACCAATTATTATAGACAACCAAGCCACTACCCAACAGGTGATTGGAGAAGAAAATGTTCCAAGTACCACCACTGAGCCTGTTGAAGGTGGTTCTGATGTTATCCTTTACGAGTCTGCTCCTGAAAAACCCATTCCTAATCAACTTATATCTGAGGAGCTCATGGATACTATAGAGCAAGAGGCTCCTAATCTATCCATGAACACTTCTGCTCTGATTACGGCTGCTCAAGAAAGTGCAAGCCTTCCTGAGAAAAATCGATGAAGCATGAAGCCTCTAAGACTCTTGATCAACAAAATCTTCAAGAGTAGGAAACCCTTGATGATTTAGAGGAAATCCATGATGAGCCTACTATTTCAGAAGAAGATGACGATGGTGATGATGAGACTATTCTATTATCATCATTAAAAAGGAAACTGAAGAAGAAAGCTTTGAAGAAAAAGGCCAAAAAGGCTAGAGTTACAACTCCAGTTCCAACTGGTGAACCTACAAGTCTGATTGCAATTGAAGTAGAGACTCAGGAAGGATTTTGTTACTGGTTTTGATTCTTAAGGACCAGATCCATGGAACAACATTCCAGATTTTGATAATGAGACATAACAACCCAAAGTGAAGTTAGGCAATCACAGAGGCTTGCCTCGCCGAATGCTTGATGAGGAAGCAAAAGCTAGATATGAGGGCGTCAAAGGCAAGAAGGGCCATGCTGAGACATATCTTCACAAGAAGGACTATGAAGCCGAGAACTTGGTAACATTTTTAAAGTCTCGCTCTCTCTTCAAAATTCTTTCTTTCCCAACCAGATATAATATTAGTCTGGTAAAGGAATTTTATGCAAATCTGAAATTGGATGTCTATGCCATTATGTCTCCTCATTTTCAACTAGTATATGTCAGAGGGAGATTTGTTGAGTTCTCACCTAGAACCATCAATGAATTATTAAAATGTCCTTTCAACAATGAAGGATATAGATTTCCTGAACTTTTTAGGAAATTAAACGCCATGTCTACCATGATCACTACCGTTACATTTGTAAAAGAGACCGAGTGGTCACAGAAGAAGATGAAAAAGGAGAGAAATGACCTGACTACCTTGTATATCAGTCTCTATAACCACATCACTAGTAACCTACTTCTTACTAGACATGGAAACACCTTCGATAGAGAAACGTCGATATTTCTGTATGCTATAGGACAAGGGGCACCTCGCGACCTTGGTGAGATTAATTTTCAAGCTATATTGTAGAGGACCAAACCGAGGTCTACCTATGAATACTTGTTCTTTCCATGTTTACTAATTGAACTTCTCAGCAATCACAAAGTGCTAAAAGATAATCAGGATTCATGGTGTTCCGCAAAGGTCAGAGGCTTTCTAACAAAATCAAGAGGCCAGACTCTACACACTTATTTGACTTGCCAGTTTCTAATTAGTTAGCTACTTTCCCACCGTACCTATTACAACAGAGTGGTATTCTGATTGCAACTGATGGTACAGAAGCTGACCCATCCAAAATTCAGAAGAAGAAGTAGAAGAAGACTTAGACTGCATCTGAGGAAATTACTTCCTCTGTACCTGCTCAATCTTCACCAATTTTCTAAGCTTATTTTGATTCAGAGCTGGATGGAAATGACTTTCTAGACCCAAGGAAAGAGTAAAAGAAAAAGCTGATGATATCAATTTGAGCCTTACCAGATAATATGTTTCAAAGGCTATTTGAGTTTCTGAAGCTTATTGCTCCTACACCTCCTTGGAGCATTAGATGGTATGGTTATCCTTGGTTATCTTGTCCTTATGTTATCACAAAAGGGGATATGTATTTATTCCATGAGTGGTTGGAGGGGTTATTTCATTTCGAGGTCATTTCATTTCTGTTGAAGCTAATGTTTATTTTTTATTTCTTAAATCTATTGGTCTGAAGATACTTTTGCAAGTATTTTTTTTGTAACATCTTGGTTTCTATTGAAGACTATTTGGAAATGTAACAGTGTGGTGCAGCTAGATGATTGAAGCGGTTGTAACCACCATGGAAGCTGTTATTACATGTTTATATCAATAATATCTTTATCTTCTTATTTCGTATGTTTTTGAAAAGAGTATTGAACATTTCGAAGATTTATGAGACTATATATGGAGCAGAATGTTATCTGATTCATGATTATTATTTACGCTCCTAAACTCATTTTACTGATTATGACAACATAATGACAAAAGGGGAGATTGTTAGCATCGTGATCATATCGACAGTTTTATATTTGTCACTATAGTTGTTACGATCGACGTTATTTGTAAATGAGTCATCCAAATCCAACACATGATACATGTGCTCAAAACCATATTCGAAATAGTTGGAGAATGGATAAAGATATGCGGTTGCAACTGGTGGCTCGAAGCGTTTGCAATAGGATTCCTGAATCAAAGAGTCGAAGACTTGATCTTATCCCAAATCGACTGAAGGCTAACTAAAGATTATGAAGAGGTTGGAGATTATGATTTAGATGAATGATCACCACGTGTTTATCATGAAGGAACATGGTTATTTAGAGATGGAGATTGTCTAATCTTGCTAGTTTAGTTAAGATTATGTAATCTACATTGGTCTATATACTTGTCAAGGTAATTGAGTCCTATACACCAGTTATTCAGTTTACTTTGTATTTTGAACATGTTTTGGTCACTTAATTATTGAGTTGTAAAACCCTAAGGGGACTTGGCTGTTCATGTGAGAGGGGGCCTCACACGCAAGAGGAGTCTTGTGTATGTAAGGTCCATAGAGTGATGTATGAGAGAGTGCTAGGAGGAGCTCAGTGAGGGAGTCACGTAAAAGAGTCCTTCAGTACGTTATCTTCATACTAGTGGAGTTTACATCTGGGTGTGGCCCCGCAGATGTAGGTCTTAGACCGAATTGCGTTAAAACATCTGGTGTCTTGGTTTGATTTATTTTCCTGCGTACTTTAATTTTAAGTACTTGCATTGTTTACTATTTCCTTGTTACAACCACCGCTGTCTTCGGTTGTAATCGACTTTGGTTATTTCACTTATTATTTTATTCATACCTGCACTAATACCCATGCCAACACCTAGTGCCGTGCGTCTACACATGCATCTTGAGGTGCACCATAGCCTTAGTATTTAATAAACTTGACATACTTGAGCTATATGTGGTTTATATTCAATTGTCACATTAGCTTAAGGTTATTTGAATTGGTTGACTTAATTAGACTATCCCAGTGTACCCGTACATTGCCTACCTGAAAATTCTGCGTTAACACACTTCCCGAGGTTATGTACCCGTCGCATTAACTCACACAATAATATGATATAATCCACACATGCGATGCATGTTACTAAATAATTGTAAGGATGTCGCAAATATGCATACAACAAACCAAAATAATTGCTATATACCTAGTCAGGCATGCACTGGTCTTATCAGCGGCGTCCACGTGGGTCCAAGCTAGCGTCCTAGTCAGAAGATACCGAATAATTTGGTTAATTAAATATTGGCCCATCACATAACCTCACATTATTTTTGTAGAGATGTAATTAATAATAACAGGTTTTTCAAAAAGAAATCTTCATTTCTTTTCAATTGGCACTAACATCATAATGAATGAAAATTTTAATTAGATGTTCAATGTGGCTATATTCGTAGAATTCAGCTGTCAGAAAAACTCAAGTATTAATTTAGGTTCTGGTTGACACGCAAATGCAAATATTTGAGAGATTTTTCTTTTTCATTGTCATATGTTGTCTATGGGATAAGAAACATAATTTTGGGCTCGTTTGCTAATTACAAGCATATAATCTTGCAGAATTGTGCTTATAAAGGCCAATGTATGAACTTAGGGATATTTTAATTCAATAGTTAATGCTAATCCGAAATAATTAGTGATTAAGTAGTTTTAAGTCTTGACCGCGAGTTGCGGATTGCCAAAGTGGAAGAATATTTTGTAAAACAATTTCATTTGCGTTTGGTGTGATAATACATGTATTATGTAATATCATGAGTAGCGAACTCAAACAAATGAAATTTTTACTATGGCAAAGGCTGTACGTTGCTAATAAATTTAGTCTTAGTTAAAATAGGGGTTTGTCGTATTAGGACCCATTTCATTAAGTCCTTGACATTGCCTAATTAACTTAATGTCACTCGTAGATCCATTAACGATCTCAATTATATAAAATCCTCGAGATACATGACAATCCTCAAGTCTTATATAAGGTATTAATCTCCAAATAAGGAGCAATTTAAGAAATCATTCTTTCATGATTTGCATATTTCGCAAAAATCCCTGCAGAGTCTCCCCTATAAATGGGCTGCTTAAAACCTGATAAAAGCAACTTGGGAAAAGGCCTAGAAGGACTCACTTTTATACAAAATTTCATAATATAATATCAAAATAAATGAAAAAAATAAAATTTGCATCAAATCCACAAGTTTCAACTTTAAAACTCATTTACAGTCGTATCAGCTCCATAATCCATATTTACATAAAAGTGAACTATAAACCATCTCAAAATTATCTCAATCATCTCATAAACATTTCATAACAGTTTCTTAATCAAACCACGACATACTCTCAACCTGAGAATTCAAAAACATAATACTTAACAAAAATAATATACGATAAAAAAGAAGTCAAAGAAAATCACCAACAAATTTCTATGCTTGTTGTTTCCTTACTTCTGCACTATATACCTGACATCATCAAAAACAACTTGAAGATGTCTGACAAGTGAATTCCTACTTTGACCTGTACTTCTGCAAATGTTGCTTTGATGCATGGAGACATGGAATCGTATTTCCAAATAAACAAAAAATATATATAACAACGTGAATCTCTCTGTTTCTATTGTAAGTTCATAATGATCAGGCCTTCCCGTAAATGAACCTAAAATAGTAATAAGTGTTTAATGCATGCTTCCTGAAAAACTCGCATGCCTTTGGTCTCCCTTATTCTTGACCCACTGGCTATGAAGCTTAGCCTCGAGTCCCACATGTAGACCGAAGCACTAACAAGCCATCATCCAGTATGGCATGAATGCGTGACCAATCAAAATGTAAAATGCAATACAGAAGAAAATACAAATTCACGTACAAAGATAATACAATTAATAGTAGAAGTCAATGTAGGGTTTATTTAGAGCTAACCAACTTTGAGCTAAATTTTTGAGGTTGCTAGACCATTACATCACCTTGAAACTAGCTCTAATAGCTTTCCTATATACCCAATTATAATGAGGGTCAAGGTTAAAGAGAAACCTAATCATAAAACCCCAAGAAGATTGTAGCATCTCCTATCTTGATTAAGGAAATACTCGGCCTGAAACCCTAAATAAGCCTTAATACAACAATCAGACTTAACTAGAGCTAGCAGCCTCACCATTTGTACCTGATAAACATAATTATATATCAAATATCGACATAGAATAAAAGATAAACGCAATGGAAAATTTATAACTTTTTCGATATTATATACGATACGCAATACCAAATATAATCAAAATAAATATTTGTCATACAAAACTCCCCAACCCTGTTATATTACAAAAACTATAATTTAAACAGTATAATTTACCAAAAGGAAGCTTATTACATCGAAGAGAAGGGTGAAAGTGTCACAGACCGAAATCCTAATCCGAGTTTAATTTCCTTAATCAAGATTAATGACTCGTGATGTGCGACCCACATCGAGATATGTGCTGTGACTGAGGCAATGTGGCCGAGGTATATGTTATATTGTTTTTATGTATGCCTAGTGTATTATATATGTGTAGACTAATAAGTCACTCATACTTGTGTATAAGTGTTAAAACGTGAGTGGAGATACACCTCGAGATACGTGCCAGCGTGGGATCGGGGTAGATAGTGATATGGTAAGTTCATTTTAAGCTTAGTGTAGCTTATATAGTTGGAATAATGTTGCTATAGTTGACTATATATTAAATGTACCTAAATTAGTAATTTAAAACAATAGCCACTTGATATTCCTCGAGATGGGTGTTGACACATCTAGATTCCAATTGAGTTGGATATCGGTGTTAGTTAGAGATAGTTAGTGGTGAGTAAGTGGAAATGTGTCATTTTAAAGGCCATAAGATTAGTCTCGGGATAGGTATGTGTATGAAGATCAATGGCTAACAATCAACCTTATCTTAACACATAAGATTAATTGACCAACACATGCAAACCAAACATTTAAGTTGTATAGCTTTGAAACTTAGAAAACTTATTAGAGAAAAGAAATCTTGTTGGAGAAGAATAGATCAGCAAGGATTTGTGAAGAAAAATCAGTGGGATTGGAGTAGGAGTTGATCATGCTAGGAGTTCATAAACTAGGTTATTCACTTACACTAACAACTTACTTAATTTGGTGAATTATATGATATGTATGGCTGTTTTTATGTTGTTATTGATGTCTTGGGGTTCTAGAGGTGTGTATGAGAGCTTCCAAGGTGTTGGTGAAGCTTATGTATGGAGAGAAATCAAAATTCTAAGTGCAGAATTTTGGGTTTTCCTGTACATAGCGCGCTAGGTAGGTCAGCTTGCGCGCTAAGTTTGTATAGTGGGCTAGAGAAATTTGGTAGTGTGCTAATAAGGCCACTAGCGCAATAACCAAGTTACCCAGCGTGCTAGGCGCTATGTCGGCATAAAAATATGCAATTTCTTAAATTTACTTAACCACTATAAAAAAGTCTAATACAATAAGTAAAGTTCTAAACACACTCAAAAACATGTTAAATGATATCAGGAACCTTGGGAAAGGTCTCGCGGGTTCGGATATGAATTTTGAGGTGTTGGGAGGTCAGAATAGCTAGGAAATTTATGTGGATTATAAGTAAATTGATTGAGATATTTATTTGCATTTCATTCCCGTTTTGTTATTGATTCCAGTCATTTGGACTGATTTGCCTATTGTATTCTATATACTATGGCTTGTTTCCTCTCTCATTTCACGAGTTTGCTATCATGGTATAGATTGTTGGTTAAATGGTTTAAATGACTATAAATCATGTGCTATGTCATTTTTGATTGTTCATACATATGGTTAAATGAAATAACATGCTATTAGGTAGGTGTTACATAGTATTGTAAATCTATTTCCCATTGTCCATTAGATATGCAATTGCTTTGTTGGATTCTCAAACCATGTTATCTCTTGAAATATGAATGTAGTTTTGGTATTTAGGACCATGAAATGATAAAGGTGTTGCGACACACGGGGGTCACTAGACTTCCGGGGTGATCGGGACCACTCCACTAACTTAGGTAACATCACAGGGGTATAGGACCCATTGTTGTTAGCAAGTATAACTTAGGTGACATCACAGGGTATGAGACATAGGGTTGTTGGCAAGTATACATCGCAGGTGATTGGCATTTGGGATGATTATAAAGGCGTAGAGCACAGTTCCAACCTTCACAAAGATGTAGAGCTCGGATCCATCCTTACATAGTGGAAAATGCATTGGGATAGGACTCCCGGCCGACCGATCCTAGATCATTACTACTTAGCCGAGTATCGATTTCGTTTTGTTTAACTGGAGTATCTTATAACATGATTTCATTTCAGCATAGTTACTTTTATTATTCTTTTAGATACTTGTATATTTGGAAATGTGAACAAATGTCTATCAGTGTTACTTTCTACTTTTCTTTACCCACTATTTTTTTATGACGGTGGGTGCAGATCCATCGAGTAGAAGACCAGGTAAAGAGAAGATCGGCGACTACCACTAAGCCAGTTGAGTGCTGCTACAACGAATTTTTTAGGTTTTGACTTTGTTGTATGACTTTTATGTCTTTCACATACTTTTGGGGTTGTATATATTATGGGTTGAGAGTTAGTACTCTGACCAAATACATGTCGATATATTATCATCGTTTATTATATATACATGCATGTGATCTTTATTCCCTAGTTTTCCCTAATTCTTAGGAATCATGCTAAAAGCTTCCGCTGAATAAACTTTAAATTGGTAAATTTTAGTTAACTCTTATTTATTAATTGACATAAGATAAGAAAATGATTATTTGAAAAATTAACTAGTAAGAATAAAGATTTTGGAAAGGCTGACTAATTCCTTGTTAAGTCCTACTTGGTGAGGTTAGGGGTTATTGACGGGATGAGGCCGGGCGGTGCCCTAATTTGAGAAGGGGTCATCACAAGTCGCATCAGAGCCTAGGTTTGTAAAGCCTAGGTTTATAGAGCCTAAGTTTACAGAGCTTAGGCTGTGGAATGTAGTTATTCTAGAAAATGGTACCAAAGCTACAGTTAGTAGTAAAAGCCAAATTTTCTAATAAGTAACAAATAAAATTTAAACAATAAAACATAAATTTAATTGTGGAAACTAGATGATCCTTGCCTAGAATCCATTAGTTGGGAAGTGAGTGAAAGTGAGGTGGGGATATCTTATATGTACATGTTAGTTCCTATATGTATATATATGCGTTATCTACGTAGTAGCTGATTCGCGTTTGCTATCAACTTGCAGACATCGATGGCTGATTCACGCGATAGTGGGAAGTAGGTGCTAGTGGCAGCAAACCTCCTATTCCATCAGCTAATGATTTTTAGAGGATATCTGATCGAGTAGCTGCTCAAGGGCAACAATTAGTGGATTTCATTTCCATAATGACATCACGTTTTTCTCCATAGCACAGACATCAGCCCCTACTACTACTACTACTACTACTACTACTGACTACTACTACTACTACTACTACTACTACTACTACTCACTCTCTGCTTGCTCTTTGCTGCTTTTTTGCTGCTGCTGCTCACTCTTTGCTCTCTTCTCTGCTGCTGCTGCTGCTCACTGCTGCTCTTTGCTGCTGCTGCTGCTGCTCTTTCTGCTGCTGCTGCTGCTGCTCTGCTGCTGCTTGCTGCACTGCTGCTGCTGCTGCTGCTCTGCTCTGCTGCTTTTGCTTTGCTCTTTGCTGCTCTCTTTCTGCTCTTGCTCTGCTTCTTTCTTTCTCTTGCTGCTTCTGCTGCTTCTCTGCTTCATCTTTCTCTGCTGCTGCTGCTCTGCTGCTGCTGCTGCTGCTGCTGCTGCTGCTGCTGCTGCTGCTGCTGCTCTGCTGCTGCTCTTTGCTCTTTGCTGCTGCTGCTGCTGCTGCTGCTGCTGCTGCTCTTGCTCTGCTGCTCTCTTAAACTCTTCTCTTCTGCTCTGCTCTGCTGCTCTTCTCTCTGCTGCTGCTCTCTGCTGCTCTTGCTCTTTTGCTCTTTGCTTGCTGCTCTCTTTGCTGCTCTTTCTCTGCTGCTCTTGCTCTTTGCTCTGCTCTGCTCTGCTTTGCTCACTGCTCTTTGCTCTCTTGCTCTCTTCTGCTGCTCTTTGCTCTGCTCTTTGCTCTGCTTTTTCTTCTTCTGGCTGCTGCTCACTCTTCTCTCTTTCTGCTGCTCTTTGCTGCTGCTGCTCTGGCTCTGCTGCTGCTGCTTTGCTGCTGCTGCTGCTGCTTGCTGCTCTGCTGCTGCTGCTGCTGCTGCTGCTGCTGCTGCTTGCTGCTCTGCTCTGCTGCTTTCTTCTGCTCTTCTCTCTTTAGCTCTTTGCCTCTTTGCTGCTGCTCTGCTCTTGCTGCTCTTCTTCTTTGCTCTCTTTGCTCTTGCTCTTTGCTGCACAGCTCTTTGCTCTTTGCTCTGCTCTTCTGCTTTCTCTCTCTTTGCTGCTGCTGCTGCTGCTCTGCTGCTGCTGCTGCTGCTGCTGCTGCTGCTGCTGCTGCTGCTCTTTCTGCTGCTGCTGCTGCTGCTGCTGCTGCTGCTGCTGCTGCTGCTGCTGCTGCTGCTGCTGCTGCTGCTGCTGCTCTTTGCTCTGCTGCTCTTTCTGCTGCTGCTCTTGCTCTGCTGCTGCTGCTGCTGCTGCTCTGCTGCTAACATCATGTCTAACTCTCTTTATCATCAATATAATAAATGCTCTGCTCTCTTTGCTTGCTCTCTGCTGCTGCTGCTGCTGCTGCTGCTGCTGCTGCTGCTGCTGCTGCTGCTGCTGCTGCTGCTGCTGCTGCTGCTGCTGCTGCTGCTGCTGCTGCTGCTGCTTTGCTCTCTGCTCTGCTGCTCTGCTGCTCTTTCTTTGCTCTCAACGCTCTCTCTGCTGCTCTGCTGCTCTGCTTCTGCTCTGCTCTTGCTCTCAACTGCGCTCTTCTTCTGCTGCTTCTTTAGCTTTCTCTCTTCTTCAACATCTCTCTCTCTCTTCTGCTCTTTGCTCTCTTTCTTTTTAGCTTTCTTCTCTTTTGCTCTGCTCTTTGCTCTGCTAACTGCTGCTGCTGCTCTTTGCTGCTCTCTTGCTGCTTTCTGCTGCTCTCTTTGCTGCTGCTAATGCTGCTTCTGCTCTCTCTTCTCTTTGCTCTTGCTTGCTGCTCTGCTGCTGCTGCTGCTGCTCTCTTGCTGCTGCTCTTTCTACTCTGCTGCTGCTGCTGCTGCTTGCTGCTGCTGCTGCTGCTGCTGCTGCTGCTGCTGCTGCTGCTGCTGCTGCTCTGCTCTGCTGCTGCTGCTGCTCTGCTTGCTGCTTTGCTGCTGCTGCTCTCTTCTACTCTTTTCTTCTCTTGCTCTTTCTTCTTGCTCTTTCTTCTGCTTTCTCTTTGCTTCTTTCTTTCTGCTCTTTCTTCTTTAGCTCTCTTTCTCTTTGCTCTTTGCTGCTTTGCTGCTCTGCTGCTGCTGCTCCTGCTGCTGCTGCTGCTGCTGCTGCTGCTGCTGCTGCTGCTGCTGCTGCTCTCTTCTGCTCTTTCTGCTGCTGCTGCGCTCTTTGCTCTCAGCTCTTGCTTTGCTTCACTCTTTGCTCTCTCTTGCTTTCTTTTCTTTCTGCTCTTGAGCTGCTCTCTTTGCTCTCTTTCTTCTTTGCTTTGCTCTTTGCTGCTGCTCTCTTGCTCTCTTTGCTCTTTTGCTGCTCTCTTGCTAGTTGCTGCTGCTTCTTCTTTGGTCTTCACTCTTTTCTCTTCTTTCTGCTCTTGCTGCTGCTGGCTCTTGCTTGCTGCAGCTTGCTCTTGCTGCTCTTTGCTGCTCTGCTGCTGCTGCTGCTGCTGCTCTTGCTGCTGCTGCTCTGCTGCTGCTGCTGCTGCTGCTGCTGCTGCTGCTGCTGCTGCTGCTGCTGCTGCTGCTGCTGCTGCTGCTGCTGCTGCTGCTGCTGCTGTTGCTCTCTTTGCTGCTTTGCTCTTTCTGCTGCTCTTTGCTCTCTTGCTGCTCTTTCTTCACTCTTGCTGCTGCTGCTTCTGCTCTCACTGCTTCTGCTGCTGCTTTGCTGCTGCTGCTCTCTGCTGCTGCTCTTGCTGCTGCTGCTGCTGGCTGCTGCTGCTGCTGCTGCTGCTGCTGCTGCTGCTGCTGCTGCTGCTGCTGCTGCTGCTGCTCTGCTGCTGCTGCTGCTGCTCTTTGCTGCTGCTGCTGCTGCTGCTGCTGCTGCTTGCTGCTGCTGCTCTCTGCTGCTGCTGCTGCTGCTGCTGCTGCTGCTGCTGCTGCTGCTGCTGCTGCTGCTGCTGCTGCTGCTGCTGCTGCTGCTGCTGCTGCTGCTGCTGCTGCTGCTGCTGCTGCTGCTGCTGCTGCTGCTGCTCTGCTGCTGCTGCTGCTGCTCTTCTCTTTCTCTGCTGCTCTCTGCTGCTGCTCTTGCTTGCTGCTCTTTTCTCTCTGCTGCTGCTGCTGCTCTTCTGCTGCTGCTGCTGCTGCTGCTCTGCTGCTGCTCTGCTGCTGCTCACTCTTGCTGCTGCTGCTCTTCTTTGCTCTGCTGCTCTTTGCTTCTCTTTCTCTTTCTCTCTTCTGGCTCTTCTTTCTCTTTGGCTCTCTTTCTCTCTTGCTCTTCTGCTCTTTGCTACTTCTGCTTGCTGCTCTTCTTTTCAC
Organism: Stephania cephalantha; assembly: GCA_039657325.1. NCBI lineage: Eukaryota > Viridiplantae > Streptophyta > Magnoliopsida > Ranunculales > Menispermaceae > Stephania > Stephania cephalantha. The sequence continues at coordinate 41,799,996 of CM077569.1, read as the reverse complement.
TTGCTGCTCTTTGCTCTGCTGCTGCTTTGCTGCTCTCTTTCTGCTCTTGCTCTTTTGCTCTTTGCTCTTGCTCTTTGCTCTTGCTCTTGCTGCTGCTCTGCTGCTGCTGCTCTTTAGCTGCTGCTTTCTGCTCTTGCTGCTGCTGCTGCTGCTCTGCTGCTGCTGCTGCTGCTCTGCTGCTGCTGCTGCTGCTTTCTTTTCTTGCTCTTTATCTGCTGCTGCTTCTCTGCTGCTGCTGCTTTGCTGCTGCTGCTGCTCTTCTTTCTTGCTGCTGCTGCTGCTCTTGCTGCTCTTTGCTGCTCTGCTTTGCTCTCGCTCTTTGCTTTGCTCTTCTTCTCTGCTGCTTTGCTTTGCTCTCTGCTCAACTCTGCTTTCTTCTGCTGCTGCTCTTTCTCTCTTGCTTTCTGCTGCTGCTTATCTTGCTGCTCTTGCTGCTGCTGCTGCTGCTGCTGCTGCTGCTCTTGCTGCTCTGCTGCTGCTTGCTGCTTGCTGCTTTGCTTTAACTCTCTTTGCTGCTCTCTTTACTGCTCTTGCTCTTCTGCTGCTCTTTGCTTTCTTTCTCTTTTTCTTTGCTTTCTTTCTCTTCTCTTGCTCTTCTGCTCTCTGCTTTGCTCTTCTGCTGCTGCTGCTCTTTCTCTGCTGCTGCTGCTCTGCTCTCTGCTGCTGCTGCTGCTGCTGCTCCTACTACTACTACTACTACTACTACTACTACTACTACTCCCATATTACCGACGACAACCTTGACTGAGTACGGACTATCTATACCGATAGTGACAGCACTAGCCATAGAGATAAGTTATACACTGTCTTTCATACCTACATCTCCAAGCTCGTCAATAGAGGTTTAGTTAGTGAAGGATTTCCTTACACTGAAGCCATTTTACTTTGATGGTCAGCGAGACTTTGAGAAGATTAAGAAGTGGGTTTTATCTCAAGAGAAGGTGCAAATAGTCTTTAGGATTGAAGACAAACTTCAAGCTGAGATTTCTTCATATACGTTGTAGAGGGACACTGATGTTTGGTGGCGTGCGACGATAGCTTCTGAAGGTGAGTTTAAGTCTTAGGATGCCTTTAAGAAGAAGTTCTACCGGCAGTAATTCCCACATGTAGTGATGAAGAAGTTGAGGAATGAGTTTATGAACCTGAGACAAGGAGTTGATGAGTCGGTGATGAGCTATATGGACATATACGGCTATCTAAGGCAATTTGTTGGAGATCAAGTGAGAGACGATTCAGAGGATGTAAACCACTTTGGAGATGGACTAAGGCCAGATATATGATTTTATGTAGTTAGTTCAGGTGCTAGGACTTTGGGTGAGATTTATGAGTGTGCACTTTCTCACGAGACCTATTATCTGAGCAGAGTTGTCAATAGGACACGGATAGGACTAGCATTGACCCCAGATCAAGTTGCAGAGTTTGAGAAGAGGAGACAAAAGGGCAAGGGACCGATTAGATGGGAAAATGGTTCAAAGGGTCGGGGACATCTACATCGGTTGTACCCTATGTATCATCCCCTACTCTATTGCAAAGTGTAGTTGGTAGACTTCCCTTGCCACCACCATTCAGAACTGTGTTGCTAACCCCTACTATTTTACTAGCTATACCAGCACCACCATTGCCATGTCAGCAACAGCAGGGTGGTAGATGTAGAGGCAGAGGTAGAGGTAAAGGTTGAGATGTTTCCCGACAGGGACAAAGACAGACACATGCCCGGATCATACATAAATTCGGTGTAGGCCGATTACTTAATTCAGATGTTGACAGGTTGGGCACGTGATTCAAGATTATACACGACCCGGTAGCCGTGGTTCCACAAAGAGTCGAGAGGGTGTATACATGGTAGCACAACTTAATACATATGCCACACGAGGACTCATTGAGGGTATGGTTTTCATTTGTGGTCACATGATAGGCATCTTAGGGTTGACACCGGTTAGAGTTAGCGTACATTTGATTTTGAGTACTACATCCGGGGATAGGGTTTACCCTAATTGTCTTGTTGAGGGATGTCCAGTAGAGATATGTAAGGTAGAGTTACCTACATACATTAGGGTTCTTGAGTTCTTAGACTTTGACGTGTTGTTAGGGATGGATTGGCTAGCAGGGTATCATGCTAATATCAAATGTTTCAATAAGATATTAATATTTGAGATTTTAGGGTGTCCGATGCTCACATAAAGTGGAAGTACACCGAGAACTGAGGGCACTAGAGGTCGATTTGTGACTAGTGGAGAGATGGATACTTAGGTAGCATTGTATACTGTGGGAGAAAGTCAAGGACCTAGACTTGAGGAGATTCTGATTGTGTGCGAGTTTCCAAATGTGTTTCCGGAGGACTTACTTGGCTTACCAACACCGAGAGAGATAGATTTTATAAATTGAGTTGGTACTAGGCACCAGACCTATTTTTATATTGCCATAATGCATGGCTCCGAGAGATTAGAGGAGTAGAGGAGGAGTCAGCTTCAGGATTTGGGACGGAAAGGATTCATCACATTTTCTATCATGGGGAGCACGTGTCCTATTTATGAAGAAAAATGATGGTACTTTGAGGCTGTGTATTGACTATAGACAGTTGAACAAGGTCACAGTCAGGAACAAGTATCCATTGCCACGGATCGATGATTTATTTGATCAGCTGGGACGAGCACAATTTTTCTCCAAGATAGACCTACGATCATGGTATCATCAACTTAAGATCAGGGATGAGGATAGGTCCAAGATAGCGTTCAGCATGAGATATGGACACTATCAGTTTACAGTCATTCCATTTGGTTTGACTAATGCTCCTGCCATGTTTATGGATTTGATGCATCGGGTGATGAGACCATTTCTTGACAATTTCGTGATAGTTTTCATTGATGATATATTGATATATTCAAGGATTTGAGAGGATCACAAGTAGCACCCCAGGGAGATGTTACAAACTTTGAGGGAGTAGAGAGTATACGTTAAGTTTAGTAACTGTGAATTTTAGCTGTCAGGTGTCAAGTTTTTAAGACATGTTGTTGGAGCAGCAGGTATTGCTATATATCCGACCAAGAGTCAAGCTATTATGGATTAGCCAGTATCGACGTCAGTTACAAAAATTAGGAGTTTTATGGGGTTAGCAGGATATTATCGTAGGTTCATGAAAGATTTCTCGAAGATTGATTCACCGATTACCAAATTGACCCATAAAAACATCAGATTTGATTGATCCAAAAAATGTGATGAGGCATTTGTTCAGTTGAAGAGGTTGTTGACTACCGCACTAGTATTGATATTGTCAAAGACTTGATAAGGCTTCTTGGTATATAAAAATGCTTCTCATATATGTGTAGGTTGTATTTTGATGCAGGACAGAGGTTTTGTGGCTTATGCATCCACACAATTGAAGATACATGAGAAGAATTATCCCACTCATGACTTAAAGTTGGCAGCGATGGTATATGCTCTAAAGATATGGAGACATCATCTATATGGAGAGAGGTTCATATTCTGTATTGATCACAACAGTTTGAAATAACTCTTTACACGTAAAGAGCTGAACACGAGACATTGCAAATGGTTAGAGTTTCTAATGGACTATGACTTTTCTATGGAATATCACCCAAGAAAAGCTAATGTAGTTGGTGATGCACTAAGTAGGATACCGACTGGAGATGCCAATATTGTTAGATGTCATATGATGCATGAGTATGGATTACTCGAGGTAGCAGAAATGATGAATCAATCGGATATTTCTACCGACATCCAGGTGATGGTTTGTGCACAGATGAGGCTTCATACGACTTCTATATAGAGAGTGTCAGAGGGTTAGAGAGTCGACATTCTATAGCCAAGGTTCTATGAGTTAGTGCAGAATACTGAATGTACTTACTAGACAGAAACGACGGATCAATGTTTAAGACTTAGAGGCAGATTGTAGATATCGCCAGTAGTAGAGCTGAGAGAGATTCACATCGTTCCTAATTTACTATTCATCCAAGCATGACCAAGATGTACCATGACATGAATAGGAATTTTTGGTGGTCTGAGATGAAAGCGGATGTATCAGAGTTTATAAAAACTATTGGATCTGCCAACAGGTGACAGTTGAACATCGTAGACCTGGAAGATTATTATAGTCGCTTCCCATTCTATGATGGAAATGGGAAGACATAGTCATAGACTTTGCCAAAGGATTGTCGAGGACTGACCGTCAACACTATTCTATCTGGGTGATTGTGGATAAATTGATGAAATCTGCACATTTCATACCAGTTGCAGCTCACTACACATTTGACCAGTTGAGTATACTATTCGAGAGGGAGATTATCAGGTTGCATAGGGTACCATTGACTATTACGTCAGACAGAGATGCTATGTATACATATAGGATGTGGTAAAGTATGCAGGAGCAATTATACGCACTTATAGTTCAGCCAAACCTTTCACCCTCAGACTGATGGGCAAACTGAGAGGTTAATTCAGGTTCTCGAGGATATGTTCAGGCTTGTGTACTTGAGTTTGGCGGATCATGGGAGGAGTACCTATCGTTGTGTGAGTTTGCATACAACAAAAATTATCAAGCTAGCATTGAAATATCGCATTTGAGGCTTTATGTGGCAGACCGTGTCGCTCGCCATCTTGTAGGGTTGAGCCAGAGGACCAGGAGTTAGTGGGGCCTAAAATTGTTGTTGATCACAGAGAGAAGGTACTACAGATTTGCCAGAGGCATAAAGGAGCCCAGGAGAGGCAAAAGAAGTATGCAGACACGTATCGCAACGATCTCACATACAACAAGGGAGCCTTTGCGTATTTAAAGGTATCTCCTCATAAGGGTCTTCAAAGGTTTGGTTTGAAAGTAAAGTTAGCAATGAGATTCACTGGGCCTTTCAAGATCAGAAGACGGGTCCGGAAGGTTGCTTATGAGCTTGAGTCCTCTACAGATGTTGGAGATTCATCTAGTATTTCATATTTTTATGCTACGACCGATGATTGAATTGGGCCAGATTGACTTGAGCGAGGATGTATCTTATGGGGAGCAACAAGTACATATCCTAAACCTAAGAGTACAATAGTTGAGAGGCAAGTCTATCCCGAAGGTGTTAGTCAAGTGGCAGTTCCATGGAGACTCGGAACTCACTAGGGAGTGGGAAGACTATATGCAAAATAGGTTTGCGTATCTTTTCGAGTCAGGTATTACTTTAATTGAATTTTGATTTCGATGACGAGATTTTCATTAGTTGGGAAGAATTTTCATGGCCCAAAATCCTAATCCGAGTTTAATTTCCTTAATCAAGTTCAGTGACCTATAGCGTGGGACTCGCATCGGCATACGTGCTGTGACCGAGGCAATGTGGCTGAGGTATATGTTATATTTGTCGTGATGTATGCCTAGTGTATTGTATATGTGTAGAATAATAAGTCACTCCTACTTGTTATAGGTGTTGAGACGTGAGTGGAGATGCGCCTCGAGATGCATGCGACGAGGAACCAGGGTACAAAGTGATATCGTAAGTTCATTTTAAGCTTAGTGTAGCTTATATAGTTGGAATAATGTTGCTATAGTTGATTATATATTAAATGTACCTAAGTTAGTTATTTAAAACAATAACCACTTGATATTCCTCGAGATACGTGTTGGCACATCTAGAAACCAAATGAGTTGGACATTGGTGTTAGTTAGAGATAATTAGTTGAGAGTAAGTGGGAAATGTGTGAAGTTAAAGGCCATTAGATTAGTCTCGGGATACTTATGTGTATGAAGATCAATGACTAACAATCAACCTTATCTTAATACATAAGATTGATTGATCAACACATGTAACCCAAACATTTCATTTCTTTAGCTTAGAAACTTAGAAAACTTACTGGAGAAGAGAAATCTTGCTAGAGAAAAAGAGATAAGCAAGGATTTGTGAAGGAAAAATTAGTGGGATTGGTGTAGTAGTTGATCAAACTAGGAGTTCATAAATTAGGTAATTCACTTACACTAACAACTTACTTAATTTGGTGAATTAGATGATATGTATGGTTGTTTTTATGTTGTTATTAATGTCTTAGGGCTCTGGAGATGTATATGAGAGTTTCTAAGGACTTGGTGAAGCCTATGTGTGGAGAAAACTCAGAAATCTTAGTGCATAATTCAGGGTTTTCCCATACATAGAACGCTAGGTAGGTAAGCAAGTGCACTAAATTTGTATAGCAAGCTAGAGAAACTTGGAGCGCGCTAATGAGGTCACTAGCGCGTTAGTTAAGTTACCCAACGCGCTAGATGCTATGACAGCATAAAAATATGTAATTTCTTAAATTTACTTAAACACTATAAACAAGTTTAATACCCTGAGTAAAGGTCTAAACACACTCAAAAACATGTTAAATGATATCAGTAACCTAGGGAAGAGTTTTGGGGGTTCGGATATGAGTTTTGAGGTGTCGGGAGGCCAGAATAGCTAGGAAATTTGTGTGGATTGTAAGTAAACTGATCGAGATATTTATTTACATTTATTCCTGTTTTGTTATTGATTCCAGTCATTTGGACTAATTTTTCTATTATATTCTATATACCATGACTCGTTTCCTCTCTTATTTCATAAATTTGCTATCATGGTATAGATTGTTGGTTAAATGGTTTCATTGACTCTAAATCGTGTGCTATATCATTTTTTATTGTTAATAAATGTGGTTAAATAAAATAGCATGCTATTAGGTAGGTGTTACATAATATTGTAAATCTATTTTCTATTGTGCATTAGATATGCAATTGCTTTGTTGGATTCTCAAATCATGTTATCTCTTAAAATATGAAAGTAGTTCTTGTATCTATGACAATGATATGATAGAGGTGTTGCAATAAACGGGGGTCACTAGACTTCCGGGGTGATCGAGATCTCTCCACTAACTTGGTTAACATCATGGGGCATAGGACCCGAGGTTGTTGGCAAGTATAACTTGGGTGACATCACGGGGTATGGGACCCGGGGTTGTTGGCAAGTATACATCGCAGGTGACTGACACATGGGATGATTATAAAGGCATAGAGCACAACTCTGACCTTCGCAGAGATGTAGAGCTCAGCTTCATCCTTACATAGTGGAAAAGGCATTAAGATAGGACTTCTGACCAACCGGCCCTAGAACATTACTATTTAGCCGGGTGTCAGTTTCATTTTGTTTGGCTGGTGTATCTTATAGCATAATTTCCTTTCAGCATAGTTGCTTTTATTATGCTTTTAGATACTTGTTGTATATTTGGAAAGGTTAACAAATGTCTCTTAGTGTTACTTTCTACTTTCCTATACTCACCATCTATTTTATGACGGCGGGTGCAGATCCATCGAGTAGAAGACCAGGCAAAAAGAAGATCGGTGACTACTTCTGAGCAGCGAAGTGCTTTGCTACATCGGATTTTGTAGGTTTTAACTTTGTTGTATGACTTTTATATGTCTTTCACATACTTTTGGGGTTGTATATACTATGGGTTGGGAGTTGGTACCCTAACCAAATACGTGTTGATATATTATTGTCGTTTGTTGTATATACATGCATGTGAGCTTTATTCCCTGGTTTTTCACAATTCTTAGGTCTCATGTTAAAAGCTTCCGCTAAATTGTTAAGACTTCCGTTGAATAAACTTTAAATTGGTAATATTTAGTTATCTCTGATTTATTAATTGAGATAAGATAAGACAATGATTATTTCACAAATTATCTAGTAAGAATAAAGATTTTGGAAAGGCTGAGTAATTCCTTATTAAGTCCTACATGGTGAGGTTAGGGCTTAATGACGAGATTAGGGCTTAATGAAGGGGTCGTCAAAGCAAAGAAAGACTCTTAAGCCTTCTTCTTTCCCTTAGACGAAGCGCTAGGCTGCGAACCTGAAATGTTAATTAGAGTGAGCACTCCAACTTGCTCTGTAAGTTAGGATTCACATAAGTATCAACAATCCATATCATATTCAAGAAGAAATGCAATACCAATATGAACCAATCATAGCTAACTTGATAATGAAAAACATATAAATCAATATATATAGGATTGCAAGTCATTCAGTCATTGGCTATTACACTGTGACTCATTTTTTATTTGCAAAACTAGGGGTCGATTACCCATTGACACCATTAATGTGATTGCTACACCAATACATTGGCCAATGTGTCGTCTAGTCCACCCATTAATGTCCAATGGTTCTATACTAAACCCTATAGTGAATGTGTAAATACAAGCAACCTATCTAGTTGAATAAGGTTTCATATATAGGCCAGGAACCAAATCCATATCCTATACAACATACCCTCAACTTTAAGATTTATTCTCGTCAATTACAAAATACATTGTTTTCCATTTTAGAGAATTTACATAATAGTGCGCATAGCACCCATTCAAGTCCATAAACTATTTGAACTACATAGACTTCATATCTAGGCAAAATTAATAATTAAGTGAATCCATACTTACCTCGAATAATGTTTCCTAAGTTTTGGTCTAGATTTACTAGTTCTCGGGGTACTTAAACCTTTCCCGGCATTTGAAAACCTAAAACGGACCATTTGAAATCAATTAATGTCCAATACACATCGTTTGGAACCCTTAAACTAGACCTTAAACCATCGTAAAAACCCATGAGAAAATTCAGCATTATTGTTGTTTTCTAGGGTAGGAGCACGCTCCCTGCTTTGGTAGAGCACGCTCCACCTTTTGGGTTCATCATCATCTGATGTTGGAGAGTGTTTCCTTACATCAAAGAGCACGCTCCATTATCGAGCGACTAAAAATCTGAATAGGGAAGCAACCCTGTTTGATCTCCTAATTCCATCCAAAACCTCTCCACAACTTCAGGGATGGCTTCAATCGAGGTCTTACACTCATACAAACCACCAAAAACCATATTTAACAAGATTTGGATGGAATTCATCCATCAATTCATTCATTCCACCATGAATCTTGATGAAAAACATTACCACTCAAACACCAAATCCATGGAATGGTCCCTCAAACTAAGATATGATGATTTTTTGATGAATTGTGGTTGATCTCTCCTACGATCTAATGATCTCCAAACCCTCACCAACTTCTCTCTTACTCTCATAATTGAACAGTGATAATTTAGAAGTGTTCTTGATTTACAAATATAGATTTTTCTTGAGATTCGCGTCGTGCAATCTCGAGTCTGATCTAATGGAAATTGTCTTAAAGTGACACCAATCACCAACGTGACACACAGCTTGACACAATCTTCACTTATTCGCATCTCGAGGTCCATCTATGGTTTAAATAAATCATTTTATCAAACTATATGATTTCTATTATTTTTATTTCAATTAATCCAATTAATTCACGTTACCACGTCACACAAACACCAAACAACATATAAACTCAAAAACATGCTAATCGAGGAACATTAGACTTAACCATGAGCCTAACTTGGGTTAATTAAGATCTAAATTATCGCTAATCACCTACTCAATGTAATAGATCATTAGAAAAATTGCGGCCAAAGTACGCTCGACAACTATTTCCAAAAATAATGGTTTATAACAATTTCAACTAGCTTTCAACGAGGTAACTTTGGGTTACTTTTTAACCTTGAAAACCACAACATTTGTCATACTGACTAAAAAGGAACTTGTAAAACTCATTTCATACTTTCCATAAACTTTAAGAACACTTAAATCAGATCATAAATAGAGGAGTTATTAACTTTCCAATGTAGAATATTAATAAGGCAAACTCTATTAATTTTGAACTAACGAACTTCTCCAAATTGAGACTTTTTGCAATTAAGTCCTCAAACTCAACATCAAACATAAGGAAACCACTCAATACCAATTTCAAAATATTTCCACAGCCCTTGGAGTCAATTTGGATAAAAAACAATAAACAATTCGTCCAAAATCCTAATGTAAATCAAGTTCAACTATGAAAACAACTTCAAAATAGCTCTCAACTGAATTGCATTAACTCGATTCATTGAAACCCTAACCCACGCAGATGGGATTTATTTCAATTTGGTGAAAATCAGACCTAAATACCAATTCATAATAATTTCTACCAATTCTGATGAAAATCCCGCGAGAGAAATCAAAAAATCATGAAAATTCAAAAGTAATTGTGAAAAAGTCAAGAATTGAGAACTTACCAAATTTCAAGCCAAATCCATTGTTTTTACTGCGGAAACTTGGCTCGAACTGATTATCGCATGACGCTCTATTAATTTACTGAGAGAAATCGAAAGGAAATCAGACGTAGGGAGATCATGGTGCGAAAGATCAAGTTGATAGGTTTAGAAACGAACAAACTAACATTGTTTTGTTTTTTTTTTATATTAAACACTTAGCTGCTTGCTTCAACAATTTATTTTTTTATTTATTAATTTTTGAAAATCCTTATTTTGACATGTTTTGACTTCCAGTGCTAATTTTGGATCCAATTTTTCACCGAATTGAGCTAAACTCTCGACGAAACAATCCAACTTTATAAACATCTATAATAATGATTTCGATCACACCAAAACCCCAAAAATATGAAATTTTGCCACAACTTAATGAAACCTTATGAACCAATCATCTTGCCATAATTTACCATACTTGCACCAATTTGAACCCAATCTTAACCTCGGCCACTATCGACCGACATGCAACTTAAGGCAAGGTGTCGCACTAACTCTGTTCTCATTTTACACTACCACAAATCCTGACTTGCACGTAAATCGAGGCAAAACCCTTACATGATACTTAACACTTTATTTATTAATTTTTGAGCAACGAATAATTTTTAATTTGACTCATGCCCTTCAGACACATAGTTGTAACCCCGTTTATGACAAAAATTAAGGATACACCTTAACACAACTCTGACTTTGTAATGTAATACCATATAATACATAAAATAATAAAAGATAACACTGACCTAGTGATTTCCCTTTTTCACCAATCCGAGTCCTAATTCAATACACATGTCGTTATTAAGACTCACTAATCTCATAATTAGATTACAATACAGGTTTCCCGAAATCAAGGATTTCACAACCTTCCCAACTAATATAAATTTCTTTTTTGAAATTTGATTAATGAAAAGATTTCCTGATCAAGCATAATAAGAACGTAGTTTTTAACAGGCAAGATCACTTAAAAGAAAACTCTTCTTATTTATATAAATCTGTTGTAATTCTTATGAGTAGATATCATTTGAAATGAAGCTCTTTATCTCTTATTCTTTGGTCCAGTGAAGAAGCTACAAATTTTTTTTGCCAATTCAGGTAGTTTTGAATTTCATGACGAATCATGTATTTAGCCTTACGGAACATCTCTAAAATTTTGCTTCAATTCTCATTTCAAGCCTTTAAATCTCATTCAATAGTCAATAAGATTTATCATATCTTTCTTTTCATAAGGCACTACTCATTCATGGTTAATGCATGTTGAGGATAAACAAAAAGGCTAAGTCTCCTTTATATAGCTTACGCTTAAATCAATTAGAGTTTTCCCCAATTCATGGTTAGACTAGTATATTATTACGGAACTCATAATAAGTCTTACCTAGCTTGGGAGATTTTTATTTGATACTCTCTACCATTTGCTTAGGTGCCCATTTATATATTCAAGTCCAATTAGACTAACTTAGCATAGGCAATAATTTATTAACTTCATGATATACTTATTATTTATTTATTTATTTATTTTAACATTGCCTAGCATATTTTGGTCGTGCACATCATTATATTGTCTAGCCTAACTTAGGTAGCTCTTAATATTTCATGTTTAATTACCTTAAGCATTTTTGCTAATTAAGTCAAGTAAATTAGAATATCTTTAGGGACTTAATTACTTGTTGTCTCAACTTAGCTTATGGATTTTTTTAAATAAGAACCGAATTAAACTAGTTAAGTCTCGCATTCTCCTGTCCGCACGCTACTGCACATCTCGATGTACTCATAGCTCTCGCAACTCATGCAAAACACGTTAAATAAAAAAAACTCGTGCGATGCTACCAGTTTAAATAATAATACATAGAAATAGCAAGCACCACACAAAAATAACTGTTACCACTCGGTTCTCGTACCTGAGTTCTTACCCGAAATTTTTACGTTGATGCTAATTATGGTCGGCTAATCCTACTTATTAAAGTGTAATCTAGTTTAATTAATCCAGGTCGTCACAATCTGGTTGGGCATTCTCAGTTGGAGTGATGGAACGTGAATCCCTGCCTTGCGTTCTTCTAGTCCTACATTGCTCAGATCCATAGATTCTTATGGCAATCTCGCGTTGGTTCTTGAACATGAACTATTAATGTCTTAAAGTTCTTATCTCATTGCTCAAGATCGACCCCATCATGGCCATTTCCATTTCTTCTGCATACATGCCAGTGAAGTCCTCTACATGTGGCTTTATGCTATGGCTCGTTTGCTTATTATACGAGGCATTCTTCATTTCTTCTTAATTTCTTAGGTTTTATGACCATACTCTTCTTCTATCCGTGGGCTCTCTCCTTTTACATGTTTTTTCTCTCATGTTCCTCCTCTAAATCAACATATCCCAACACCTTCTTAGTTTTTTCAATGACTTATTCGGTGATGGTTTTATCAGTGAAAACATCTAACTCTACCCATCTCAAGGAACTCGGCCTAGCTTGCAAAATTTGGTAAACATCAAGGGAAAAGGTTGTCCTTCATTTTTCTTAGTGTTCATGACGTTCCTAATCGATTCATAGATTATTCTTACTGGTTTGAGCCGCCTTATAGTTCACTATGTCATAGTGTTGTAAACTAGGTTGTAGGCTCGCGTTCAAGAAAAAACACCAAGCTTTGGTTGTTTTCTTAAAATATTTATCTTGGATGTGTTTTGGGTACCCATCTTTATCAAAAAGAAAACCATCCCCCGAAATAGCTTCTAAACTGTTCCTAATGGTTTCGTGGGAAAATCTGTGTCTATAAATATATTCAGGTTTTGGGCGTTATTTTGTCTCAAATGAAATTTCAGCCAATCATAATATTGGTTTATTCTTTCAGGTTAGTAGTCCACTGGTCTTTCTCGGACTATGACTATTATTTTATTTTCATCTTCGTCCCCATTTGCATATAACTCTCTTACTAATACTTCATACCCCATTTCAACCGAGGCCCCCGCGTCGTTATCGGTGTAGTAATCCCTAGTTAACAATGCATAGTACATTTCCCTTATTATGTTCAATATCTTAGGCCTGTATTTAACTTCATTTTTCAATAATAGTTCTATTGTTGCTAATGTTTCTCGTCATCCTAGCATTAGCTTTAGAATTGATGAGGTTATGGGAATGGAAAGAAACATTAGATGTCTCCTCAACCTCTCCCTCTCCCTCGGAATCGTCGTTAAAACTTAAAGGTGGAGAAGGTCTCTAGGTGCTCTAGTTTGGGAGTTAGTCACTGAAATCCCCGTTGGCCTAAACGATTTGGATGGAGCATTCGATTTTTTCTTGGGTTTCTCTACTAGTTGTGCCTTTCCCTTCTCTTCTCAAAAGCTTCTACCTCCCTCCTGCAATTGTTTCCAATTTCAAAACTCACAAGTTCAAAAGCTAAGGGAACCTGTAAATGATAGAAACAACATTTGCCAGAAATAATTCGGTAAAATTAAAGACATTATTTTAAAAGGAGAAATCAATTTGGAAAGCTAGTTTGAAATTCATCGGAAACTTAAAATAAAATTGGCATCGAAATGATAACTTAAATATAAATTTGAAAATCGGTTTTCTAAATATCGTAAAGCAATTAGGTGATAAATTGTAGTCTTTTCAAAAACGTAGCAACTTAAATTGAAATAAAACCATAACCAAACCCCTCTAACTCATTTTAAACTCGATTTATAAACAATTTTGCATTTATGTGTAAATATAGCTTAAAATTTCGAAATTGTTGAATTTGTAAAGCAATGATCAACGTGATCATCATTTCTCGTCTGTTGGAATCAATAAAACCATTTGTGCAAGACAATTAAATAAATTCTAATAAAAGAATTTTGAAAAGCATTGAAAAATTTGTGAAAATCTCTTAAATAAAAAATTTGTTAAAGTAAAGCGCGAAGATTGTTGTAATTACCTTTTTGGAGTAAATCTCTTAAGATTGAAGCTCTTGAACTCCTCTAGATCCTTCAAAGCTCTAGGTCGAAATTTCCTAAAACCCTAGTTTGGCTCGAAAACACCCCAAAATCGAAAGTTTTGGTTTGAATGAGACTAGGTTGAGGTGGGAATAACATAAATACTATGTGATTGTGCTTATAATAGTTGAATATAGGCAAGAAATTGAGATTTTTGTGATAGGGTGCAATGTTTTGCTAGTGTGAATGGTTTAGTGTGTGTAGTGATTTGAGGTTTTGGTTTTTTAAAACTAAAAATCGTGCCCAGCGATTCCTGTGTAAGTGGAATCGCTGGAAATCACTATACAAATCACAATTACGTGAGTTTTTGTTTATACCGAGTTAAGCATCAATCTCTCCCGTATGACGAATCGATAGGAATCGCCAAACTCCAAGTTTGTGGTAAATTTTCACATTTTTTGCTACCGATTTTGCAAGATATTCCAAGTGTTAATCCAAATCGCTAAGGAATTGCTAGGCCTATTTTACTATTTTTTTGTAATTTATCTCATAATTTACTTATACATCATTCATTAAACTAACATTAAGGTAGAATTGACTAAAAATCCAAAAGTTTAAGTGGGACATGTAACTAACTAAATGCTTTTATTAATTAAATAAATATATAAAAAATATAAAAAACAAGTAAATAATGCAACTTGTATAGATGCCATATAAGCAAAAACAACTCGATCACTCCCCCTTGATTAAAATTACCTTAGAGTTTAAATTCCGAAAGTATTTCCAATACAAAAGTCAAGAAGTGAGAAAAACATATTAACTAAACTAAACTAAATTCCAAATAAAAATAAATAAACATAGAATAAAAATAGAAAATAGGATGCCTCCTATAGAGAACTTTTGTTTATCATCGTTGGCTCGACTTAACCCTTCTTGAATTAGGTTGAATCTCTAAACTTAAATTTAAGATTTTCCATTCTCATGCCATTCTAGAAAGTGCGTGGTCTGCCATTAATCGTCAAAGTAATTGTTTTATTCAGAATATCCATAATAGCTTGTGTAGTAGCTAAGAAAGGTCATCCTAATAGTAAAGGAGGATCTTCATTGATAAAGTATGGCATTATCAAGAAGTATGTGGGAACGATGTTGTTGTCGAGTTGAACTGGCACATCTGTGACCATTCCTATTAATTGAATTGAAGTTCCATTAGGTAAAAAGAATCATTCAAAAACAAGTGAATTCAACTCCAATTAAGTGTTTAGAAAGAAATGCATGGGCATAAGACTTGAATTAGAGTTTGTATCACACTGAGCTCTATAGTACCAAGCTCATTTGATTTTAATGTGCAAGAGTATGCCTCCAGGATCATTTAGTTTATAAGACTCAAGTTCGGCCTTTTCATTTTCTTATTGTATGTGGATTTGGAGACTTCCGTCTTGTTAATACTAAATCATGTACTTGTACTAAATTGTCCTCGAATAATCCCTACGGTTTAATAATGGTATTATTTGCTAAAGTAAGATTAATAGGCGTATTATTTAACGATCCTATTTTCAATGATTCATAGAGTTTAAATGACATGACATTAATTGATGCTCCGAGATCACACATAGCAAATTCATCACATGAATTACCTATGGTGATGGATATGATAAACATTCTTAGGTCAGAACATTTCTCAACACATTCTCTTTTTAAACTCAGATAATTCTTTAGTAACTTCATTAAGAGTTGATTCCGTTAAAATCTTATTAATTTCTAATTTCTAAATGGTTCATATATATCTTATTTAGGTTCTTCCTCCCTACCATTCGCTAATCGATGTGAAACGATAAAATTAGAATGCGTATCTTCATTCGGTTCATAAATATTGTTTACTTTTTCTTGGTTAACTAATTCAGAATTTTGTAAAGATTTTTTGTAGGCTTCAACCTTGGCCAAATACCATGAGTATAGCCTTTCCAAAAAAGGTGTTTTCAGTTGCTCGGTCACCCATTCCGATTCTCTACTGGGAATAACATTTACCATCATCTCTTCTTCTTCTTGTTCTATTTTCTTAGGGATTTTGATTTTCTTTTTACATCTTTTTGGTATTTTTTCTTGCGTATTCATTTCTTTTTCATTTTCACAAAATAAAGCATTAACTTGTGTTTGATTATTAGTGTTCGTAGTTTGAGTAGTTACTTTAGTTTGATTACTTAACTTGTTGATTTGTAAAGTCATTTGATTTAATTGATTTGTCATCTCGTTAATGGATGTATTGATTTTAATTTGATTTTGAGAAACTTGTCTAAAGTTTTGATGACTTTGGGTCATAAAGTTTTGTAATATTGGTTTTAAATTTGGTTGTGTAGGTTGAGTAGTTTGTTGAAGTTGTTGCATTAGTGTAGATTGTATTGGTGCTATCGTTCTACAAGTGATATAATTTTAGTTTTGTGGGTCGTAGCTAAGATTTGAATTTGGTTTTTCGTTGCAATAGTTGTTGTTATTATATTGGTTTCTACGAGGACTAGAATATTGGTTCATAACCACATTGATTTTTCATTGTTATCTTCTTGTAAAGTGGGACACACATCCATAGGATGTGTAACGTCATTACAAAATCAACATAGTTTAACTTGATTTGATTTATCTTTTAATAGTAGCTTAACCATGTTAGATAATTCTTCAACTTTCTCGTCAAATTTACTACTTGTTTTATTATTGACATCATAAACTTTCTTTCTTTATGTATTAGTATTTTCACCATATTGTTTAATAACTTCTTTTTCTAGAGTTGGTGTAACATCGAATAATGATCTACCACATACGGTATCTAATAGTCTTTGTTCAAAATGATTTAGTCCTTCATAGAAATATTCTAATAAAGCTCTTCGGGTGTATCTATGTTGTAGACAAGATGAAATTAATCTTTGAAATATATTCCAAAACTCATTAAAATTCTCATCATCTTTCATTTTCACGACTGTGATTTGCCTTTTATAAGTAATAATTTTTCTTGCAGGCATATATTAATCTAGAAAAGCTTTTAACATTTGAGCCCATATGCTTTTCGAATCTTAAGGAAAATAAAATAATCAATCTTGTGTTTGAGCTTTCAATACAAAAGGAAAAGCTTTAAGTTTGATATGGTCTAACGTGCAGTCTTTAGGTTTCATCCCATTGACTTTGTGATGGTATTCCCTTATAAATTTTTTTGGGACTTAATTGTCCTTAACATATAAGTTAGGTAGCGCATCTAGATCTAAGTTCAAATTTGAGAAATCCATCAGGATAAGTAATACACATTGATTCGTAAGCAATGATATTTTGAATAGCTTGCCTAAAGTAAGTGCTCTATCGTTATTATTATTAAAGTTAAAGTTATTATTGACTTCCATTGTGGTAGGTTGATGTTCTATACGTTGTTGTTGTCTTAAGTTACAATTAAATGTCCTATCTACTTCAGGGTTAAACGGATGTAAGGATCCTGTGGAATTAGAATGATGAAGTGGATAGACTATACAAAGTCTAAAACTCTTAAAAAATTGTGTTTAAATCCCCTGAATAGCGCCAAAATTAACACGTGTTGTGCGAGTACAATAAATTTTCCCTCTTATTTTATACTTTTAATATTTTGTAGTAGTGGTAAGTGGAAATTGTTTCCACAAGGATTTATCAAACTTCTCTAAGAAAAAGTACTTTTAAAAGTTTTT
The DNA here is from genome assembly GCA_039657325.1 of Stephania cephalantha. Taxonomy (NCBI): domain Eukaryota; kingdom Viridiplantae; phylum Streptophyta; class Magnoliopsida; order Ranunculales; family Menispermaceae; genus Stephania; species Stephania cephalantha. Next base: position 41,782,267 of record CM077569.1, on the reverse strand, counting down.
ATTTTTATTATTTTACTTTAATTAATTAATTAAAACAATAATTAAACTAACTAATAATTAACTATAATATAATAATAATAATTAACTAACTATATTAACTTAACTAACACAATTCAAATTCAATATCAATCAAATAAATTCAATTCAATAATAAATAAATATCAAAACAAACATCTAGAACAATGAAAAATAAATCCGTTTGCATTCCAAACATGTTATTTCAATCAATATAGTTATGAGCATACTTTATAAAATACCATAGATCATTAAACCCTAATTATAAGTAAGTAAACAACCTTTAGCGAGCAATTTGTTCTCCTTATATCGGTGGAAAAGTTACGTTCTAATTTTATTGAGCTAACCTCTTTAAATACACAAAGACATTAACTTCACACAACAAAACCGCATTATACTTTATGAAAACTTTGAACTACTAAATCTAATACCTTCGAAAAGCTACTTCAATATCAGATTTAAATTTCAAGTTCACCTTGGATATCTAAATGGTGTTTGCCTTTCAAACAATTCTAGTTACTACTTTAAATAGATAATGAATCCAAATATCACAATACACATTCAAGACTATGTATGCAACACAAAGATCATGATTAAAATCAATAGATAATAGCCTATTAAATCAGTGAATGAAAGAATACGATTGGTTCAAAGCAATAAGCACACAATCATCTTATCATAACTACATAGAAAAATTGATCTAGTTCACATTTGGACTTTGTTCAGATTGATTAACTACTCACTCATAATCATAAATAACATTGCAATAATATAAACGAAAGACATAGATAAATACCTCTGGAATAAATACTTTAACTTTTCAAATCTTCTCCAAAAGTAATGAACAATAAAACAATAACTTAAACAATAAAGAATGACTTGTAGAGCAACGAAATATTGACCAATGTACTTAAGGGCAACTAATTTTGTAACCCTAGGGTTGTATTTATAGTATTCTAGGTAGTAAATGTAGCATCCCCTATCCTGATTAGGGTGATACTCAGCCTGAAACCCTAACTTAGCCCCGTTAATCATGTTAGACTTTACTAGAGCCAACAACCTCTCCTCTTACACCTAATAAACACCACTATATATCGAATATCGGTATAAAAAATATTGAACGCATCAAAAATTAAAAACTTTTTCGATAATTAAATATGATGTATAATACTAAATCAAACTGGAATAAACCTTGGTTATACAAAACCTCTCATCCCTTACGATATTAAGAAACTATAATTCAATACATATATATATATATATATAAGGGAGATTCATTACATAGAAAAGAAGATCAAGACTCTTAAATCTTCTCTATCTCGTAGTCGTAGTCGTAACGCTCATCAGTATTCTTGAAATGTTAATTTGGGGTGAGCGCTCCAACTTGCTCAGTAAGTAGGGATTCACATAGCCATCAACATTCCATATAATAATCAAGAATATTATGCAATAACAATATGCAACAATGTGAAGTAACAAGAATATGGAAAACATATAATTCAACAAATAATAGATGCATCAAACATCAATTACCATTACACTGTGACTCCTATTTTATTTATAAAACTAGGGTCGATTACCCACCGACGCCATTAATGCCCAATGGTTCTATTTGAAACCCTCTAGTGAGTATGTAATCCACGCAACCTATCGAATTGAGCAGGAGTTATATATAGGCCGGGAAGGTAACACATCTCCTATAAACATATTCCCGAAACTAGGAGTTACTCTCATAAATCGCATTAAACACTGTTTTCCATTTATTGAAAACCATCATAATGTACATAGTCCCCCATTCCAGTCCATAAACTATATGAACTACATATATTGAGATAGCTAGGCAACATTGATAAAATAAGTGAATCCATACTTACCTCGGTTTAGGTCTCTGTTATCAAATTCCTAAATTCTTCGCGTCACTCACTCTTTCCGATGATCCACAAACAATCACAAATCATTTGTGATCAATATAGGCCGAATTCCATGTTTAGAACCCCTAAGTTAGTCCCAAATACCTCAGACAATTTTAAGTAAATCACAGTATAGTTGCTGTTTTTTGGGAGCGCGGTTCCTTACTTGGTGGGCTGTGCTCAACCAACTGGGTTCATCCCAATTGATGAAGGTAGTGCGCTCCTTTGCTCGATAGAGCGTGCTCCACTCTGCATTGCCTCGACAGTGAACAGGGAAACAACCACTATTTCATTACCAAATCAACACCACAGCCTCAAATACTCTCCCAAATTATCAGGGAGGGCCTCAAGTGAGGTAACAACTCATTTCCAATTGTAACAACAACAATTAACTGAGAAATCATCATCTAATTATGAATTCAACTTCAAACTCAAAACTTAAACTCACAAAGATGATGATCTCTGATCCCCACCTGATTAAGCTCCTCATTTCCACTGGATAATCACTCACGATCCACTCCTCAATTTCCTAAACCCTCAGCTGCTCTCTCTCTTTCTCTCAATTTCTCGAATGATCGATTGATGAAATGAGGACAAGTTTGATACTTTTGGATTTATATATAAAGATTGTTTTCGAGATACGCATTGCGCTATCTCGAGGCTGATCAAGTGGTTAATGTGTTAAAATGATACTCCTCAAAGTGACACATTTTAACTCCATCAACACTTACGCTCATCTCGAGGTTGATCAAACAAATCATATAATTCAAACCAAACTTATAGTTATATATATTTATATATCAAATATGTATAAATATATATACTTCGTGCATTTTCTCGCTAATAAATTCATAGTACATGCCTACGAGTGTTCTCAGGTGTGCATATTCATTTTAAGACCCCCTCGTCGCACTTGGTGTATCGACTATTTATTGTTTATTTTCCAATTATAGGTTTGTATTAATTTTCCTATTAATCTACAACCTATAAAACCCATTAAGTATTCTAAACAAACACCAATCATCATACAATCCCATGCACATGCTAATTGAGGTATGTTGAACTTAACCACGTGCCTAACTTGGGTTAATTATGATTTGAATTAACATTAATCTCCAGCTTAAGGTAACAAGTTGTTACAATCTCCCCAATTTAAAGCAATTTCATCCTCGAAATTAAAGTAAACGTAGAATTAGTTATCATTTCGAAGAGAAATGGAAAATGTTTCTTCATATAAGATTCCCGCACCCAGGTTAGTTCCTTATCTCCATGAAATTGCCATTTCACCTTAACCAGAGGAATCTCTTTGGTTCTCAGCTTCTGAATCTTATGATTAAGTAACTGAATCGACTACTCGTCATAAAATAAGTCTTCATGAAGATCAAATTCATTCCAATAAATTGTTGGAGTGAATTGAGTCTCCATTTTGCAAAGCATAGAAACTTGGAAGACATTATGAACTCCGTCTAAATGAGGAGGTAACTCTAACCTGTAAGCAACATGACTTATCCTTTCCTGTACTCAGAATGGCCGGATGTACCTTAGAACTAGCTTACCTTGCAACCAAAATTTATAAAATCTTTTCATAGGTGGGACTTTCAACAGAACGAGATCTTCCTTTGAAAACTCCAACAACTTATGATATTTATCGGCGTATATCTTCTGTTTTAGCTATGCTATAGTCAAACGCAGGCGAATTTGATGCATTCTTTATATGTAGTTCCAAATAAACTTACATAGAGAAATGTATTTCTTCTAGTTACCACCAACTCCAAGACACAAGCTCGAAGCATATCCTCTAGCACCAAGATTAACTACTTAGGCTACTCATCAATTCGTAGAAAGTGTACCGTACTGAGGTTAAGAATAGTTCCCAACTGTCTCTACAATTCTCTCCATAATCTGGATGTGAATCTCAGATCTCTATCCGAAAAAATCGACACTAGAACTCCATAAAATCTCAACACCTCACGTATGTACACCTCACATAATTGGTCAAGCTCATATGGAAACAAACAAGAAATGCGCAGACTTCGTCAACTTGTTAACTACAACCCATAACGCATTGTGCTTACGCCGATTCAGAGCTAGACCGAAAATAAAATCCATTGATATATGTTCCCATTTCAACTCAAGAATAGGCAGCGAATGCAATAACTCTCCAGGTTTCTTATGCTCAGCCTTAACTTGCTAACATGTCTCATATCTCTTAGCGAACTCAACAATATCAATCTTCACCCCAAGCCACCAATAAACACACCACATTTCGTGAAATATCTTATTATTATCTGGATGAATAAAATAAAGAGATTTATGAGATTCCCGTAACAACTATTGCCTCAATTGATCCTGAGCTGGAATCCATAATATATCCTTGAGCCATAACATACCATCATAAGAAACTAACCAATCAGGATGATCCACCTTAGTCGTTAATCTTTGACATGCTAAATAATCCTGATTAGCTTTCTGACAATCAATCACCGCTGAATCATCTCCAATTCAGTCTGAATCTAAACATAGAAGATCAGATTAGTAGCTTTGAAATTAACTATCTCAATCGATGATGTGTTAGCTAAACTTACACAAATTATCATCATAGATGCTTCGTCAAGAAGTCTAAACTGAGAAGCTCTAGTGGTAGCTACATTTTCTCCATATATCTGAGTTGTAATTGCAGAGGGAGTCTCTTAATACATTTCTATGTAGTTCTAAATTACTCAGGCTCTAATTTAACTTGTATCATTACTTATTATCCTGCACCGACTGAGAACAAAGTAAAGCATACAATTTTTAAGGAAAACACCTCTACGTCAAATATATCGTAATAATATCAATAGCAGAGAGCTTACATAGTAAATATTTCTTCCAGTAACTAACATATTTCGAGTCACAAGCTCATAAACTATATTCTTTGGAATAAGATCAGTTGCAGATATATTGTGTCAAGATTGAGAAAGGTTCCTCCCAGCTATTGAACATTTCTTCCCCTACTGGGAAGCAAAATTTCAGCTCCTCACCAAATAATAATCTTGGTTCTCCATAACTCTAAACTCTTTCTACACATATATACCTCACTTACGTTTCCACGAGAATTTAAACCATAATATTGGCAAGAAACTTAAAAACTTTATCAGTCCTAAAATCACTACTTTAATAACCTTCAGTTATCATCACAATTTAGGTTAATCCATTATGAATTACTGAGAATGAGATTTCATTCATATATGACAAGAATAAGATAACCCTCCAGGTTAATATCACTTAGCTTCCACCTGCTAATATATCTCATATTTCTTTATAAAATTGACATTGTCAAAGATTTATTCTAGGTCACCAACAACTCATTCTTATCACAATGATTTTAGATTTCACCTGAATGAATATTTTAAAGAAATCCATGAGATTCTCATAACATTCTTGCCTCGCTTTTTGCTTCAAGTTCCAAGAACTTCCTTTACATGCTCAATGCTTTGATATGAGATTATCCATATAGAATATCAATAACTAGTAGTCAATCCTTGACCTACGTGATAATCTCAATCAATTTCTCAATAATTCTTCACTCAATTAATCATCATTAGCTCAGCTCTCATCTAAGCTATAAAAAATAGACTTGTAGTTACAAATCCAGACAACTTAACTAATGATGTGCCTACGCAGGTCTTCAATTAGTCACTAGTATTTATCTCTCTTAAGAGATATTACTGAGTAACTTTTATGATAACTACAGCCCCTGTCTTTTTCCTATTCAAGGCATTGTCAACACAATCACCTTAATGAGTGATGTTTCAAAGCGACTTCCTAATATTTAGGAAATTCAAGGTATTAATTTTACCTTCCATTGTTATCACTCTGACAATTTCACTTTTCAAACTTCCACAATTTGAAACTCACTGCTTTAACTTTAAACACATCCACTGGTTTTATATTTTCAGGTCATCTTTTAATGAATCTTATAAGGTTCTAATTAATCTCTAAGAATGATTAAAAGACTCTCAACAACTTTTCCTCTTATTTACAAGTGATGCATTTCCATTTTTGGTACAACTACCAAATAGTTATCTTAAGATTATCAATCCCAATAGTTCTTCTCAAAATTCTGAACAATATATACAAATAGAAGTATAAGATGCAATTTTGCTTTATTGTGTCACCACACATTCTTACCTAAATAAGAAGTCTTAGGATGAACTTCTAACTTCTTCCACAATTTAGGTATCGTCGTGTAATTTATTTAGTCTACTTTCCTTTAAGGCATCCTTGTATCTAATTTTAATTTACAACAATCCTCATTCTTGAGTTAACTAAACAAATTACACAACGATATCAAAGATCCTTGGATCAATCATTTGTAATATTTAATTATTTCAAGCTTACCTTTCTCTTTTACCTTTGTGTTGAATATATGACAATCTCAAACTGTCTCAATCATAGTCAAATCCTCTGATTTGTTGTTAACATTCAACATTCTTACAATTAATTAACATTTGAAACTTGGTACTTGCATTTGCAAAATCTGGTCTGAACCAATTTACCTTCACAATTTACAATTTTGTACAGTAATGCTCGTGCATCCTCTAAGTCTTCAAAGATTTCATTCTTGTTATTATTGATACACAATAACAAATTAATTAAAATAGGTTTTTAAAACTCGACACCTTTCATTTACGAACATAGCATGAGTTCTAGTAAGTTCTAATGGTTTCCACCATTTACTTAAAGTTATCTAGCAATTTCTTAAAATCATCTTTAAATATATCCTTAATTCTAATTATACCACTGTGACAACCATATCTCAACTAACTTTTGAGAACAACTGATTTTAACTCATTGTCAGAATGAAGTTTAACTACGTTAGTGGTTTCCTAACCTCAAATAGGATTTTATCATTAACCACTAATTTATTTACTAAATAACTTTATTTATTTATCTACTAGGCCCAATACTAGCATTAAATCATATCTCTAAGTTTGTTACCATCTTTGAGTTTTCCCCAAAGTTATTCAATAATCCATGATTTCATAAATCACATTCTCCTATTACACATCTCAAGGTCTAGATCCAATAGATATTTCTTCACTAACTATTATTTATCTAATAATATCAGCAAGAAAAGACCATTGACAACAGTAAAGAGGAGAAGAGTTTAATTTCATCTTTATAAGTTTTCCATATGTCTTTCTTTTTCAGTTTTCTTAAGGATAAGATTCTCCTGAACTCTTACCCCCAAAACTTCCTCATATCATGAGAAATTGATGGAGTTCAACCATCTTATCATTATTATGGAAAGACAAAACTATTATATATGCCACGTAGTATAATACAACAAATAAAATATCTCATTCTTTTATCTTTTTGTTACCCCCCAAAATCACGATAAAACCATTTATTACATCCTAAACTTCTTCGTAACTCGAGACAACTCTCAGAGTTAATGAACTATGGTATGGTACTAAGATATATTAGAAGCAATAACCTAAAGCTTCAATACCAAACTGTATCAGAGTTATCACTTATTTCTAACTAACTAGGTTATTCTCTGAAATAAACTTTAATACCACACTATATCAAAGTTAATAACCTTAAACTTTAGAGTAGGCTCTGACCAGTCTCCGATACCAAACTATACCAGAGTTATTAAATGTAACAAAGCCCTTAAACTCAATCTCTGATACCAAACTGTATTAGAGTTACCATTTAACTCGAAAGTGATAAACCTTGGGCTCTGATACCAAGCTGTAGCATCAACTAACCCGATTAGGGCGATACTCAGCCCAAAACCCTAATTAAGCCTCGTTAATCCCGGTAGACTTTACTAGAGTCATCAGCCTCTCCTCTTACACCTGATAAACACCATTGTATATCGAATATCGATGTAAAACAAATATTAAATGTAGCGGAAATTAAAAAAAATTTCGATAATTAAATACGATATACAGTACTAAATCAAACCGGAATAAACCTCGATTATACAAAACCTCTAATCCCTTGCAATATTACAAAACTGTAATTCAATACAAATATATATATATGACAAGGGAGATTCATTACATTGAAGAGAAGATCAAGACTCCTAAATCTTCTCTATCCCTTAGTTGTAGCGCTCGTTCGTATTCCTGAAATGTTAATTTGCAGTGAGCGCTCCGACTTACTCAATAAGTAGGGATTCACATAGCTATCAACATTCCATATAATAGTCAAGAACATTATGCAATAATAATATGCACCAATGTTAACTAACAAGAATATGGAAAACATATAATTCAATAAATAATAGATGCATCAAACATCAATGACTATTACACTATGATTTCTATTTTATTTATAAAACTAGGGTCGATTACCCATCGACGCCATTAATGTGATTGCTAGACCAACACATTAGCAAATGTGCTCTCCAGCTAATCCATTAATGCCCAATAGTTCTATACGAAACCCTTTAGTGAGTCCACGCAACCTATCGAATTGAGCAGGAGTTATATAGAAGTCAGGAAGGTAACCTATCTCCTATAAACCTATTCTCAAAACTATGAGCTACTCTCGTGAATCATATTAAACATTATTTTTCATTTATTGAAAACCACCATAGTGTACATAGTCCTCCATTCCAGTCTATAGACTAGATGAACTACATATACTATGATAGCTAAGCAATAATGATAAATAAGTGGATCCATACTTACCTCGATTTTGGTTTTCGTTATCAAATTCTTAACTTTTCTGAGTCACTCACTCTTCCCGATGACCCAAAACCTATCACAAATCATTTGATATCAATATAGGTCTAATTCCCTATGTTTATAACCCCTAAGTTAGTCCCTAAGACCTTAGGAGATTCTAAGTAAATCACAGCACAATTGCTATTTTTTTGGGGTGGGAGCGCGCTTCCTCACTTGGTAGGGTATGCTCCACTAACTGGGTTCGTCCCAATTGATGAAGGGAGCGCGCTCTTTTGCTCGATGGAGCGCACTCCACCCTTTACTGGCTCGACAATGAATAGGGCAGCACCGACTATTTCATTACCAAATCATCACCGCAGCCTCAAATACTCTCCTGAATCATTAATGAGGACCTCTAGTGAACTAACAACCCATTTCCAATCGATAACAACAACAATTAACAGAGAAATCATCATCTAATTATGAATTCAATTTCAAACTAAAAAATTAACTCACCAAGATGATGATCTCTAATCCCCAACTGATTAAGCTCCTCATTTCCACAGGGAAATCACTCTTGATCCACTCCTCAATCTACCAAAACCCTCAGCTGCTCTCTCTCAATTTCTCAAATGATCGATTGATGAAATGAGTATAAGTTTGATACTTTTGGAATATATATGTATTTTCTTCGAGATACGCATTGGGCTATCTCGAGGCTTATCAAATGGTTAATGTGTTAAAATGACACTCTTCAAAGTGACACATTTTAACTCCATCAACACTTACGCTTATCTCGAGGTTGATCAAATGATCCATATAATTCAAACGAAACTTATAGTTTTATATATATATATATATATATTTATATATCAAATATATACAAATATATATACTTCGTGTATTTTCTTGCGGATAAATTCACTGGACATGCCTACGAGTGTTTTTGGGTGTGCATATTCATTTGACGACCCCCTCGTTGCACTTGGTGTACTTGCTATTTATTGTTTATCTTCTAATTATAGGTTTGTATTAACTTTCCTATTAATCTACAACCTATAAAATTCATTAAGCATTCCAAATAAACACCAATTATCATAAAATTCTATGAACACGCTAATCCAGGTACGCTGGACTTAAGCACGAGCCTAACTCAGGTTAATTAGGATTTGGATTAACACTAATCTCCAACTTAAGGTAACATGTCGTTATAATAAACATCCCTAACCAACTCAAAAAACTAGTAGTTATCTTAAATTCATGAAATTTACTCCACCAATTCTTAATGATTCATGTGTAAGTGGAATCATTGGGTACATCCATAAACTGAAGTTCCTGGTTCCATTGATTTGATTGGTGATTCAGTGACCCTATGAATCGCTGGAAATTGTTGGGCTTATGAACCAGTTCTTCCTTGTGATGATTCTTTGCATAGAGAAAACTATATGTAATATTGTCTTTTAAATCTAAAATCGTCCTAAAATGAACTATAAAACATGTCTAATTATCGACTTGTCAAATCGCCCACTCAATATATGCTTCAAAATCTCCAATGGCCATATGTACTTGTCCTTAGTCTCCGAAGAAATGAGAGCAAACCCAACCGAGAAAGTCAAGTCAATCGAAGTCACCCTAATAATCTCCAACAGTGGCATCATATACTTATTGGTCTTATATGTGCAGTCCATGAGAAGTACCAAAAGGAAACACTGCACCAAGTTGATGGAGTTATGATGTGCCTAAAATAAGTCTGTCACGAAACTCATATCGGTATCTTTACTATGCCACGACAAGTAGTAAATTGTCTCTAATAAGTGCAAGAGTTGTTGCATTTGCCTTCTCCCACCGCATTCTCTATCTTGCTGCCTTTGTCGTGCATTATATATTGTTCGAAGTGTGGAAACATTGTTTTTATCCCCTTTCCTCAATGTGTTGAGTATCTATCATGGCATCACATTACCCTTAGTCATCTACCCTATTACAATCTTCTCATTTGGATTCAATCGTCCTACATATGAGTGTCCATCCAAGTACTTAGCAGTCTCATGGTTAGGTCGCCCACATAGCACAATCAAATACCATAAAGAGTCCGACTCTTCTTTGATGTAAATAAGAAAAGGGTACTCACATTTCTTGGTACTACTGTGAGGCCTTGTCTTATCCTCCTCTTCCTCCCATGTTTTTAATTTTGGTGATTTTTCTTCAAGTTTTGCCGCTTTAGATATCCTTATTCTTTATAAAAGACCTATATTTACAGACCTCTAGCACGCAAGCTTGACCCTACCCTTACAACCAATCCCTCTAGCAGTGGACTTCTTCGTAACAAATACAAACTTCTTTTCACAACCAAATTATTGAACCTAATCAACGGCTTTCTTCCTATACTCGAATGGTTCTTCCTGACTAAAAAAACTAGTGTAGTCTTCAAATTCAAATGTGGATGATGTGGATGGCTTTTCCTGCAACAAATAACGTGTATCGTAAGTATTAATAATGAAAAATAAAAAAACACTAAAAACAAAGTCTCTCGATACTATAGGGTTGATAATCAACATGTCGTATCATTACATTGTATCTGAGACCATTCATCAAGTCTCGGCACCCAATGGTCGATACATGTACCAAAGTGATCAAACTTGAGTTCGGTCACCTTATACTGAGACTTATTCCAAAGTCTCGGCTATATACGACTGAGACATTACAACATATCTCGGTCCTATTTGGCCAATAATGTCGCATCCGTGGTTCACTTTCAAAAATGAAAAAAAAAAAGAATCATGAAAACTAACCTTATCTTGTTCAACGTCCTCCTCCCACTCATTTTCTTCAGCCATCAGATCGTAAAAGTGCTTTAAACTCTATGAATCTAACAACCCTACAATACAAAACCAACACTGTTGTCACCTCAAAAAAAAATGAAGTTACATCATCAAACCACACAAAATAGTGGAATCAAAGACTTACAACTTTTGTACGCCCACTTTGATCGAAGAATGCAATGTCAGGGCAGCAACGAATCTATTTCACTTTGATCGAAAAACGCAATGTCCGACCAGTGACTCTACATATATCCTATCATAAATTTCATATTTTAGAGTAAAATATCTATTTTAATACTTGAAAATCATTTTAAAGTTGCAACGAGATTAAAAACTCATTTTTCAAACTCACAAGTAATTTTCACACCTCTTTTGCATGGTTTAATTCTCTAAATACGGTCAAAACCATTTATTAGATTACAAATATGATCTTAACTACATGTTTGGTTTCAAAATCACTTTTAACTCATATATATACTTCTAAACTTCTTGTTACGCTCTAAATAAGATTTTAATCACCTATTTAGTCTCACAATAATCTACAACTCACCTGTGCATTCCAAATTTTGATTAAGAGTCTTAATGAGCATTCGTTTGTCTCATTTGGTCAGAAACAACATTAAAAAACTCATCACATCACTATGCAATGTTTTTTATTTCCATTTGTAATGCATAGAGATCCTTAAACCTGTCCTCGGAGTTCTAACCACATCATGAATCTCATTAATTAAATACTAAATCAAATTAAAAGAATGGAGCATTATTAAGAGTTGATAGAAAAATTATTTGGAGGTCAAAATTAAAAGAATGGATTAGGCTGACTAGATTATTAGGGGATTAATGTAATTTAAGACGTTCACAGTTAGGGCCATTAAGTTAATTAGAATTATCAAATTGATAATTAAGTGAGTATTTCTATACATATAATACTTATGTAGTCTATGTATTGATCATACGTATATTTATTTATTTTCTTTAATTTATCAATAACTATGGGTACGTGTTCGAGTTTTTCAAATCCTTTTATTTTTTTGGTTCGACTAATTTCATGAGAGTTAGTTAGGCACAAAAACTCTATAACCCGAAAGAAACCAATGCAATATAATCTAGCTATCAAGAATTAATTAAACTCATGACCACTGCTTTAGACCTAGCTCTTGTGTTCACTTCTTAATTTATCACTCACTATTAAATTTTAGGGAAATGTTATAGAGTACGTAACCCATTTTTGACACATACATTTGACACTTAGTTTGTTGTGGACTTTTGAATACACTTTCAAATATGTGCACACATATCTTGATGCAAAATTGAAAGGACCATAATAACTAGGTGAAAAATGTAGGTGTTAAAAGTGGGTCAACTAATCAATTTCTTAAATTTTAACCTAATAAATGCAAGTGTACGTATTGACTAAACCTTTTAATATAATGGATCGCGCATGGGCAGACTTAAGGATGCAAATAGGGAGGGTAGGGGATTGTGATGCCATATCATCCCTGCTTAAGAATTCATTCCTCCATCCTCGTACCCATCCCCATACGGGGATGAATTTTCATCCCCATCCCCGTACTCGTCTGACATGTGTCGTGCATGTACAATAAATTTCTCACATTTATTATACTTTTACTGTAGTGGAAAGTGGAATCGTCACCACAAGGATTTTGCAGATTCCTTAAAAAAAAGGGGCTTCCAAAGGTTTTATTATTTTTTTACTTTAATTTAATTAATTTAAACAAAACGAGAATCAAGATTACTAATTCAAATTATAATAATCAATCAAACTAATTACACTTACTTAATTAACATAAAGCAAATTCACTAATATTAAAATCGATTCAATTCAATTCAATAGAAAATAATATAAAATAAACATCTAAACAAACATTCCGAACAATGAAACATCAATCCATTTTGCATCCAAGCACTTTACTTAAATCATAGTTATAAGCATACTTTAATCTCTTTATAAATATTCTAGATCATTAAACTCTAATCATAAGTAAGTAGATACCCCTTGGCAAGCTATTAGTTTTCCTTATATCAATGGAAAAACCAAATATTTTAATTTTATTGAATTAATCCTTTAAAAGCTCAAAGAAATTAACTTTAGACAATAAAATCGCATTACGTTTCATGAAAACTTTGAATTACTAAACTTAATACCTTCGGAAAGCCATTTCAATATTAAACTTAGATCTCAATCCACGTAGGACATCTAAATGGTAAAAGACCTCTTTAAATAATCTTGGTTACTACTTTAAACTAGATATAGAATCATAATATCACAATACACATTTGCAACTATGCATGCAATACCAAGTTCATGATTGTAACCTGCAAATAACAATTTGTTAAATTAATTAATTAAAGAATATGATTGGTTTAAAATATTAAGCACAAAAATCATCGCGTTATGACTACATTACAAAATGGATTAAGTTCACGTTCGGACTTTGTTTAGATTAATAAACTACTCACTCATATTTATAATAAACATCTTAATAAAATAAATAAAAGATATAGATAAAAATACCTTTTATTGAATACTTGAATCCTTAAATCTTCTCCAAAAGCAATAAAAACAATAAAGAATGACCTCTAAAACTAATTAAAAAGTGTTAAACTATCAAAAGGTGACTTCTTTCGAAGTCTAGGTAATATATATCCCAAACTAACTCAAACTCCTCATTGTCATATGAAATTCTCAAAACCGACACTAGCACTTCGTCACTGATTCTACTTATTACGCAAATCGTAAGCCAAATCAATTAAATATGTCTCTGTGCTCGAACGATTTTTCTGGCGATTTTGGTGTAAACTATGAATCGCTGCCAAATCCCCAGCAATGATTTATGGTTGATTTTTGTTTTGCTGATGATTCGTTGTGCATTTCTTCCACTTGATTAAATCCTTTATTTTCTTCCTTTTTTCATCCATTTTTTCATATATTCTAATGAAAACCTAAAATCACAAAACAAGAGAAAACCCAATGTACTATAACCTTTTACATCTAAAATCACTTTAAAATATACTATAAAACACTAAATAATTATTGACTTATCAAATACTCCCAAAATCAGCATTTTGTTGTCTCGAGCAAAGGAATAGTCTAAATCATGTTCTCTCCTCATTCCTCATTTTGATTTCATAATTAATTACTCTTATTCTTAAATAGAAATGATCATTAAATAGAAACATAATACCCTCATAAAAATAAAAATTATGATAGAACATAAATATTTATAGAATAATCCCTTATTTGACAACTCAACCTTTTAGTTATGCAATATACCTCAGAATTCAAAGTTAAATCAATTACCAAGGCTAAACTACTATATAGGTTTTCTCAATCTCCACTGAAAAACATCAAGCCTATGATGACTATTATAGAATCTCAAGATGCAAAAATCACTAAATCAATCTCATTTCAAACAATATTAAAAATATCACCACGATCAAAGTCGATAGAAATTTTTAATAATCAATAGCTGTCGTAAAATTATTCGTTTTCATTTGTTGGAATATTGGAATAAAAAGATACTTCACTGAACTAAGCTATAAGCACTCGAGCTAAATATTTTATTTGAAGATTTTTTCATAAACATCCTTCAATCTTTCTATATCTCTATTTTTTCTTTTATTCTTTCTTCTATATATATTTTTTTCTTCTTTATATTATATTCTTACGGTTCAATTCTCCATTTCCTTTGGAATCCGTTATTCTTTTTATAGAAATTCTTCTTCACATTTTTCCACCACTAGATTCCCTGCTCCATTTCCTTTGAAATTTGTGAGTCTCTCTATTTTTTTATTTTGAAACTATTGTTAGCTTTTCACACTTTCACTATACTTAAGGAAACATTCTTTCCAACCAAGTAAAGGTTTATTGACTAATTTCCTATTTCTTCCCTTAATTGTGGCATAAGTTATTTTGATTATATACATAATACTTGATCAATAATCGTATAACAAGATTCTTTAAAATATATCTTGATTATCTTGCACTTTTATTTTGATTTTATACCCATTATGATGTCTAACACAAAGCAATCAATCCCCTCTAAACTCCTTTAGTTAGGACTAGCAAAAACTTATCTGAGCCCGCCGGCTCGGTTGTGTCTTACCCAACATGAAGCGGGCTTGGACATGAGTTTAAGAAAAGAGGGCCGGGTATGGACGAGCCTTGGTTGTCCGGATTCGGTTCCACACCAGGTTCGAACATTGCAATCCGGACAACTGGGCCCTTATACCCCTGTTATTTTTAAAAGTTTTGATAATATTCATAAAGAGCCCATCTCATCAACAAATACTACATCTAAACCTAGGGTTAACATAAGCATCTACACATTTTTACTTTGTTTCACAAATCATGCACTTCTCTAATATCGTTGTCGAGCCGTGAATGATCTCCTCGGTGTTTCCTTCTCAATTTTGTGATTTCTCTACATGAATTCTTTTTTAGTTATTCGGCTTTCGAAGTTCTTCAATTGTGTTCTCACTGCCTCATATAGTTATATCTTCTCCTGCTTTCCATTAGTGTTGGATGGTGCGTACTACCTCCTTTTGTTGTATCTTCTCCTACTTTCTATTAGTGTTGGTTGGTGCGCGCTTGATTTCAACATTACAAGGTAAAGTTGGTCGTCATTGTCTTTTAACCACCCTACCTCATCTGCTATCTTTTATTTTAGTTAACTGATGGCTTTGTTCTAATGTAGATTTCAAGAAAAGTTTTTTTTATATTTAAAAAGATATCCTTGTTATCTTGTTTGTTTGTGGCTTGTATGCAATAAAAGTTGTGTGAAAAGTTTGCTGGATTTTGGTGCTTTAAAAACTCTTCAACATGTTTTCTTGAATATAATAACAAACAAACAATGGGTAACAAAAACTGGTGGTTTTTTTTTTAATGTGACAAGTGTCATGAGGGACCACAAACTAATTTACAAACTTCAACTTTACCAAACAGTTCTTTCTTTTTTTCTCTTCTAAGTTTCAACCCATATGATTAGCAATATTACTTTTATTTTACCACACTACTACACTAGTGTTACAAGAAGTCATACTATGATAGCTTGTTTCATTAAAATTTTTTGATAAAAATTCTATTGAGTCATTCATTGATATAATTTTTCATAATTTAATTACTTTTTTGTATAAAAAATGTGACACTTTTTTGTGAAAGGATATCACTTCGTCAAGTTCTAATACTATTTCATAAGCCATATTATTTGGAATTCATTTTTTTTTTCAAATGTTTATTTCTATTCAGCTTGTATTCCTTGTCATTTTTTCTTAGTTTAAAATATTCATTTGTCATGTGATTTCTCCAATGATGTATTTATAGATTTTAAACATGTTAGCTTCTAATAAAGTACTTGAACTTGATGAAAAAGTCGAAATCAAGACTTAGACAAAACGCCAAAGAGAAAATGCATCCAAAGTTTGGAATTATTTTGTTGAGCTTACTATTGAGAACAAAACTTGAAGGGATGGTTTAAAGAGGGTTGAGTGCAAATATTGCCATGCAATACTCATATGTAACAATACTTTTGGGACTAATACAATGAGGCATCATGTTAAAACATGTTCCAGAAAAACAAATCGTGACATCGTACAATTGTTAATGTCTTCATCATTTGGATAGGGAGAAATGGAAGTTAGGCATCAAAAATTGAACCAAAAGCAACATCGAGAGAATATGGCAATAGTAATTTTTTTTGCACGAATATCCTTTTACGTTTGTGCAACATGATGCGGTTTGAAGAATGATCACCTATCTTAATTCTAACGCTAAGCATGTAATGCAATACAATTAAGGCGGATGTGCAAAAGTTTTGTAGGAAAGAAAAAAGAAGTTGCTTGACATTTTACAATCAGTTCCTGGGAGGGTTAGTCTCACATCTAATTTATGTACTTCCATAACAACAGATGGCTATATTTCTCTCACCGCGCATTTCATCAATAAAGAGCGGACATTGCAAAAGAGAATCTTTAATTTTAAGTATATGCAAACTTTACACACCGGGATTGCAATTTGTGAGAAGTGACGTCTTTATTGAATGAATGAGATTTGGAGAAGAAATTGTTTCCATTACATTGGATGATGTTGGTTCAAATAAATTCTTCATCGATTTCTTTAAGAATTATCTTTACATAAGGAGTGGATTGCTTCTTAATGGGGAGTTCCTTCACATTCGTTGTTGTGCAGACATCCTAAATTATATTGTTCAAGAAGGGTTGAAAGAAATTAATGGAGGGACTTTCAAAATTTGAGAGAGTGTGAAATTTATTAAAAGGTCTCAATCTTGAAAGAAGCAATTCTATGATTTGGCTCAACAATTAAGTGTTGATTGCAAAAGGGGGTTGTGTCAAGATGTCTCTACAAGATGAAATTCTACATATCTTATGTTAGACTTAGCTTTACATTATCGAGAAGTATTCTCTCATCTTGCATTGGTTGACTCCAATTATTTACACTCTCCTACCTTAGAAGAATGGATTCACGTGGAGAACATGATCAAGTTCTTAAAGGCACTTTATGAAGTGACAAATATCTTTTCAAGCATTAATTATCCTACTTTGAACTTATTCTTCCATGGGATGTGGAGAATCCAATATTTGTTGCGTGAAGAAACAATGAATTCTACTATGTTTAAAGGTACAACTTTGTCAAAAATGCAATACAAGTTTGATAAGTATTGGAGAAAATTTAGTGCCATTTTAACAGTTGGAGTAGTTTTGGATCCTCGCTACAAAATAAATATTGTTGTGTTTGCTTTTGCAATGGTTTATGGCGACGATGAAGGCACTAGTATAGCGAATGGTGTTTGCGGAAAGCTGTATAAATTATTTGGAGAATATTCCAAAGCTGACTCACAAAGTCAAGCATCCACTTCTATAATTCAACCAAGACAAGATGTGATTGTTGAAGATGATCCGAATGATTCATTCGTAATGGTAAATATTCACAATTGATAAGCAATATGTTATTCATAATATTTATGAAACTACTTGATTATGACTCTAAATTATTGTCATATGTAGGATTATGAAGCATTTCAAAGTAGGCGCTTGACTTCACAAGTTCAAAAGACACAACTAGACTTGTATTTGGAAGAACTCATATTTGATAGAAAAAAGGAATTGATATTATGTAGTTTTGGAAGTCTGTTTAATATAGTTATCCATATATTTCTCTACTAGCACGTAATGTTCTAGCTATCCCAATCACAACAGTTGCTTTATGTCAGCTTTCAGTGCAGGGGGTAAAGTTCTTAATCAATATAGAAATTATCTTACCCCTGATAATGCTGAAGTTCTAGTATGTAGAAGAGACTGGTTGTATGCATCAAACAACCTTTATAATCGTCCTTAAAGACAACGTTTGATTGTGTCAAATTATTTGTGTTCCTAATGTTGAAGTCTCCGGCAATCTCAAGTCGTAGAAAAATATACCTATCATGAGAAACAACTATGACTTAATCCATGTGATGTTCTCATAGCGGGTCGGTCCAATACTTTGTTCCCTAACAAGTACTCGTGATCTTGATTCATATCCCTATACGTATAATCATCATATGATCATCAATCAAGACTCACACTAGTCTTAATTCATTATAGTTCCCAGTATAATGATCGACTAGGGACATTTAGGATATTTATGTAAATACCTATGAATCTTATTATAATGTAAACATGCAAATTAATTATAATAAACAACAAATGAAATCCTCTATTTTATTAACTAAAAGTATTCATAAAGACCTTAATGGATTGACCTAGGGCACATGCCCCATCATCTCCCACTTGCACTAGGGCCAATCATACATGCATCTAATGCCTAATGATCTAACATGACCATCATGTTTTGTTTGTGGAAGAGCTTTTGTCAATTGTCTTTCATTAAGAAACACTTCCCTAACCAAGACTTGACATTACTTCGCAATGTTGGGATGTCATTTCCAATGAGTAATATATCATCGACATACGGTACCGGAAAAAAAACAACTACACTCCCACGACCTTCTTGTATACACAAGGCTCATCTTCGTTCTTAATGAAACCAAAATCCTTGATTACTTCATCAAAACGAAGATTCCAACTCAGAAGCTTGCTTTAATCCATAAATGGATCTTTGAAGCTTGCATACCTTCCTAGAATTCTCGGGATGTACAAAACCTTCGGGTTGTGTCATATACACGTCCTCAAGCACTTTTCCATTAAGAAATGTTGTTTTTACATCCATTTGCCATATTTCATAGTCATAATATGCGTAAGAATGGCAATTAAAATTCTTATAGATTTAAGCATGACTACTTTTTGGCGAAAAAGTTTCATCATAATCAACACCTTGAGTCCGCTGAAACCTTTTGCTACAAGTCTTGCTTTAAAAGTATGCACATTGCCATCCATGTCGGTTTTCTTCTTGAAAACCCATTTACATCCAATGGTCTTACCACCTTGGGTAAATCAACCAAGTACCAAACTTGGTTATCATACATGGATTGCATCTCGAAATTCATGACACTTAGCCATTTATCCGAGTCCTGGTCCAAACATAGCCTCCTCGATAAGTGGTGGGCTCATTTTGATCCATAAGCAACACATTACGACTATCGGTAATGAAATCCAAATCTCTCACGGCTCATGTCTTACCCTACTCGATTTACGTGGGCCTTGTGTCACTTGCGGAGGTTCAACGGTTCGTAACGTTGTTGAACTTCCGGTAAACGGTTCGATGTTTATCTGTGATTCTTGAACTTCTTCAAGATTTATTTCTCTCCCACTAGTGTTTTTTGAAATAAATTGTTTTTCCATAAAGGCACCATACCGAGCAACAAACACTTTATTCTCGGCGAGATTATAAAAGTAATATCCTTTTGTTTCCTTAGGATACCCCTGAAATAAACACTTATCGATTTAGGTGCTAGTTTTTCCGAGACTTGTCGCACTACGTAAGCCTCACAACCCCAAATCTTAAGAAAAGACAAACTAGGTCTCTTCCGTACCATATCTCATATGGTGTTTTATCAACCGCTTTAGAAGGAACTCGATTTAGAGTGAAAGCTGCAGTTTGTAATGCATAACCCCAAAAGGATAATGGAAGATCTGCATGACTCATCATAGATCGAACCATATCTAATAAGGTTCGATTTCTCCTTTCAGAAACTCCATTCCATTGTGGAGTTGTTGGGTGGAGTCAATTGGGAGACAATCCCATAATTTATAAGATGATCATCAAATTCTTGGCTTAAATATTCACCACCTCGATCTGATCAAGCGTTTTGATAGTTTTACCAAGTTGATTACGCACTTCATTTTGAAACGTTCGAAACATCTCAAATGATTCACTTGGGTAAGATTATATGCAATTAATATTATGTCATTTTGAGCACATCATACTTGACATAATTATTTTGGGATAATTACAATTAATGACAAATGTAGTAATTTATATAAATTGTTTATTTTATTTTATTATATAGGTGATCGTGTTAAAGCAAAAGATTTAGATGATGAGGTTGATGACTTTTTGAAAGTGGAACTTTTTGCCTCAACTTCAAATCAAGTTTCCAATGACATCATGATCAATCTTAAGGAGATTCACAGACATGCTTCATATTTTGATTTGAAAATTATTTAATTTGGTAGATGTTATGGTGGTTGTTGAACAAACTTTACCACATTTTGGACTTATATTCGTAACACGTATTGTTGGTCGCACTTCTTACTATATGCTATATATGGGTTTTGTATTGTTAAAAGTTTTGAGACATGAGTCCAAGTCTTAAATGGTTAAACATTGCTTTTTGGATGATTTGAAAATATATATAGTGTGTCGTTTGCATCTTTAATGATATTAGTTTGACAAATTTTAGTTTTCTTCTAGTTTGTTAGATTTAAAGTTAATGCTTTTAGCTTGTTGACTTCATCATGTTTAGTGATCATGCTACAAGTTAAATCCCATGATAAAATGCTTGCCACATGAATTTTTCGTGTTTGATTGTTGCACATAATAGGTTGATATGTAGTTTTTTGCATGCTGAACGCCTAAGTATTCCTTATTTTATTGTTTAATTATTTTGATTTTAAAAATAAAATGAAAAACAATTCGGACATTCGGACAACCCAATTTTAAAGAAAATACGGTATGGACAAGTCAAGCTTGTCTGGATTTAAAACTGAGCCTGGTCCGGACAAGCCATCAATTCGTTATTATATAGTTGTCCAAACTCAGACCCGTCCGAACTTGAATTTTTGCTAGCCCTACCTCTTGTGTATACACTGCTAGGTCTTTGCAGATATTTTTTGCAATATATATACCTACTTACTTGTTGTCATTGTTTGTCAAGAACTCTAATTACTTGGAAGTATTCAATTGCAACTACAATTCCCATTTAGATTTTATCTACATCAAAGACGATAGAGACATTCTTGCTTGGAGTTATAATACAACAAGGATGCCTAGCTACTTGACATGATTTGGATTCTACTACAATTGGAGATAAAGACAAATATGTACGCGTGATTGAGACATGCTTGTCGTGCTTGAGGAAGAAACTTTAAACTGGAGATTGATTACAACTCCAACAATAAAGGAGATCGAGGTGCTTGAAGTGTTGGAATAAATATCCAATCCATACGTAACTTATTCTTCAAGGAGATAAAGCACACTAGTAGTTCTTATAGGAATCGAACTACAAAAACAATCAATATTATCTACAAGTGAATATCAAAGTCAATGTTCTTGAAGAACTTGAAGACTTATACGATCACTGTTGGGTGCCAACAACATCTACAAAAACTACATGTTAGTATCTGGGTGGGATTTTAAAATATATTCTAGTTAGGATTGAATTCCTAGTTATAGAAATGGTTTAGATGTGTTCCTATAAATACCTACTATACACCATTTTGTGTGTATTGCTTTGTAATTACTTTTGGCGTCGCTTAGATTGTTAAAATTGATTTTGAGGAAAGAGTTGTTCATTAAAGAGGTTATAAACGCTATTAATATAGTGGATTATTTGCAAATTTTGGCATGATTTATTGAACTCCATTACCAATTTCTTTGTGTTCATTAGTGCTGAATTTCTTCTCTGTTTACTGCCTTTGCATTTTTCTTTCTGCATGTTAATCAGTCCAGTCTCCATTACTGCATCACTGCATTATTGTTCTCTGTTGTATATGTTACAATTTGTTGTGATAGACTCATCATTGATACTGGACTCGGTGTTAACGAAACTTTTAACAGTGATATCAGAGCTTTTGTCATTTTTGAGTTCTACCTACGTAGAAAAGTAAGATTTTGAAGAGTTTTATCACCATGAGTTCTATCGATGATTTATTGTGGTTGAAGCTCGCAAAAGATCGAGAAGGTGGTTGTGTCACGCGTCCTTTTTTACTAGAAGGAATCGTTGTGTCACTTGTCCTCCTTTACTAGAAGGAATCAACTATACCTATTGGAAAGTTAGGATGATACACTTTATACCATCTTTAGATGACACAGCGTGGGTGACAAGTCATAAATTATACACATTATTTAGTGCATTTTAATATGTTTTATTAAGTAAAGTCTCATAAAATTGGTCCTAATAGCTTATATTTGTCTATATCTGGATTTTAAGGAGTATAATTGAAATGGAGGCAAAAAATAGTGTAAATGCATATATAATAGTCCTATATTGGATTTACCTCAAAAAATGTATTGTGTGGATCTCGAGGCAGTGATCGGGGCCCATAAGGCTGACGTGACGTGGCAGCAGTGAGTTGGACGTGTGATGATGTGGCAATGAGCTATTAGTGGTGTGATGTGTTTTACGATGTGGTTGCATGGCCCATGCAAAGGTGGCAAAGATTATAATCCAATGTGGCGTAGTGTAAGATAGTTAAAGTACATCCTTAAAGAAGTGTGTCTAATCTACCTCGAGATACATACTATAGAAGTTGATGATGATCAAGTGAATAAGGTTGATCATGTCACCTATTAAAGTTATCATTTTGTATCACTCTATAGTGTTGTTCTGACTACAAGATCGTCCTCGAGATGCATGCATAACTGATTAATGAAGAGTAAGAAATCAGGACAAAAAGAGATTTGGTAGGAAGTAGAGATACAGGTGGGGCGGGGAATCCCCATTCCCCACGGAGATTCGCCATGATGGGGCGTAGATTCTTTGCCAACTACCCCCCACGGGGTCAGGGACGAGGGCAATCTCATCCCCACCACACGGGCGGGGCGGTATTATCCCTCCCCACTATGGGGAATCCCCATGAGGATTCCCAATGGGGATAATGAATATTTCATGTAGGAATTGTATCAAAATCATTAAATCTTATATATTTTTTTTGTCTGGTGAATGTTTCACATAAAGTTTGAAAATCGACCTATAATTGCGAAGAATAAGCATTTAATGATTTTTAATTTCGGATCTATGATGTATTCGATCTATTTTTTTAGATATTATGTAAAAAAGCGATAGGGTGGGGATCCCAGCCGGGTGGGAAATGGGGGTAAAAAATTCTCTAGTGAGGATTTTCAAGCAGGGAATCCCGGCTCTCGCCATTCGTGGGGATGGGGATTGCATTCCCCGCCCCGAAACCCGCATCCCTAGTAGGAAGGGGGATCAATAAAAAAAGATCTGGTAGGAAGGGGGTTCGATCACTTGTCATTCAAGTCACTTAAAGTCATCCACCATTTAGGGTAATTAATGATGATTGAGGAAGCTATTAAATATATATTGCAACCAAAATTGTTTGAGAATAAAGTGAATGAATGGAGAGTTGTGGGTATCGAAACTGAGCGCCTCAACACGTTATCTACATCACTAACCAAACGAGCTACTTGACGAAATTTGAAAGAATTTAGGAGGTTTTGTTCATAAATCAATAAAGCCGAATTAAACCATATAAAAAGTGATTTACACAAAGTTTGTAACTATCAAGATATGAAATATCTCGTCTAGGCCAAAACGAAAATTAGAAAAATAGTATAAATAGACCATGGGCCTCCTAATTAGCTCTCTCTCCCTCTCTCCCCCATATTTCTTTTTAATATCGTTTTATTGTTTTATATTTCATTTATGGAGTTTTTCATAGTTATTGTTAGCTAGTTCATTTTTTAGACTAAAGGATTGCTACACTATGGTTGTAAGTCTTTTATGAGATCTTTATTTTAATAGTTTTTTTATTATTATTCAATAACATCAATCACGATTTTAACAAGTTGTTTTTGCATATTACAACTAAAGATCCTTGTATTGCATGCATAGTCATGAATATGTATTGTGATATTTTGATTCTGATTCTACTATAGTTATTGACAACAATTATATAGAAATAGTAACTATGATTAATCTACACGATGAACATCCCGAGTGGATGTTCTAGGTGATTATGTTGTAAGTTATTTAATAATTGGCATATTCTGGTTAATATTTGGTTTATGTTAGCTATGGTTTTCATAGAGTGTTAATGCTATCATTTTTCTATTTTATTGCGTTTTTTTTTCAATAGGTAGAATTACAATGATAAGGATATGTCTATTTTCCATTGAATATAAGAAAATTGGTGGCTTCCTAAAGGCTATCAACCTATTATTGAATTGTTTGAACTCATCTTTCATGATCGATGACTAATTGACTACAACTTAGTTAGTAATTACCTTTGGTCTTGGTTTTCATTATTCGCATTGGATTCTTTAATTATTATCCTTGTGTTTATTTAATTATTTATTGCTTTCTAAATAATATACTTAATTAGTAATTATTAAAACGTGACAAAAACCCTTTTTAAACTAAAGTTACATAATTCATGTGGACACGATCTCACTTACCGCTACTACAACTTTAAAGTATAATAAATAGGTGGGTATTATTATTGCACGCTCTACACGTGTCAGTGGGAGATGATTGACAAGGGGTATGTAGTGCATGTTATTGTGACGACCCAAAACCCCAAGGCAATTTGGGCCCCATCGTGTCGCCGGACACGTCACCTGGTCATGCCATGTCATCTGCACGCCTGTCCATGACGGCCCGCGACAAGTACTTAACATGTTCAATTAGCCTAGCTATTCCAATTATCCATTGTTTTATGAAAATATGTTCTTAATTTGGTTTAATTAGTCTATTATTTTATCTCACTTAACTTATTTGATAAGTTATTTAGTTGTTCCTTGGTCTTTTCAACTAAATGCATGAGTTATTGAGTGTAAGTTATCAATACTAGCATAAGTTTTTCATTTTAGATAAAGCGAATAATAAATAACATAATTTTTACTTCAATAGCAAACCTAGGTAGTGAAAAACCCATTAAAAGAATACTATGTATATATAAGGTGATAAAATGTATAATTGGATCAATATACATGTATCAGTGTATCAAGTATCTCAAAATATACCCAAAAGTAGTAACATAGTATAAACACACACCTACGAGATGAGCTAGCGGAGGCTCTCAATGATCAGATGAAGTCTCCATGTACGGCCTTCCCCCAAGCTCGTCGTATGATCTCCACTCACTCATCCATGCAAAAAGTTGATGACGAGTTTAGTGAGTAAATCCCTAAAAGAAACGCAAGTTGCATTTAATAAGAATGTAAATAAAGCAGGTACAAATGATGCTAGTCAACAAGAATGCAATAAATGGCTAATAGCATTAAGATAAGTCGCTAAGAAAGCAATAAATGTCAGACGCGAGTATGGTATATATTTGTCAAACTCTGGTACTAATAACAGTGAACCAAGGAGACTGGTAACGAAACGACTCCTCGCCACCGCTCCAAGGTTAATGAGGAACTTTGTTGGTCGAGAATTTAAAATTCCTAGCTAATAGCCTCAAAGTAGAGGAATCTGTGTCGATGTTAACTTCTCATAACACCATCTCTCAAATCATTAACTCGCGGAGTAACTTTTACACGTAGCCTAACGCATGACCGGAACCGTAGTAACAATCGGATCGATAATAACAAGGGAGCTGGTGAGGGGTCATATCATCCCGTCGACCAAATAAAGACACACGCGGGAGTGGAGTACTCGAATAAACCAAACTGGCATAACTGAGCGGTATAATGAGATAAAACAGTAAATAAATGCTGCGTGTTTTTCTGATGGAGTTTACTTACCTCGAACAATCGCAAATCAGCCTCAAAACGTCATTCTCACACCTTGAGATGCGCACCCGATAGCCGACTATGGTCTCATAAGTCCCTGGTGTCCAATTGAATCATTTTAATTTATTTAGAGCCACATGAAGTTGATTAATAAAATTAAACCAAAATTCAAAATTTTATTCTAAATTTTTAGTTGTGACATATTTTTTGGGGTCATACTAGGGTGTCAAATGCCCGAAAAGGTCTCGAAACCCAATCTTATACCTTTTCTAATTTCTCATATTTTCTATAATTTTTGTGAATTTTTCTTTAATTCTTATTCTTTTTTCTATATTTTTCTATAATTTATTTTTCTTATTTTGTATTTAATTTAAATTAATTTTTAATTATTTAATTAGTTGGGCTCGCCTAAATCGGGCCCGGATCGGTTGGGCCCAGTTCGGCCTAATTGGGTCGGGCCTGAGCCAACTTGGCTCAGGGCTCGCTCGCACGCACGACGCGTGCATGCGAGACCTTACAAATTCTTCTCTACCCCCTTGTTTTCTTTTTCTTTTCTCTCTCTCTTCTTCATCAACAACAATTGCAAAAATAACCTCAACAACATCAATTTCAACTAATTCATTAAATCATTACTATCATCAACATGCAATCCATCATATTCATCAAGAACACTAAAATACCCAAAAATTAGTTTAAAAGACAAGATTTCACAAGTATCTTATTCATCATATTAAGTCTAATAACCCTAGAAATCATCAAAGAAATCTCTTAAAAATTCGTTTGGCGAAAACCCCCATTTTTTGTTGCATCTCAATACACCATTAGAACAAAAGTGAAGAAAATAGCTATAAGTTTGAGTTACTTAAGATTGAAACATTGAATCTTTGACAAATTTGGCTCTAAACCCCCCTTGTTGAGCTCCCAACACTCTAAATTCCCAACAAACAAATTAGGGTTTATACTCTTGAATGCTTAAAAACTCTCTAGCTTGCATGTTGAGAAAATGCACTAAGTCTTGTATTTATACTAGCTGACCTATAGTCTTAGCCCTTGATCAAGTCACACACACTCGTCTCGAGGTCCATCCATGGTCCTAATTATGTCCATCCAAACCTTTGTGTCCACATGGTGTCACTTTAACTTACATTATCTTAGACTTAAGCTTTTTAGTGATTTAGCCAATACTTCCTACCATTGGCACATTAATCAAACTAACTAGCTTAGTCTTCTGGTTAATTAATAACATACACACCATAATTAGACTTAGGCTTACTTACTTGGGTACCTGGCGCCATCGCGCAACTCAAGGCTCAACGGGTCTATTCTCAGCCTATTGTGATTTATTCAACCTAGTTCTAGTCAATTAATACTTAGTTTAGGATTTTGTTGGATATTGATATACTTATTCATCTAAGCTATTATTTCACTGTCCTAAGCTATTTTAAATTCTCATACCTACATTGCACATATCTCGAGAAGCTATCCTTCACACTCGTAACTAACACAAAACGCGATAACAACGGTACACATAGTGTAATGCTATAATTTATAGTAAAACAACTTTATAAGCAAACATCATGTAAATATAATTTTACACTCGATCCTTGTGCCCTAATTCTTACCCGAGATTTACACGTCGACCCTGATTATGATTCGTTAATCCTAGTCATTAGGGTGCA
Organism: Stephania cephalantha; assembly: GCA_039657325.1. Taxonomy (NCBI): domain Eukaryota; kingdom Viridiplantae; phylum Streptophyta; class Magnoliopsida; order Ranunculales; family Menispermaceae; genus Stephania; species Stephania cephalantha. The sequence goes on along the minus strand of CM077569.1, from coordinate 41,754,070 downwards.
ATCTAGTTTAATTAGTTCGGGCCATCACATTTATGATGGATGGTGTCAACAACACAATACCAAAGCCTGTTGATCAATGGACTGCTAAAGATAAAAAACTGCATATGGAAAAATCTAAAGCTATTAATGCAATCTTTAGTGTTGTAGATTCTCAAAGATTCAAACTTATTGCAGCTTGCTCTACAGCAAAATAAGCCTGGAGTATACTTGAAATTATCTTTGAAGGTATGAATATAGTTAAAATCTCTAAATTGCAGCAATTGGCTTCTATATATGATAAATTAAAGATGGACGAGAATTATGACATCACCTATTTCAATGGTCATATCCGTGACATTGCAAATAAGGCATACCTACTTGGAGAGAAGTATTATGATGAATTGCTTATTCATCGTGCTTTGCGTGCTCTTCCGAAAAGATTCAACTCGAAGGTTACAACAATTGAGGAGTGCAAGGACATTAAAAGATGTATTTTGATGAATTAATGGGATCATTGCATACTTATGAGATGGACTTATTCTCTTCAGAGAAAAATCTTAGTATTGCTTACACGTTGGAATGCAGAAGCATAAAGAAAAACACTTACTGCAATTAGAATATAAAACTGCTTTTAGAATTAAATGGGAAAAGAGTTAAATGCCTTGAATGTGGAGGTTTTGGACATATTAAAAGTGAATTTGCAAATATTCTTAAGAAGAAAAAGAAATTATCTTATAATTCAACGATAATGATAATGATGATGTTGATAATGATAGTGGTGATGACGAGGAGTTGTTGCTTTTCACATAATATTGTTAAGTCCACAATAAGTAATCATTTATTATTATTAGTGCTAAGCCTGAACCAATTATATTTCCCGAGTCAGTTACTACTCATGATGAAGTAATTACTGCTATTGAGCCAATTATAGTTAATGAAGATGATATCTTAGAGGATTTTCAACGTGTTTATTATGATGCACTTTATTATGAGTGGAAATAACTCTACAAGTCTAATGGAGTTTTAAAAAGAGAACTTGATGTTGTCAAGATTGAGTACCACAATAGTGCAGTTAAAATTGAAAAGCTGAAGTCTATCCTGTTAGCAATAGACACTGAATTTATAGTGATGAAACATAAGTTGCAAGAAGCAGAACATTCCATCAAGAAACTGAATTTTGGTAAAGCCAAACTTCATGAGATTTTGAGTATTGGTCAAAGTCCTCTTGATCATGTGGGACTTGGTTACAAAGGTGGAAATTCTGGTGGTTCTATTTCTACTACTTCCGTAAAGGCTTCTTCATCAACTGATCACAGTAAGAACAATGTGAAGGCAGGTGGTTCAATTGTCAAGTTGAAAAATAATAGTGGTTCTACTGTCAAGTATGATGCTGTTATTGCTAAGTCAGATCCTTCTATAGTTAAGGCAAGTACAGTTACTGTATAATTTGATTATATTACAGTTAAGTCAGATGTTGTAACGGTTAAGGTAGATGCTTCTAATGCCAAGTTTGTTCTAACTTTCTATTATTGTGATAAGAAATGACATATTCGACCAAGGTGTTTTAAGATGTTTCGAGATCGTAAGAAGTCAAAGCTTAAAAAAAGAAGTAGAGTGTCAATTATAGTGGTTGTTAGAAACCAAAGTCAAAAATAAAATCTATGACATCTAATCTACTGCAATCTGCAATAAAACAAGACTCTTGGTATCTCGACAGTGGTTGTTCTAGTCTCATGACAGGAAACAAGGTACATCTTTCTGACTATAAACCTCTTAATGATGTTTATGTTAGCTTTAGTGATGGTGGAAAGAAAAAGTTGATTGGTCGAGGCAATTTGAATGTTGTTGGATTACCTACTTTACGTAGTGTTATGCATGTTGATGGACTGAATGTCAATCTCATTATCATAAGTTAGCTATGCGATCGTGATTTGTTTGTGAAAATCTCACAAGATCGACGTGAAGTTCTTAATCATGGAAGATATTGTGTTATGTGAGGTATGTGAACTTCAAATAACACTTACATGGTTATTCCCTCTACGCTATGATGTCATCGTATATATATATATATATGTATATTCTCTGATTCATGCACTTGATTGAAGAATAGGAAGGATCAAGGAGGAGTATTGTTACAAATGTTTTGATTTACTATTACCTACAACTTGTTCTTTGGGATTTCATATGATGATCATAGTTCACTGTTTTTTATAGGTTATGGCTAGCTTATTATACATTAAGTGAGAAGTTTGATGCTGGTATGTTCTCACATAAAGAGGTGGTCTTTATGATTTTATAATTATTTTATCAAGTTGCACAGTTAGTTACAACGACAACATATTTAGAAGTGAAAACAATGCTCAACTTAAGGGGGAGATTCTTATTATTGCTATTACTTCATGGTTATTTGCTACTATGTTTAGTTCAGTTCTATTGTCTGGATTCTATAGTTACAGTTAGTGATTACTTTACTATTCCTGCCGTTGGATTTCTTGAAGAATGTTGTACAGATTATTATTTTTTATATATTAGTAGTAGTTTAGTTAAAAAGGGGGAGTAATATATATGATGTTGAGTGATGGTGTATTTCTTTGGTAGTTGCTTATTACTATTTGCGTGGTTACTGCTACTACTACTTGCTGCAACTTGGATTTCACAACATTTTATATACACATTACATGTCATATCTTTACATGCTCTAGTTATTATTTTTTGACCAAACAATGCCAAAGGAGGAGATTGTTAGGTCTTTGCATATATTGCTTGCAGTATATAGACCTACTTATTTGTTGTCATTTTTTGTCAAGAACTTTAATTATTTGAGAGTATTCTATTGCAACTACAATTCCCATTCATATTTTATCTACATCAGAGATGATAGAGACATGCATGCTTGTAGTTATAATAGAACAAGGATGTCGATCTACTTGACGTGATTTGGATTCTACTACAATTATGAGAATTTGAGATGAAGACAATACGTACACGTGATCGAGACATGCTTGACGTGCTTGAGAAAGACACGTTAAAATGGAGATCAATTACAACTCCAACAATAAAGGCGATTGAGGTGCTTGACATGTTAGATTAAATATCCAATCCATACGTAACTTATTCTTCAAGGAGATAAAGCACGCCTGTAGTTCTTATTGGAATTGAACTACAAAAACAATCAATATTATCTACAAGTGAATATCGAAGTCAATGTTCTTGAAGAACTTGAAAACGTATAAGAACACTATTGGCTGAATCCAACAACAACTACGACAACTACAAGTTATTATCCGGGTGGAGTTTTAAAATGTATTCTTGTTAGGATTGAATTCCTATTTACAAAAAGGCCTATAAATACATAATGTACACCACTTTGTGTACATTGCTTTGTAATTACTTTTGGCATCCCTTAAATTGCTAAGATCGGTTTTGAGAGAAAAAGAGGTTCATCAAAGAGGTCATAAATGCTATTTAATATAGTAGATTATTTGCAAATTTACGCATGATTTGTTGAACCGTGTTACCAACTTCTTTGTGTTCATTCGAGTTGAATTTCTTCTCTGGTTACTATTTTTGCGTTCTTCTTTCTGCATGTTATTTAGTGTAGTCTCCAATACTGGATCACTACATTATTGTTCTCTATTGTATCTTATACAGTTTGTTGTGACAGACTCGTAATTGATACTGGACTCAGGGTTAACGAAACTTTTAAAATACACAATCTAGGTTAAGTTAAATAGAGTATAACAATTTCTTTCTATGATAATCTTTCAATTTTCGTGGGGTTGTAAAAATATTACTCATACTTAAATCCAAATTATATTCAATTCATAGTTCTAACTAAATAAAGTAAAATGAAGAAATATTACCTGTATTTTCAAAAATTGGGAAAAATTCTCAATCAACTTTGAACATTGAATAAATAGATTTTGACCTCTTGAATCTTCCATACTTCGCTTCTTTATGCTTCAAATTACATAAATACCCTCAAACTCATTCCTAACCTTGTCCTTAAGGTTTGAAAATTAAGTCGGATTTTCAACAAAATAAATATACCTCGTGAAGCATAAACGAAATAAACATAAAATAAACTATTTTTCAAAATAGACAATTAAACATCTCATAATAGCAAAGTGTAATGGAGTAAATCATTCATATTTCATTAATGATCAGAAAACGAGTTCACATTCTACTCATATAAGCAAACATTAGAAAGATTACAAGTTACGATGTCTAGAAGTAAATTCATCATCGGCATCTCCAGCTCCATCTTTATTCCTTTCTGCAGTAGTTTGTGAAATGTAGCTATCAATGGGGTTATAAACTTTCGATGAAAATTGTAACAGTAACAAAGGAATATTAATGCTCCTCCTCAAACCCTGCGAATGCTCAACCAACCTTCTTTCCGTGGTGGGATAGTTACGTGCCAAATGTAACATCCCTTAAATCAATTAGGGCAATGCTTGGCGTGAAACCCTAATTAAGCTTCGGTACACCAGTCGGACTCAATTAGAGTAATAGCACAGTCGTCCTTCATACCTGATAATCAAAAGATAATATATCACATATTGAGTAAATAATTGAAAATGCAAAAAATAGAACTTTTTCGATAATACAAACGATATACTAAACCTAACATAAATCTAGGTCGTAAAACCATATCCCAACCTTGTTTATTACAAAATAGTAATTCAATTCAATATATAAATAGTAGGGAAATCAATTCGCCATAAAGAAGACTATAAAATCCTAATCTTTTCCATTCCTGAGTCGAAACGTATGTCGATAACTTGAAATGTTAATTGGGGAATGAGCGCTCCACCGTGCTCAGTAAGTGATCCTCGTAAGCTGATCAACAATCATCTAATATCAATGTTTCAATGAATAGCAATATGAATTCAAAACACCTATTCAGGCATTAAAAAGAATATAATCAATACATGAACTGAATGCAAGTTTCAAAGTTCATTTCAATATACATGTGACTTGTATTTTCATTTTGAAACTAAGGTATAAACTCCCCTTACCTTGGATTACGGTCCACGGAACTCACACGTTGGCAGACGTGTGATTTCTAGGGTGAATCCAGGCGTAGCGTAGCTATCAACTCAAATAAGAAAGCAACAATCAGGTACTTCAAGTTTTTTGAAAGGAAAGTACTGGTAATGATCGAATACTTCCATCGTCACTCAAGTCTGATTCGCCCATCGTACTTTTTTTCAGGAATTTAACATAAAAACAAGGTCAAGTCATAATATATTTCTCCATTCCCAGTCAATAATGCTATATGAACTAAATATACTAATTTATGAGGCATAATTGATAAGAATATGAGTCCTACATACCTGTACCGACTTACACAACTCCCGGAGGCCTTTATCCTTTTTTCATCGACCAAGAACCTAAAATAAATTGATCAACATCAATTTGAGTTTAATACTCATTGGTTAGACCCATAAACTGGTTCCTTTTGAAACTGAAATCCCAAGACCACACAAAAACTATGACCAAAGTACGCCCGAGAGCTATTTACAAAAATAATATTCATAACGATTTCAAAGTTTTTTCAACTAACCACATAGGGTTAGCTTTTTAACCTTGAAAAGCACAATATTTGTCATGATGACAAAAAAAGAAGTTGTAGTACTCATGTCATACTTTTCATAAACATCAAGAACACTCAAATCGGCTCACAAATGGAAAAGGTATGAATTTTCCAGTATGGCCTGTTGATTAGGCAATATATATTTTAAACTGAGAAAACTTCTCCAAATTAATATTTTCACAATTAAATCTTTAAAACTCGACAACAAACATCATAAAACCAGTCGATACCAACATCAAAATATTTTCTCAGCCTATGGAGTCAAATTGGATCAAAACCAATAATCGATTCATCCAAAACTCCAATGTATATCAGTATCAACTATAAAAACATGTTCAAAATAGTGATCAATTTAGTTGCATCAATTCAAATCACGAAAACCCTAACCCATAACGGTGGAATTTATCTCAAATTGGTGCAAATCAATCCAATATATCAATTCATAACTATCTCTACCAATTTCTATTAAACCCCCTCGAAAGAAATCGAGAAATCACGAAAATTCAAATTAAATTGAGGGAAATGCCCCAAATTGAGTATTTACCAAATTGTGGGACTAATACCTCGTTTCCACTGCAGAAACTTAGCTCAAACTGACCATCTCGCAATGCTTTATAATTTTATGGAAAGAAACCAGGCAAAAATCGAAAGTCGAAAGATCGCGGAGCAAAAACCCAAGTTGAGAGGTTTAGAGAACGAACGTTTTAACGTTATGTTGAAATCAAAATCAAACATTTTGATTTTGATTTTAATTTATACATATATATATATATATATATATATATTCATATATTAACCCTTAGCTGCTTATTAGCAGCTTAATTTCTTTTTTATTTATTAATTTCTAAAATCCATATTTTGACATGTTTTAACATTTGGTGCTCATTTTGAATCCTATTTTTCACCAAATTGAGCCAAACTCGCGACAAAATAGCCCATTTTCATAAAACGTCCTTAACAATGATTTTGGTCACACCTAAACCCAAAAAACAATAAATTTGTCAATGACATATCAAACTCTCACAGAACAATTCTCTTGTTATTTAACCAATCTTGCACGAAATTAGACCCAATCTCAACCTCGACTACTGCCAATTGACATGAAACTCAAGGCAAGGTCTTGCACAAACGTCATTCTCATTTTACACTACCATTGAACCCAACTTGCACATAAATCGAGGCTAAATCTTCACATGATACTTAACACTTGATTTACGAGGTTTGAAACCATAATTATTAATTTATTTCACCATTATATGTCTTATATTAATACATTTAATTGCATATAGTTCAATTAATCATTTTCGGCCCCAAACAAACACCATACAATACATCAATGCACTCACACATTATTCGAGAAAAGTAGAGCTTAACCTCGAGCCTAACTCGAGTTAATTAAGATTCGGATTAACACTAATTACATGCTTAAGGTAACAGATCATTACACCAAAGTTATTTAATTTTCTTATAGCATCCCCTGATTCTTCAAAATTTGATTCTCATTACTTATAAAAGCTGAAAATAAGGACCGAAAAAATCATTTTCTTTTACCTCTTACATGAGATGTAGAACTGTCTTTCTGTCCTCATAACATTCACTTGAACAATAATACTTGCTACTCGTCTCGTATCTTCTAGCGTTCTGCTATGAGTTTGTCTATTAACCCTTTAACTCTAGATCTTCTCATTTCGTTTAGTTATGTTTCGTCTTCCAAATCATTATACCCATTGACACTCTCATCCTTTAGACAATAGCGTCAGTAATGGTCCTCTGAAGTAATACATCACGTTTCATGGTCATCATCGCTTGTCTCATAACATTATGGATTGCGTACCTAACATCGATATATCCCCTCTTCATGGCAATGTGATAAAGTAAAGTGGCTATAAGGTTCTTTACTTCAAAATGTTGCGTAGTGGGATACAAGCAAGCATCTATAATGTAGCTGCAACATTTGGTGATTTTTCTTAAGTTGGTGGTTTTGATGAATTTCGGGCAACCTTCATCATCAAGAGTGAATCCATGTCCCGGAATTACCTCAAAGGCTGCTTGGATCATCTTAAAGGGGTAAGATTCCTTATAGACATAGATGATACTTAGGAAACTGACACGAACTCCAAGTGTAGAGCTTCGTGGTAGTAATAGCTACTATATCTAGTGATGGAGTTGCGGATATCGAACCCAAGGGACGGTTATAAGCTAATTTTTAATCTAATTAAGAAATAAGATTAGGTAACTTTGATTTTTATTTTGTAAAAGAAATTGACAACTAAATCATTCTATCTAATTGCAAGTGCGATAGGTGAATTTCCATAAATTTGCACTCCACCCCGAGGTCTCCGTGATGAAGATTATAGCATTGCATTCGGACTCAACCGCTCGGTGTGAGTAGCGTAAGTGCAACACCGCATTAGAATCCAAATTCTAAGGCCTCCTTCGTCAAAAGCCATTGGTCGATGTATATGTTCAATGGTTGTGTTCCCTATTTTAGGGTTCAAAACCCCAATGTCATGGATGAGTTCAATCCCTAAGTTCTATACCTATTCGATCAAGGCAAGCATAACATTAAGTTCAAGCAAATACAAATCCACACCAAAAATTGAAGACAACATCATGAATCACAATGGAATTAGAGAGACTAGCATACCGGGATCCATCGATCCCCAGGACAAGAGTATTACCCTATTAGAGGGCAAGAAACAACACCAAACATGATGAAATTAAAAGAAAACATCAAATCAATACCTAAAAATCCAAGATGAATCACCAAGTTTGATCCAATAACTTAGCTTCCCAAAGTGTGTTCTCCAAGTTCTCCAAACCAAAAGTTCTCCGTAAACCTAATTTTAAGTCCTATTTATACCCCCAAGTCAATTTTTTCCAAAAATCACACAAAAAACCCCATAAACCCATTTTTTACTCACTTTCCCGCAGAAGGAGTTGACCCTAGCGCTGAGGCCGGTGCCTCAGTGCCCACTACAACTTCTCCACTATTTTGTGGCGCAGAGGTTGGACTGGAGTGTTGGGTTGGGTGTTGGGGCACCGTATCCAAATCTTGCACATATATTCCACTTCGCGACGCGATTTTAGACCAATTAGTGGTCGAATTTGACAAAGCTTGTGATACTTGAAAACGTTCAACTCTGAGTCTACTTTTTAAGAAAGAAACGGCAAGTGATTTTGGACTTGAAATGAGGGAGTTATAGCTAAAACATTGAAGCTTGGTTAACATAGACTTTGTTGAAACTTAACCACTTTGATGTCGTTCTTTGCCCAAACCTTTTATTCTCATCCCAAAACCACCAAAAATCTTCAAAACACATAAAATCACATGAAATATCATCATTTTATCACTCGCCTCTTGTCCCATTTTCCTCTGCCCCATGACCCGCACAAACGCACTTTTTGAGGGGAAATCTTTTCAGATCTTTAACATAACTCTAAATGCTCCCACTTTGCTTTCCTCACCTAAAAACCAACAAAATATACCAGATTAGTAGGAATTCACTTATTAATGTCCTAAGTTATCAACAAAATGCTACTTATAAAAGTACTCAAATACGTTACGCATCAGTAATCAGATTTTTATTTAATTTCAAAATTGAGAAGTCTGTAATGTTTGTTTAGTGCGGTAGGTGAAATGTTGATCTTCTTCCCTTAAACTATTACATCATTAGGATTTTCACTCGCATATCCATTCTCATAAAATTGGCGAACTAATTCGGAATATCCTCTCTCTAATTTTCCTTTATAATCTCTAATAAGGTTCTCCCAGTTCATTTCTCTTATGATGCTTGCAACTTTATTTTTGTATTTGTACACATTTTAAATTTGCAATCATTTTTCTGGCATAATAACTCTTTTCACATCTCTAAAATATCTATTTTGTGCTTAAAGACTAACAACTCTCATGATATCATAAAAGACTTGTATGTTCAGGTCTAAGTTGTTGAAATCCTCGTCAAAGATAAGTGGGGATGGTGTTCTCAACTCAGCCCTCCCAGATTTTGATTCTCTAATACTAATCCATGTGGGTTGGATAGATGTTTGTTGGCCAACATAGTTTTTTTTGAATTTTCTATCAAAATCCCTTTTCCTTTTTTTCTTTTGCACTACCCCTACCTCGTCCTCTACCTCTTCCCGTCATAGCGAATAAATCTACTACGATGAATCGATAAATCAAAAACCCTGTATTTGATATGAAAATGGATTTAAGGCAAGTCGTTTATTAAAAATCAAATTGTTATCGAGAAATTTAAAACATGTTTGCAAAAGTATTTTTTAGTCTAAAATTCCTAAAACTTCTTTGACAATTAGGAAAGAAAAAATATGAGATTAAGTTTGTCATAACGATTTTTCTAAAATTTGAGAAACGCACCCCAATTTGTTTAAAACTCAATTTCAGACTATCGCAAGTAATTATCTTTTTAATTGATAAAAACATCAAAATCTCAAAATATTCAATTTGTAAACCAATGACCATTGTTATCACAATGTCTAATCTATTGGAATAAATGAAGTCATTTATTCATGGTATTAAAATGAATTCTAATAAAATAATTTCAAAATCAATTGAAAAACTCATAAAATTCCAAAAAACCTTAAATTCATCGAAATAAAGAGCTAGGGTTTATCATGATCACCTTATTGAGAGTGAACTCTCAAGATATTTTCTCTTCAACTCCTCTAGATTGATTTTTCAAGCTCCTAGTCAAAATCTCTTAAACCCTAGTTCGGTTCTATTCCCTCAAAATTGCACTTTTTTTGTTTGAACAAAACTAGAATGAGGTGGAAATTACTTAAATACATAAATATTGAGCTTAGGAAGGCTGAATTTAAGCAAGAATTCAATTGGTCAGTTGAAATGGTGCAACAATTTGAGTATCTGATGTAACGACCTACTATTTATAGACGCCATCATTAAGATTATTTTTGGACTCGGACGCTAGCTCAAGCCCACGTGGACGCCTCAAATAGGCTAGGACATGCTCGATTGGGCTTGAATAGTTATTTTTGTCTGTTGGGTGTTTATTTGCTATGTTAATTATTATTTTATTCATCATTGCATTGTATGTGTAAGTTTATATTGGCATATCGTGTGAGGATGTGAGACAGTATTTGCCTCAAAAAACGTGTTGATACAGGTATCAAGTAGGCGAAGTACAGGTACACTAAGTCTAGAAAAATGTTAAATAGACTAATATGACGATAAACAAGTCAAATGTGGCATTTAATGATATTAAAACCATAGGGAAAGTTAAAATAATTGGGTACATCAAGGATTGGCGTGCCTCAACATGCGTGCCGGGACGAGGGGCATTGGGTGACATGTAGTCAGGAGTTATGAGACCATAATTGAGCTAATTATATTGTCAAATACATTAAGTATAAGGTTGTTGTACTTAAGATGGCTATTTAAAAAGAATTAAATAGATTTGACTTGATTTTTCTAATAGATTGATGGAAATAATCTAACCCATTGATGGACATTAGGATGATCCTAGATTGAGTGATACTAGGCCGTTTAGTATTTAAATGGAGTCATTTTATTACAATCAAACTATATAAACCATACTTAGTGGTTTCTTAGAAAACCTACTCACCAAAAATCATGCAAAACTAGAAGAAATTGAGTGTTGTAGAGTGAAATTCAAGGATTAGATTCATTGATTTAGAGTTGGTTCAGAGATCAAACACAAGGTAATGCACTCCCTCTCCATCAATTTAGTCTTATTCGATTTATGTGTGTTTCCATGTAAATGAGGTTGAAGTTTGAGATTTAATTGTGATTTTGTTGTTGTTCTTGTTGGGTTGCTGTAATGATGAATGATGAAGAAGAAGAAGAAAAAAAAAGAAGAAAATAAGGGAAATTGTAAGCAGAGACAAATTGCTAAAAAGCAATTCGTCTCTTAAAAGATGATTTGGGGGGTTAGGCCTCACGCACGCTTGCAGGCCCGACCCAATTAGGCTGAACTAGGCCCCAGCGAACCATGCTCGATTCAGGTGGGCCTAACCCCATTAAACAATTAAAAAATATTAAAAACTAAATTAAATAAATTATAGAAAATTATAGAAATATAGATAAAAATTATAGAAAAATCCAAAAAAATCAGAGAAAATATAAGAAATTGGGAAAAAGTAGAACATTGGATTTCGAAAATTTTTCGGGCATTTGGCACTCCGATGCAACTCGAAAAAATGTGCCACAACTAAAAAGTTAAACTAAAATTCTAATTTTTAGTATAATATTAATAATTTGACTTAATGTGGCTATAAATCAATTAAAATGATGCATTTGGACTTTAAGCGACTAAGGGGACCGTAGCTGGGTATCAGGAGCTAGGCGGGGTTTGATTCGGGAGTCCAGGGAAGTTGGAGCGCGTGTTTGAGGTTTGTAAAATCCAATGGAACGTCACTTGAGTATTTACTTGCTTTCATTATTGTTTTACTCTATCTTGTTCAATGTATTCATGATTCTATTCCTTATTATCTTTAATTATCTATTTCTGTATCACTATTTGAACGGTTGGTTGAGTTTACTCCCGCCGAGTATTCTGTTGTGTGTCTATGGCATGCTAGACCATAAAATGTTTAGCAGGAGTCCTTGGTTAATAATGACTTGAACTACTTTGTTAGTACATATGTCGGTGCGTTGCGGGTCTATGCAGGCCACCGAGAGGACAGGTGATGGGCCAGTTAGGTGCGCCCACTAGTGGGATCCTGGGGAGGGTATCCGAAGTATGGTATAGTATGACCGAGACAAGCACACAAGTTTGTGTTTTATCGTTATTTATGCATGCGATGATCCATATACACTTGCCTTTTTATATTCTGCATGTTTATTTAACAATATTTATTGGAATTCTTTTACTTTATCATATGAATGCTTAGTGAATTTCCTTGGTATTAAAAAAGTCAAATGTAACATTCAATGATAATAAAGGCATAGGCTAAGTCAAAATAATAAAGTACATCAAGGATTGGCACGCCTCGAGATGCGTAACGAGACGCAAAGCATTGGGTGTCGGGTAGTCGAAAGTTAATTGAGTTAATTATGTGATCAAATATATAAACTATATGGTTGTTGTACCTAAATTGGCTATTTAAAAAGAATTAAATAGATTTGATTTGATTTTTTGGATAGATGGAAATAATCTAAGCCATTGATGGGCATTAGGATGATCCTAGATTGAGTGATACTAGGCTGTTTAGTATCTCAATGGAGTCATTAATCTGTGTGACAGCCTTAATAAAGACCACAAGATTGTCCTCGAGACACGTGTCACATTTAATTACAATCAAACTATATAAACAATACTTAATGTTTTCTTAGAAAACTCTCACTAAAAATCACGCAAAAGTAAAGGAAATCAAGAGATGTATAGTGAAATTTAAAGAATAAATTCATTGATTTGGAGTTGGAATTCAAAGATCAACTTCAAGGTAATGCACTCCCTCTCCATCAATCTCATCTTCTTTAATTTGTGTGTGTGTCCATTTAAATGAACTTGAAGATTGAGATTTAATGGTGTTGTTGTTGTTGTTGTTGTTGTTGTTGTTGTTGTTGTTGTTGTTGTTATTGTTGTTCTTGTTCTTGTTAGGTTGTTGTAATGATGAATGAGGAAGAAGAGTAGAAGAAAAAAAGGGAGATTGGAGGCAGAGACAAATTGCTAAAAAGAAATTTGTCTCTGCAAAGACAGTTTAGGGGAAGAGGGTGGGCCGCACGCACGCCCGGGCCGGGCCGGGCCACCCTAAGCCAACCCTAGTTGGGCCAAATAGGGCCTAGCCGAACCGGGCTCGGTTCAGGTGGGTGAACCCCCATTAAACAATTAAAAAAACAAATTAAAAACTAAATTAAATACATAGTAAATAAAATAAATTATAGAAAAATAATGATAAATAGATAAAAATTACAAAAAATAATGAAAAATTCAAAAAAATCAGAAAAATATAAGAAATCGGAAAAAGGTAGAACATTGGGTTTCTACAATTTCTTGAGCGTTTGACACCCCGGTGTAACTCGAAAAATATGCCACAACTAAAAATTTGAAATAAAATTCTAATTTTTAATATAATATTGATATTTTAACTTAATGTGGCTATAAATCAATAAAAATGATGCATTTAGACTTTATGAGACTAAGAGGACCGTAGCTCAGGTATCGGGAGCTAAACGGGGTTAAATTCAGGAGTCCAGGGAAGTCGAAGCGCGTGTTTGAGGTTTGTAAAATCCAACGGAACGTCACTTGAGTATTTACTTGCTTTCATTACTGTTTTACTCTATCTTGTTCAGTGTATTCCTGATTCTATTCCTTATTGAAAATTAGAAAGTTTGAATGCAATGTGTAACTAACTAATAACTTTATTAATTAAAAAATAAACAAACAAGTGAATAATGTAAACTTGCATAAAGGCTATAAAAACAAAAACAACTCGATCATCCCCCTCTATATGAAGCTAATTCGGATCTTGTGTTCCGAAGATATTTCCAAAAGATAGTCGAAAAGGGAGAGAATAAAAATAAACTATACTAAAACTAGACTACCTATGAAAATTAAAGCGTAAATAAACATAGAATATGGGCTGCCTCCCATAGAGCGCTTTTGTTTATCATCGTAAGCTTGACTTAGATAGAAATCAATTTTCATGTAGTGTGAGTGAATCAATTTTCATTTCTGTTGGTTCCTTATCACTAGTAACTTTCTTTGTGTCAAAGAAATATCCCTCATTATTGCTCTCATTACCATCATTGAATTGCTCCTCTTCAATATCATAGCAAATTTCTATCCCATTTTGGAGTGTATTTTTTTCATCACCCATCCAAAGTGTAACTAGGTGATCACGTACGTTGATGATGGCTCCGACATTTGGTAGGAATGGTTTTCCTAATAATAGCGCATCATTTTGGGTAGCCAATGGCATGACTAAGAAATTTGTAGTGAAAGTGAATCTTCCCACTTGTACTAACACATTCTTTGATATACCTGAGGGGACTGTAAAAGTATAATTTAGCTTATATACCTTGATAGGAGGCTTGCTATGAATTCGCAAATTTGTTAGAAGAAACCAATGTGCTGGCATAAGATTCATATCAGCTCCCATATCAAGTTGAACTCCGTAAAAGGACATTTCATTTATTAGTATGCTGAGAAAGGTTTTCCTTGGATCATCTTTAAGACTTATGAAATATTGCTATTTTCATCATATTCCTCATAATATGGGTCATCCTTGTCACACATGAATAGATCTCTTATGGGTTGTTGTTCCTTTTATGATTTCTTATTCTTCTTTCTTTTGGGTGTATTAACCATCCAAAGCTTGAATGTTTCATTAGCATTTATGGTCACAATTTGCTCCCCCACACTACTCATATCATTTGATGGGTTGTTGACTTGGTCTAAGCTAACAATCTCCACATCCTATGAAATGAAATCTTTATGGTAAAGTTTTAATCTATGACCATTAACTTTAAATATTCTCCATGTTTATGTACTTTCTATTTCAACAACACCATGGGGGGATATATTCATAATTACAAAAAGTCACATCCAACGTGAACGAAGTTTTTCAGGAAATAATTTAAGATGTAAACAAAAGATTAGCATTTTTTTTCCTCCTTTTAAAGTTTTAAAATTTAGTTTATTATCATGAAATGCCTTGATTTTATCTTTATAAATAGAGGTACTTTCATACACATCATTCCTCATTTCTTTTAACTCTTGAATATTTAATTTACGTTGTTTACATGCACGATCATAATTCATATTACAAGTCTTGATTGCCCAGTATGTTTTATGTTCTAATTCTTCTAGCAAATGGCATGCTTTTCAAAAAACTAACATGTAAGATGTCATACCTATATGTGTCTTAACTGTAGTTCTATAGACTTCAATCTTTACATGTTGGACATATTGTCTTTTCTAAAATTGACTCCATTTTCCTGTTTGAGGTTTCGGCTTGTCCACTAGTTTGATAGTGATATGCGGTAAACATTCTATGTGTAACGTTATACCTATGAAGTAGAGTAGCAACAATTCTATTGCAAAAGTGTGAACTTCTATCGCTAATTAATGTTTTAGGGTCTCTAAAAATAGTAAAGATCTTTGATTTTAGGAAATTTACTACTATTTTAGAATCTTTAGATTTAGTGGCTATAGCTTCTACCCACCTGAACACATATTCTATAGCTAGTAAAATACATATATTTCAATTAGAAGGTGGAAAATGTCCCATGAAATCTTTTCCGCAAACATCAAATACTTCGCAAAAAAGTATAGGACATAAGGGCATTTGGTTCTTACGTCATAGATTTTCGGTTCTTTGACAATTTGTACAAGTTTTTCTATAAACATAACAATCGTGGAAAATGGTACGCTAAAAGAATCCCGAGTTTA
Source organism: Stephania cephalantha (assembly GCA_039657325.1). NCBI lineage: Eukaryota > Viridiplantae > Streptophyta > Magnoliopsida > Ranunculales > Menispermaceae > Stephania > Stephania cephalantha. The sequence goes on along the minus strand of CM077569.1, from coordinate 41,738,098 downwards.
ATATTTTACAGGTTGTACGACGTGGACCAAAAAGTCCCCCAAAAGCATAAGTATGGCCATGAGCCATAATGGATTGTGTTTCTGTTTGTGGAATACATCTCAGAATGGTTTGGTCGGAATAGTATTTCTATAGATAGGGTTCATCCCATAAATAATGTTAGAATTGTGTTTTATCTTATTCTTTTGGGCCCTTGTCAAATGTGGTGATAGCCTATTAGTAGTAAGATAATTTACTATATCGGCATATCATGGACTAGTGATAGCTATTTTGTATAAGTATTCATTCAAAAATTCATTTTTTAATGATATTATGGGTTCTCCATTTTCAAATCTACTTAAATGGCCCGCTACTAAGTTTTCTACACCTTTATTGTCTTTTATAGTATGATCAAATTCATGTAACAATAAAATACATCTTAGTAATCTTGGTTTGATATCTTTCTTTGACACCAAATATCTTAATGTGACATGATCTGAGTAAACTATTACTTTTGTTCCTAGTAAATATGGTCTAGATTTTTCCAATTCAAACACAACTACTAAGAGTTCATTTTCTATAATGGTATGGTTTAATTGGGTCAGATCCAATGTTCTAGATGTGTAATATATAACATGAGATTCCTTTCCTATCTTTTGACTTTTAACAACTCATGTTGCAAAATTACTTGCATCACACATCATTTTGAAAGGTTGTGACCAATCTAGTGACTTGAGTACATGTGTGGTGATCAAGGATTCTTTTCGTTTGTTAAAAGTCTTCTTACATTCAGTTATGAACTCAAAGGTGACATCTTTTTGCAAAATTTTACATAAATGTTGTGTTATTTTGAAAAAGACTTTCACAAAACGCCTATAAATTCTTGCATGACCAAGAAAATATCTTATTTCCATCATAGTAGTGGGGTAAGGAAATGTATTGTAGTGGGATCTACTTCTATTCCTTTTGATCACACTATATGTCCTAGTATAAGTCCTGATTTACCATACAATGACATATTTCGTAATTTAATACTAGATTCTTTTCTATGCATCATTTAAGTACTTTAGTAAGGTGAAGTAAACATTCGTCGAAAGAATTACCATATACAATAAAATCATCCATGAAAACTTCAATAAGATGCTCTACGTAGTCTGAAAAGATACTAACTATACACTTTTGGAATGTAGCGGGTGTGTTACATAAAAAGGCATACATCTATAAGCAAATGTGCCAAAGAGGTAAGTAAAAATAGTTTTTTTCTGATCTTCTAGAGCTATAGGAATTTGATGAAATCGTGAATATCCATCTAAATAACAATAATAAGTTATTCAAGGTAATATTTCTAACATTTAATCTATAAATGGGAGTGGATACACTACAAGAAAAATGATATTTAGAAACGGAATTAGCAACGGAATTAAGTTCCGTTGCTAAGAAAAAGTAGTTATAGACGGAATTGAGACGACTAATTCGAGACGGAATAGAGAGAGATCGAGACGGAATTAGAGACGGAAGTAGAGACGGAATTAAATTCCGTCTCTAAATAATGGCGCCAACATTCCCACCAAAACTTTCTTTTTTATAACCGTTCATCAAATCTCGAGATTCGTGCGTGCTTAGATCTAGCCCCCCCAAAAAATCGATCGTCCAAATAAAAAAATATCGGTCGTCTCTCTCACCTCTCTTTATCTCTTCTTCGCTTGCGCTCTGGTCTCTCTCTCTCACCGCTAACCGCCTCTAATCGGTTCTCTCTTTCTCTCCGGTCACTACTCACCGCTCTTTGCTCTCACCGGCCACCGCTCTCTCTCTCTCTCTCTCACCGCTCTCTCTGCTCTCGGTCGCTTCTGTGCTCGCCGCTCTCTCGCTCGTCGAGGACGTTCTCTCTCTCACCGCTCTCTTCTCTCTCTCTCTCTCACCGCCTCTCTCTCACCGAAATCTCTCTCCCAAACCCTAAATCTCTGCCGTCGCCGTGATTGCGGGCTGCTACGAGGCCGTCGACCTTGCCATCGCCGCCGTCGTCGAGATTGGAGCCTCCGAAAGCCCTAAGTCGTCGCCGACCTACGCCCCACCCTAAGACGTCGCCGAACTAGCAAGGTAACACCCTAAGTCGTTAGTCTTTTTTGTTTTTTATTTTTGAATGGGTGTTACAATTTGGATTGAATGATAGGTTTATTAGTTCGATTTTGATACTATATAGGACTGATTGAGAAAACAAAAATGATAAAACTCAATTTGGATTGAATGATAGGTTTATTAGTTCGATTTTGATACTATGTAGGAATATGATCGATTGAAGAAAAAAAAACCATTTTTTGTTCATTGGGTTTCTATGTGATTACCTTGTTTTCTTTTTTTTTCAAGATTGGTCTTACATTATTAAATTGGTTTGATATGATTTGAAATGTAGATCGTTTAGCGGAGTTTGTTTGCAATCGTGCACAATTTTAGATGTCATGTCTTTGGAGATAGGTTGAAAATTGTTTAGGGAGCTTTGGTTGCCATTAAGCAACAGCATTCACTATTTTTCGAGCCGCCAATACCGTAAGCGGCCACAATGTGTTTTTAGTTCATTTTCGCGTGTTTTTTATTCTCATAATTCATTTATCTTAACAATTCCGGAAGGAGTTTGGAGGCACGTATCGGAGGTGATGACTCGTGGGGGCGATTTGCACAACCACATGAGGTCGAAGGAGTTTCATCAAGGAAAAATTTATAAAAAAAAAAAAAAAAATGAAAATAGAGTAAAAAGAACAAAACGAAAATATAAAAATGCATGATAGGGAAATATGATTGAAAAGGGGGTTGCTCTTGTGCCTTTCAATTCTCATTTTTTGTATCTCACAAAGAGAAGATGAATTTTTGTTTCCCATTGTGATTAGGATAACTCATTTGTGAGTCTCTACCGATTGCTTTGTCTTAAAACATTTATAAGAAAGACACTTGATGCCACCGGTATCCCGGAATCTGTGTGGTCTATCATTCATGAGTAGAACTTTCAATTTCACTTGCTTTTTTATGTCTTGGTGGTCCTCAATTTCAATCTCTCGAATTTCCGATGCCATTATTTGTCCATCAAGAAATCATATATTCTAGATTTCAATTTCTTGAAGTACTGAATTTTCTCGCTTTATCTACGTTTCGGTGTTTAGCTATATTTGAATAACAAAGGATGGTAGTGATATGTCGACATACTTTTTGATATATGCATTCGCTAGACAATTGTTGGAGCCCTTCAAATAGGAATTAAGATATACGCGGGCACATCACAATGCGTTAAAAATCGAAGAGTGATATCAATATTTGTATCTGTTGGAACATGTGATCTGATTGAGCATTTTCTATGCTTATGAGGTTATTTTATTTTATTTTTTTGTGTGTTCTCGAAATTTAATTTTAGTGCAACAATGGGCACAAGCATGCTATTCTCTGCGCGCAAGGACGTTGAATTGTTTTGGTTTTGGGTTTTGGTTTTGATGCAGAGTAGCATTAAGGAAGTGGTGAGCTATACTAAGCGAGAAATCCTTATTAGTCAAAGTGCAACGTGCTTTGTCTGGATTGCGTTATACTTGCTCTTATTGCTCTCGAGAGGTAAGGTTTTGTGCTATATTTTATTTTTTAATTTACATTCTTTGATATTGTTATGCCACATTTTTTCATGTATTTCCTACTATATTTGATTCACTTGTGTGTACGACACGCATGCAGCACAAGGTACACCGCATTGATGCACAAGTTAAAGAAGAATCGTGTTCACTAAACTTTGTTACTGAGATGAGGCATGGAGAAGATACTTTGAGTAATGGGAGAGCAAGGACTTTCTTGCCAGTCTAGGCAAGCGTTAACGAATAGGAACACCGAGGTCGAAGGACTGGGATCGGACCCTCGAAGCACGGTGGTGGTTCTGTCTTTTGTGACTACCAATGAAAGATTGGTAAGTGTTTTTTACACTCTAGTTTATTTTTTACATTTATACACTTGTTCACTATGCAATTGATTTGTGTTTGGCGAATATGAGTTCGCCGACCTACTACTAATTGACATATTTATGCTGAATTTATAACCGGTCATGTATGCAGACTAATACATCCGAGACGCCACCTACCGTGAATGAATTGTATTTGCATCTCCACACCGTAAATCACGACGGGGTGACATTCATCGATACTAGATCGTAGCGGTTCTATGTAAGTATAGAAGTGAAATGTTAAATAGTATTAAGTTTACTTTAAAGCATATCATGTAAGTTGTTTATTGTTGATCCATGCGGGATAAGCTCCGATGAGACGTCCGGAGTCGACCCAGACCCTACACCGGACCAAATTACGATGGATGATGAGGCGGGTGTACCTCAATGTGGCGGGTGAGTGTCCCAAAGGACGTGTCTACGGTCTCGGGTCTTTAGGGAGAAAGAAGAGAGATATGCAGATCCCGGTGCTAGCACGTCCCGAGATGCTTGGAGATGGTGCCACGTGCGAGTTCGATATCGTTACCGAGAAATTACGAAAGGTTATGACGTTTATGCATCGCAATTCGGGATGACCATGGACGGAGCGGCCTGTCTCTCGGCCCACCACCACCACCACCACCACCACCACCACCTCATGACCAAAGAATGCCGCAAATAGATCCCGCCGATCCACCACAACAACATGACAATGTTGAGCGAGAGATGCAAGAAAGGCTTACGAGAGATGAGCGACTTGGTGATACTTAGGTATTTTTCTTGTTGTTTGTGTAACTTTTGAGATTATACTTTTGCTTTTGTAGATAACTTTTGCAGTTGTTCGCATGACCCGGATCTCATGACAGATGGTTACTTGATTTTACTGCTGATCTTTTTGAGGAAGATGATGGAAATGACACTGGATTTTCTGGTGGAAAAAGTCGTAGTATTAATCAAGGGCGATGGCGCTCAAGATCTGAGGTGTTTTTTTTTGTGTGTGCATTTGTTTTTGCATATTCATGTGTTTGCCTGATTTATTCTTAGTGTTTTTGTTCAATAATTCTGATGCTCAATATATTTTAAGGTTCATATCATATAAACTTATCGCACGTTGTCTTTGGGCTTAATACTATGGCTTTTGCTCCTTATCTTTTATATTTTAGTTTACTTTTGACGAGAATCAAGCACAAATGATTAAATCTTCTCCCAAGAGTGTAGATGTATTGAACTCGCTTTTAAAATTGAGCATACCGATTTGATGTGGGAGGCTCAATGAGCTTTATATGTTTTGCTTATTCCTCATTTAACAAGTACCGTCAATCATTGCTTTCTAGTAGTTCAACTTCCTCATTGTATGGGTATCTTATTCAAATTTCTTATTCATTTTTCTCCCCTTTTGTTTTGACCAAGGGAAGGACAACACAGCTTTTTTTGCTTGAGTGGTGTTATAATGTTATTCATCTGTTTTGTTTATTTTTTAATTTACTTACTTTTATCCTCTCTCTTGTGTGGAAACATGCATACTATATTTGGATTAAAATAGTTTTTCTGGGAGACATTCTTCATTTAGTTTTCCCATATGTCTATTTTTGTGTTACATTTTATTTTCTCTAAACATTCTGGTTATTCATCAATGCTCAAACTTCAATATGAATGTTTATTTGCGATTATGGGAAATATTACGTGGTAGTTTTGGGGAGAGCAATCGGCGAACTAGTTTTTGCGCTTCGGTCTCCATCCTTACGGCACTTGCACCTCAATGAGTCTTTCTTGATGACGAAGAGTCTGGAACTCATGGAAGTATTTCACGAATAGTTATGCTTGTAGAGGCCTTATTTGAGGTAGTTTGTCTTGTATTTGAGGCCTATCACTTTGAATTTATCTCTCGAATTACCCTCCTTCATCTTTTGCGCCTTTTCGGATCCTAAAATGAACGAAGTCTTTTGCAAAAAAATAAAATATAATAAAATGAAGGAAGTCTATATGGGCTTTTATTTATACATCTCTAATCTTTCATTTGATAGGGCAATGAATAAGTGTTATGTCCCCTTATCATCTATATGATTCATTGCTTAGGGAGTGGACTTACAATGAGCATGAGCCTGGTTGATTTATCCATCCATTTTATTATCTTGATTGGTTAGCCTATATGTGGAAGCCCCGATCATGTTTATTTAGGAGCTCTAATTTTTGTCTCAGTAGGAGTTATGAGTCGTCTCGAAATGAGCCGCATTGGAATTTTTATTGGAGAGCTACAATTTGTTATTGCTGTGCTCTTCTTCTAGGTTTCAATGGAGGCCTTAGTTGCGGTTGGTTGCTTCTCTATTTGTACTTCTTCTTCTTCTTCTTCTTCTTCTTCTTCTTCACTTGAATTTAATTGATTGAAAGATGCATTTCTTTGTTTCATCAAAAGTACCTCACGAGAGAAGGTCCCTCATCTTCTTAATTATTTCTCTTTCATGCCTGCTGCTCTTGTATAATTTAGTCAGTTTAAGAGCCAGATCTTCCATCTTCACTCGCTTTAAGAAGAGCCCAATTAAGTTTTGGGATGTTAAGTGCCAAGTCGATGTTGCGGAGTAGTTTGGACACTCATCATCACCGTCGAAAATGATTAGTTCTCATTTCATTTGATGTTTCCTTTTTAGTTTATGTGTATGTCAAAATTCTTTCCCGTGAAAAATGAAAGCCTACATCTCCCTTCATCATATTTGTTTTGACGTTTGGGACATTCATTGGGTTTGCATCCGTAAAATACATGTTTTGTTCTTGTGAGTGGCGTATACTAAAGAGATACTTAATAGTGTTTCAAGAAGATATAACTTGCCATTTCTCAATATTCCAAGGTAAATGTGATACTACTTTATTATTAGTATAGGGGATGGTATTGGTATGACGAATGACTTGGGAAGCATATCGAGTTGCAGTTAATTTATATGCTCATTTATCAATTTGTGATGTTTATGTTATTGGTATGAATAATGGTATTGGTATGAAGAATGACTTAGAAAGCATACCATGCTCGTACATCAATTTGCATTGGTTATGTTATTGTTCCTGTAATTGAGGTGATGTATAGGTTTGGCCCTGTGAAAGGTTTCGATGGATGTTTTCAGAAAACATTAGCTGCTAATAGCCTGCTATGATGGTCATTCTTAATATTAGCTAGCTGCTTCTTGGAAAGCCTACAAAATTATGCTTATAATATATGCTTATTGGTTTGGGAGGTGAAGCTTTAAGGTTTAAATGATGAAATGTTGCATTTCCTTCTTTTCTTATTTGATTTGGTGTTGTTGTTGTTGTAGGGGTCAGACTGTGTGCACCCATTCGTGGCTTTGCAGAAGTGCATTAAAGCAAATTCGAACTATAGTAAAGGCTTAGGTGCGTAATCTCCAATAGCATCATGCAAATGTCTTGCTTTCCAAAATTATTGAATCAAATGATCTTAAATGCGGCAAGTGGTGCTTTTCTCACCATTGGGAACTTCAATCTTATGTCGCATCTTTTTCTTTTTATTCAACATTCTTTTTATGAATGGGGTTATCTTATATGAACCGCTTGTCCAGGTTTTCTATTTCCAAACTTTCTCCTATGCCCAATTTCCTCATCGCTTCTCGGTTCACGAGCAAGCATTGGCTGGAAAAAGTTTTGGTTTGAATATCAAAAGCGAGTGCCATTGACGAAGATGGCGATGCAGTGCTGGAATGGGAGAACTTGCCACCATTAGTGCATATATCTCATTGTAAAGCTGCACCCGACTTGATATATGGTTGTGTTCCCCCTCTTTTGCTATCCCTTTTAAGTTAACTGAGTAGCTATGTACATGATCTATTTACTTATCTATGATGTTGAATTTCATGTAAATGTGTTTGTCCTGCACTTGTTGCTATAGATTGTATAAGGCCTTTTTGTGCATATTTAGAGGATTGGAAGTTTTTTTTGGTGGTTGTTAAACAATATGATTGGTGGTTTTTGTGCATACTTAGAAATTTGGAACATTTATTAAACTTGACAAGCTTTCGTGGATATATAAATCTTTTTCAATGTCGAATTGTACATTTTTTTCTCTCATTTGAATATTTGTTGTTGATATATATTGTCAATGTATGTATGTCAAATTCTCGCTTTTTTGGGGGATGTTAGCACCCCCAAGGAGTTGTTGGAGGAGGTGCAAAGCGATGAAGTAGGTCCTATGGTTGTATTTTCGTGTTTAGAGGTTATGGAGAACCAATTAGATTAAGCTTAGGTTTGAAAACTAAACAAAGCGGAATTGAGACGGATTAGCAACGGAATTCAAAGATTCCGTTGCTATTCCGTCTCTAATTTTCGAGGAATAGATGCATGAATCAGCAACGGATCAGAGACGGAATATAATAATTCCATCTCTGATCCGTTGCTAATCGTAGACGGATCGAGACGGAATTATTGCATTCCGTCTCGATCTGTCTCTAATTAGCAACGGATCGAGACGGAATTATTGCATTCCGTCTCGATCCGTCTCTCGATTAGCAACGGATCGAGACGAAATTCTTGCATTCCTTCTTTGATCCGTCTCGATTAGTAACGGATCGTAGACGGAATGCAATTACAATTGTACCACTTTAGAAGAATTTCCATTTTTTTCCGTCTCTGTTTCGTTTCTAAATTTCGTCTCTAATCTGTCTCTAATCAAGCAATGGAAGCACATTTCCGTTGCTTTGATTGAATCAACGACGATGTTTTTAGACACGGAATAGATTCCGTCTCTCGTTCGTTGCGTGAATTGAATTAGAGACGAAATTTATGCTAATCGAGACGAAAATTTCCGTTTCCGATCTGCAGCTTTTTGTAGTGATAGTGATATTTTCTAGTTGTATTGTTTAGTTTCCTATAATCTATAGACATCCTCTAACCGTTTTAGATTTTAGTTATACTAATTCTCCATGTTCATTTGCTATCATTGTGATCCTTGCCTTTTTAGGAACTACCTAAACTGGGCTAACCCAATTACAATCTGCTATTGGAAATATCATTCTTGCGTCGAGTAATTTTGACACTATATCTGTTTCAAGATTGATCTTATGCATACATGTGGCTGGACTTATTCCTTTAATATTAGCTATTGTACATCTTATTGCTTTCTTGAATTCTCTGAGAATAATTATGAATTTCACTTCTTCTAGGTTTTATAATTTATTAGATATTATAATTGGTAAAACGTTATTATTTTCTAAATATGCATATTTTAAATGATCTTGCAAAACCTTTAAATCAAGTTCTTGAGCTTTTATTATAGAGGGTAAGAGTATCGAATAAGTTATAGGTAGATCCATATAGTAAGAGAGTTCAGGGCATTCATTTTATGATTCTAGGGCATTTATTATCTCTTTTGTCTCTTCATCTATATCATCATAGTCCTCATTTAAATCATCTATCACTTTTTCAAGCTTGTTTGATTTATTGTTTCAAAAAGAATTTTCAATTAATGGGTCTAACATATCTACAGTGCATACGTATGAAACATCTAAAAGGGAACTTCATGGCATCGTAGATGTTGAAGTTTAATGTTTCATCATCTACTTCCATTGTTAGGGCTCCATTAGAAACATCTATTTTAGCTTTTGCTGTTCTATGGAATGAACATCCTAGTATAAGAGAGGTTTTATTAGAGAATTGGTCTTCTTTCATGTTTATGACATAAAAGTCTGCTAGAAAAACTAAATCATTAACCCTAACCACTACATCCTCTAATACTGCTACATGTTAAATGGTAGATTCTAAGGGTACTACTATACCGGTTTATTCTAGGGGTACGTTTTTCATTTGCAAATACATTCATGAAGGCACAATGTTAATTGAGGTGCCTAGATAACATAATGCTTTAGGTATCCCTATATTTTCTATTGTGCATCGAACAAAAAAACATTCCAGGATCAAAACATTTAGGGGATAATTTATTTTAGGTTAGTGTTGAAACATGTTCTCCTAGACTTATTTTTTCATTGGGTTTGGTTTTATTAGTGCAAAAGTCTTTTATAAATTTTTTATATGGGTATGTTTTGTATGACTTCAAATAGAGGTATGTTTACTACCACCTTCCTTAAAGTGTCTAAAATTTCTTTTTCTTTTTGCAATTTCTTAGCGTTCTTATTATTTTCTAAACGATGGGAGGATGGTGGTCTTACTATACTTGGTTTATTCTTATCGAATTCACAATTTCTTATTTGGGAATTTTATTGTCCTTGATTTCAATTTCTTTTTTCCAATTAAGTATCTAAGTCTTTTTGGGGAACTAGTTATTCTGACATCTTTGGTTCATCATTTGTTTACCACTTCTCAAAGTTATCGCTTTTGCATATGAACTAAGGTTAGGTTGAGATGATATTTTTCTTGGTGAACCAATGGACTCATTTTTGCCATTTGACTCATTTAATTTTTTTTGTTCAACTATATCATCTTATAAGGCTTGAATTTTTAGATCTTTTGCTTTATTTGAATCTTCTATTCTATCAGTTAATGCGGGTGTTCTATATCTTTGATAATCCCGATTGTCTATACCATTACCTATGTTTGGTCATTGAGGATTTTAGTAGTTACTAGGAATGTAATTAGGTTGAATTGGCTTATCGTAATAATTCATCATGGTGTTAGCTTTTTCGATTTTATTTTGTTGCATCAACAGACATTCATCACATAGATGATTAGTCTCATTGCAAAAAGCATAAGTTTTACTTTAAATTGATCTATCTTTTAATAATAACACAAACATGCTTTTTACTCATCAAATTTATCATCAGATAGCTTTATTGTTTTTCCATTAATTTCATAAGAACGACTTTTCATAAATTTGTTTTCTCACAATATGTTTTGATTGTTTAGCCATTTATTAATAGCTTCTTTTGCTAAAGTTGGTATTATGTCGAATAAAGATCCTCCACATACTACGTCTAGGAATCTTTGTTCTAAGTTGTTTAGTCCTTCGTAAAAAGATTTTAATAAAAAAATTTCTGTAAATCTATGTTGTGGACATAATGATATCAATCTTTAGTATCTATCCAAAAACTCACCAAAATTCGTTTCAGTTTCTATTCTAACAATACTAAGTTGTTTTCTATCCAAACTAAATTTACGTGTTGGAACGTATTGATCTAAAAAGGCTTCTAACATTTCAGACCATGTGGTTATGGAATTTTAAGGAAAGTAAAATAGCCAATCTTGAGCTTGACCTCTTAAAGTAGAAGAGAAAGCTTTTAGCTTGATATATTCTAAATTTATGTTTTTGGGTTTCATCACACTTACTTCATGTGTGTATTTTCTAATAAATTGTAGAGGATCTTCATCACCTTCACCTGGAAAGTAAGGTAAAGAATTGTTAGGAACATCTTATAGTGTAATTTAAGTTTATTTTAAGCATAAATGATGATATTACACTAGGTATTCTCTTGCTTTTGTGATTTCAGGTTTTAAATAGGAAAATAAAGAAATGAAAGAAAAGAGAAAGAAAAGCAAAATAGTCAACTAGAAAAATACACTAGCGATTAGCCAGTGATTTCAAATAACGCTAGGAATCACCATCTAAATTGGTAACAGAAGAAGGCAAGTGAATCCACAACGAATTGAAGAATGAACTATAAATCACCAGCTGAATTGATGGAGCACAGAAAGCTAAACTCACTGATGTGCTCAGAGATTTGTGTATAAGTTAGAAATCGCTGAGAAATTGTTGAGGTCAGTTTCGGGTTTTTTAGATTAGTATGAAGAATTTGAGTTCATCTAAGATATGTATACATTTGGAGACTATAAAAAGCCAGAGAGCTTCGAAATAACTCTCATATTTCTTTTTGCTTTCCTTTTGCTCTATATTAGTTTTACTGTCTATGTTTGAAGATATTTTGGAGCTTTGATTTATATTAAGGTATTTATTCATTTATTATGTCTTTTAATTATATTTATGCATTGTTTATTTCCAGCATGAGTGAGTAGTCTATCAATCTAAACAAACCCTACACAATGTACTATATTTAGGATTGCTAGATAGTTATAATTAAGGAATCATGTGCTTAATGTTTCAAATATATTCATATACGCCAATCATGGAATTAATAAGTTGTTTTTACGTATTATAACCAAAGGAGATTAGTATTGCATGCGTAGATGCAGATGTGTTATGTGGTATTAAGATTCTGAATCTATGTCTATAGTTATTGAGAACAATTATAGTAGTAACTAGGATTAATCTATAGGGAATTTTTCGAGTGGATGTTCTAAGCGATTTTAATCCAAGTTTTTTGTTATGCAGCTTCAGTAGTATTGGCTTAGATTAGGCATGATTTTCATTGAACTTAATGCTATCGTATTTCTATAGTGTTGCGTTTTATCTATTGGATAGATTCACAATGATAAGGATGTGGCATTTCCATTGAATTAAGGAAAATCAGTGACTGGCTAAAAGGCTATCAACTTTTTATGAATTGGGGTTTAATGATTTCAATATCCCATATATTTTATGATTATAACTATAGTATGACGTGATATTACATTCTAGTGTTTGAAAGTAATCCAAATATATTATATTGTTTAGTGGAGGTTTGTTTAGATGTTTGTTTATTTATATTGAATTGAACTTGAATAATGTTTAATTTAGTTTGAATTTAAATTGTTTAGATTACTTTAGTTAGTTTGATTATTTAAGTTAGTGGTCATAATTTTTAGTTATTTAATACTTTAGTTACCGTTTAACTAGATTAATTAAATTAATAAAAACAAGAAAAATTCTTTCCTTTGAGATTTTGAGAATCCATATAGAGATGATGTCTCATTTACCACTACTACATGTTAATAGTAAGATATGAAAAATTATTGTGCACGCTCGACATGTGTCAATTTTTGGCACTTTTGCTTTGGATTTTTAGATAATTTTTAAAGGATTATAAATGTTCTTTAGTCTACACACTTCGTCATATTAACTCAACAAGATCTTTACATCCGTTTGATCCTGAAATTAATATAACTTTTTATTGGAGTTTAAGGCAACAACAGTTTAGGGACAATTTAGCTAATAGAATGGAAGACAATAATAATAATATTAATGACAATGTCATTAATAATAATAATGATAATAAAGTTATCAATAATAATAGAGAACTCACGTTTAAACAAGCAAATCAAACTCTTGCAGCATATGAGTCTATATTCAAAGCATTCCCTGATGGATTTACTAAATTTGAACTTAGTAGTGCCTTACCTAACTTCTATGATAAAGAAAATGAAGACCCACATAAATTTATAAGGGAGTGTCAACATAAAGTTAATGGAATGAAACCGAAAAAATGAACTTTAGAAAAGTCAAACTTAAGGCATTTTTTTGCATTAAAAGATCAAGCACAAGACAGGTTGTTTTATCTTCCATATTATTCGATAACTACATGGACTCAAATGTGAAAACCTTTCCTAGATGAATATAAGACTGCTAGAAAAATTAGTTACTGTAAAAAGCAAATAACAGTTGCTAAGATGAAAGATAATGAAAACTTTAATGAGTTTTGAGATAGATTTCAAAGACTAATTTCTTCTTGTCCACAACATGGATACACTCAAAGAGCTTTATTGGAATATTTTTATGAAGGACTCAATCACTTTGAACAAAGACTACCAGACATAGTACTTGGTGGATATTTATTTGAAACAACACCTACTTTAGCAAAAGAAACAATTAATAAAATTGTAAAACAATCTAAGCAATATGGAGAAAATATTGAATCCTTAAGAATGTAATTTTATGAAGTGGATAGTAAGAAAAATAATGCAACCGATAATAAAATTGACGAATTGTCTAAGATGGTTAAGTTGTTAGTTAATGATTGATCTAATCAAGTTAAGACTTGTGGATTCTGTAATGAGGTCCTACGGATGCGTGTCTTACTCTACAGGAAGAAAATACTGAAGAGGTTAATACAATGATGAATCAATTTTCTTGTCCCTCAAGAAATCAATATAGTAATAATACTTATTATCCTGGAAGACCGAATCCAAATCTTAGATATGGTCCTCAAAACCAGAATTATAACACTTATAGATCAAAAGCTCAGATACGACCTACACTTAATCAGCAGCCTCAACAAAATACTCAACGTATGCATCCAAATTTAGTACTAGTATTGCATAACTTTATGAGTCAGAGTCATCAAAATTTTACACTGATTTCTCAAAATAAATTAAGACTGATACCACCATTAATGAACTAAAAAATCAGTGAAGTCAAATATATTTACAAATAAATAGGTTAAATACTCAGCAAAGTAGTCAAGCTAAAGCGCCTATTCAAGTCAATGTTGCTTCTACTAATCAAGCACAAGTTAATACCATATTCAATGATAAAAATGACACAAGTATAATTGGTAAGACACCTAAACAAAGCAATAAAAAGAAGGTTCATAAGACTATTGAAGTAGAAGAAGAAGAAATGATGCCTAATTTCATCCCTACTAGAGAATGGAAGGCTGAACAATTGAAACAATGAAGACATTCTTCAATCATTTAGGAAAATAGAAATAAATAAACCAATGATGGAATCGATTAGCAATTTTCTAATTATGATGAAGTTTTGATAGAGTTCTCCAAATCAAAAGACAAGATTTTAGAAGAATCTAAGGAAAACTTAGGACAAAAAGTGGTTGCTTTAATTAAAAAAATACACGAGAAATGTTCTTACCTAGGGATATTTGGAATTTCTATCATAATAGGAACTTCTTTAATAGATTTTGTTATGTGTGATCTTAAAGCATCAATAAATGTTATGTCACTCAAAGTTATATGAGTTAATGAAAATAGGTTCATTGACTAATACACCTATTAACCTTACTTTAGCGGACAATACCGTTACAAAACCCCATGGTTTACTAGAAAATGTTTTATTCAAAGTAAATACTTAATATTTCCCGCTAACTTCTATGTCATAGAAATGGGAGACTCAATATCAGCTAAGTCCCCTTCTATAGTTTTAGGATGACCATTCCTTAACACAACTAAAGCGAAGCTAGATATCTTTGAAAGAACAATGTTTATGGAGTTTGAAAATAAAATTGGCGCTTTTCATTTTAATGATGAAGATATCTATGAAAACCCTCATGAATTTGATAATAAACAAATTAAAGATAATGAATCTTTAGAAGTAAATCATCATGAAGCTGAAATATATGCTATTAATGCAGTAATAATAGAAGATGGAAATGCTACGACTACAAATAAGCAAGGTGAAGATACTTCTAATCAATAGACAACAACCTAAGAATGGAGGGTTAAACAATCAAACAATGTTATGAATAATAACATGGAGGAGTTTAAACCTACTAAAAATAAGAAAAAGAAAAAAAGAATCCAACAATTGTCAAGCTCGATGATCCAGTATATATATATAAACATAAAGATCAAATGTGCTTGGTATTTTAAAGCTACATGTGATACAGGTTCTAAAGCAAACTACATGCCGATTAATTTTTTCCTTCATACTCAATTAGAATTGGATGTACTTGCCTCTGAAAAAGTTGCTTTACCAAACGGATATTCAGTAAAATCGATAGGTATGGTTACTAATGTACCAGTTCAAATTGACAAGTATATTATTCCCACAGACTTTTGGTTATGCCACACTTCATCAATAGAGATCCTCCATTAATTTTAACATGACCTTTCTTAGCATGTGATGACCCAAAACCTAAAACACTCTCCCTATGGGTGATTTAGTAATTTTTCAAATCCTAAACTAATTCAACCGACATAACCTTAAGTATAAAAACTTAAGCTAAAAAGCCCTAGCAAATTTTGGGCTCAAATCACAAAATGGAGATAGGAGAATGTAGAAGTGTACAAGTGGTGAATTCAGGTGGATCTGGTGTTATACAACCAATGAGAGCTCATTTGAAGGTAAACCCAACGTTCTTACTATTTAATTTCTTGATTTAGTGAGTTACAAACTTGGATTTGATTCAAAAATAACGGAGAATATTGTTTTTGGTTTTTATTATTTATATGAGAGATTTTGAACCATTCAAAGGTATTTATGAGGTTAGAGAACCCCAAAAGAGTGGGGTGACGTCGTCATGATGTTGTTGGAGGAAGGCGGCAGCAAGGCCGCTGCCGCCACTAGAGTGCAGTGGCAGGTCTATCGCCACTACCATGGGGGATGAGGGCCTCCATTAAGAGGCCCCCCATGCCCAACTTGCTCACTGCCATAAGGGGCATCCCCCTCCTGCATGCATGGGCGTCTACGATCTACCAGGGGTCAAGAGACCCCGGTCAATCCAACATATTGTGTAGTCATGTAACTTGTATTTCTCACTTAATAGTACCTCCACTTGTCTATGTATTGTCATATAACTTGTAATCCTCTCCAATGTACCCAACTATTTCATGTATTGTCTATGTTGCTTGTGATGTGTTGTATGACTTGTGGTGTATGTATAACTTGTACAACCAGGAGCCAAATTTGGCCCCTAAACCTTTTAAGATAATAATAATAAAATATTAAAAATAAAATAGTATAAAATAATATCTATATATATGATAAATAAAAATAACATATATAATATAAGTATAAATATAAATCTTTACCTTTCAAAAGGGGCACGCTACCGCATCCCAGAGGGAGACCAACCGAGTCCCACCCCTTGCGCTGGGCAATGAGGGGCGACCCGCACTAGTGGACCCCAAAATAAATTTAAAAATAAATTTAATTTAATTTATAATTTGTCGATGATGTGAATGTGTCTTGATTCATTTAGATTTGTGAGGTGGTTCACATCAAGCCCTTAGCGCACAAAAATCGAGAGTGCATATTGCGGTGAGTCGAAATAAATAGGGAGCTTGCTCAATTATCAAATATGGCATGATATTAGTTATGTTAGGACATGTTTTTAACTAAAGACTTGGGAAATTGTTTGCATCATGTTATTGGTTTGGATCTACATATATATGAAATGTGAATGCATTTATTTTTCCCTCTTATGATATTTAGTGCCCCAAGATGTTTCTGGAGTCCCCACCGAGGGCATTATTAGCAAGTAATAATATCTAATGCCCCCGGATGTTTATGGCACCACTAAGGGCTTTACTATTAAATGCCCTAGGATGTTGTGGAGTTTGCCACCGAGGGCTTTACTTGTCTAATTGAATTCACAAGTGTATCACTTAAGGACATGAATTGGAGTTGCCTTCTCTTTTACTTTTGTAAAAAGGGACGTGTATCAGTGATGGCTTTGGATGAACCTTCTATTTAGTTGATGGGACGAACGAGAGGGCACATAAAGCTTGTGTGTTGTCTAGTGACTTCCATCACCTCGATGGTAGGTAAATCGGTCACCGGATTCTTGCCCATAACTAGTATGCATTGAATGAGACCACGACTTTATATTAATATTACTTTTTATGGTACTTCCCTTTTGTGAACCTTATGCATGATGATGAGTTTTGAATTTAATATGCTTTATCAATCTTGTTGACGTGGTTTATTAATGCTTTATAAATTCATGCGATGTCTTGTTTTAAATGCTTTTTTATTCAAATTTAATTCGTACTAGCCTTGCATGCTAATTAAGTATTACTTGCGTATTTGATGGTTAAGCGGGCTTTCCATATTACTGAGCTTTGTTGCCCTTTTAGCTCACCCCACTTACATCTCAAGAACTTCCACATCAGCACTAGATCGAGGCAAGTGAGAGGCGATAGGCTAAAACCTTCTCTTTTGATGTGAGCCTTGTATTGCTATATTATATTATTTGTTCTTGAGACTATTATACTTAGGTTGTAGTAAAATGGGTCTTTCGAGTAGATTGAACCTCACTCTCCTCTAGTTTGAATTTCTTTTTAGTGAATGAATGACTTTCAGACAACTTTTTGAATTGAGGACTCACATATAGTTTCAGGGTTAGTCATATGGAATCTGGTTTACTTTATTTCACATTTTTGGTCCATATGAACTTGTTGTATTATTCTTCATGTTGTTTTAGGCGTGCCAGACTGTTCGCTCAAGCTTGATTCAGGTATTGGGCCTGGATGGCGGTCTAGGCCGAACGACCCATAGGTCTGGTGAGGGTCGTCACAGTTGGTATCAGAGCGTAAGTATTATAACCTAGGGGAAAATGGTTAGGTTAGTGAAACCTAAGTTGTAGAGCCTTCAAGTTTAAAGGTCAAGTTTAAGTCAGACAAGTTAATCGTATGGGACATTGGTTCAAAGTCATCTTAACATATACAATGATAAATCCTAGGATGGGATGTGAAAAATAAAATTGAGAAAAGATTTGCTATGATGATTATTTGCTACCGTTTATATATAAATATATCATTAGATATATGAAAATATTTTCTTCATCCACTAGTTTGATTGTCTCTAATGATTTCAGCGAGCGGATGAAGAACTTGAGTTTCTTGAGAAGGTAGGGGGGATAACAATGAACGACACAAGGAAATCAAGGCAAACATTTTGGGAGATTCTACACGCACTTGAAGGATGTCTGCAATGACTGATGCGTGAATGAATAAGCTTCAATTGGAACTACGTGTTGTGATGTACCTATACTTAATGGTAGTTTAGCAAATAAAAGGGTCAAACAAGAATCACCATGCTGCATACGTAAATGGAAGTAGCGATGTGGTCGCACTTCGAGAAGGAACTTTGACTCTTGAAATTCAAATAAAACGGTTAAAAATATGTGATTCCTTTTCTAAAAAGAATTTATTGATTCTAGCAAGGATACCAATGAATCTTGATTTTAAGTAATCAAATTAAGTTAGTTTGGCTAGGAAGCTAAACTTGAAAACTTAATTCAAATATGAAAGACACGTGTAATCTATTTTTCTTGAAAAATAATTAACTATATTGGACCATGATATTTGGGATGTTTCTAATTGATATTTATCGATTTTCAAAGAAGAACTCTACTTTTTTTGCAAGATTTGAAAGCGTAATCAAGTGTAAGAGGAAATGGCTTATTTATCTTAAGGTTCTAAAAATGAAGTAAATAGACGTCTATGTATTTCAAAGATTTGTCATCGTAACTTCACTTTAGTTTTTACAATATGAGTTTTACTTTGACTAGACAAAAATGATTTAGACTTCTTGAATGATTAGTCTTATAAATGTTTAGACCCAATTCGGGTAGTCTAAAAGAGTTTTAATGGATTTGAAGTTTTTTTTTACTTAATGAAAATGCAAAGTATAGGTTTGGACCTACGTTATTATCTTATGGTGAAAATAAAAACATTTGTGTGGTTATGATTTACTTTTTAAGTCGCATTGACTAAATGGATTTGAAAAGACATTTACAGTCACTCTAAACCTGAGAATGGATTTAGATTTTTCCTATGAAAAAGAGTTTAACTCGATTTTTGAAATAGGGTTTTTGATGAAAGCACAAGATTTTGTAAAGGTTCCAATTCAAAGTTTACTTTTTGATAATTGAATAATGGTTCTTGACTTTTTGATCGATCATATATAAAAGAAAGTTAAATTTAAACTAGCTATCAATGAGGTAATATAGAAATTGAGGATCCCAAGTCGAGGGATGTATTTGACAAGATTGTCATGTGTGAGGGTCGTGTTGCTAAGTAGAAATTTGCAAATGTTGAAAGGACTAGGACATGAGGTTAAAATAATATAAATCAAAGGCAATAGACTCAAAGATAAATTGTTCTTACTTAAGTAGAAATGACTTGACTCATAAAATTAGGGAGAACAAAATTTGACAACTCATTTTCGAAATGAATGTGAGGGAGACGATGAAAGTACCATAATTGAGAAATTAAGGAATACTTCAAAACTAAATGCTTTATATGACTCAAAATTTATACAATTTGAAGGGTGCACATCAATGTTAATGATATCGTAATAAAATCAATGATAGGTGAATCATTAAAATTAGGGGTACCAAGCTAAAATAATATCATTGGTATGATTGTTCGGTAATGGACACGTGAACTAACCAGTATTGAGGCAAAGTGGAACCTAACATGACTGTAAGGGCAGTTGAATGAAGATAATGTCAAGGAATAAATAAGGTAACTAATGCCGCCAAACCTAAGTCAATGATGAGTTGATTCTTAAAATTATGGATCCTAAGATAGGATCGACCTGTGGGGGAACGAATAAGTTAATATGTGATATGAAAAATTATGAACTCAAAAGAGAAAACACTTACTACGATAACTTTTCGTAGTCGTACCATTTTCAAGGGGAATACCCTGTTCTATAACTTAAAATTTCATATCGAAGAGGTGACGTCACGAGAAGTCAAGAAAATCACTTTCGAAAAGTAACTCGAAAATTCTCGATAAGAAAGAATGTTACTTTAGAAGGTGGACTACCAAACTAAACAATTTTAAAAAGGATAAAGCGTCAAATCAATGAAAGGTTAATGATTAAAATTGGGGATCCTAGTATATGATCGAATCTCAATAAAGTTCATACCATGTAACACGAACAATATGATAAAGAGGAAGGATTAGGAAATATCTTATGCTAGTTATGAAACATATATCTCTAGGTGGAGATGAGATCTTCTAAATTTGATACCATTAGGAATTGTTAAATAAAGTGTTCCTAGCATTTGGGAGCTTGAGGGATTAATGTAAGTTTCAAAGTGAAAATCCTAACCGAATGGTGTAAGAATTTTTGAAAAGCAACCTAGATGATTAAGTGCAATGTTTGCACAGACAACCAAATGTTAAGGGTATTAACAAGTGGTGAGATGCATGAACTATCAAGGTTAACACCTTAACAAGAAACATATGTATAAGTAGATTATATGACATAAAAGGTTCGCCTAAGAAAAAGGTAAATCCGAGTTGTGTAGAGGAGATTTGCACCAACTAAGTTTGCTTAAGTACAAACTTCAAATGAATGCATGTACATTGTATGATATTTGATGAATCAAGGGGCGTGAACTTTATCCACATTGGAAGTTAAATCATTGGATAAATGATAATGATAATATAAAAGTCTAAAACCATAATCGCTCATGTTAGTGAGGTAGACTCGAAAAATTCATTCCGATGAAAGTAAAATTCGTGAACATACATCATCTTGAAGTCGGGATACCCTTGAACCAAAGGTTTAATTGACATGATGTGCAAGTTACACTCGTCTAAATACTAAGTACACTGTCATATACATTACTTTTGGAGTACTTGAATAACAAATAACAAGTGCAACAATAGTAACGCGGACGAGTAACAAATTGAAACATCAAGGGTGAATTATGAACTTAAAATAATTGGATCGTAACGAGTTACAATTCCTTAGTTACAATACTCGGGATGTGGCTTGTATAATCTTATGAAATGACATGCAAGTCCAAATTAAAACATGAAAGTTAAACCATCTTTGTTTCTCGGTGAGAGAAATTATAAAACAAACTATAAGAGCTAAGAGTTAGTTTGAGAGGACGATAATAGACACTTGTGGACTAAATGTGAGCCTTGACTATGCCAAAAGAAATCAAAATGGTTGCCCAGGATCATGAGAGTTGATTGGTACGAGGATGAGATATGACAAGTCATCAAAAATTCGAGTCATTATGATAGGAGACCTTGGTATGAAACAAGAATTACGATGTAATAAAGCGCATATAAATGAGTATTGAAAGCCACTTAGGGATAATGACGACGATTATTATTCCACACCTTACCAAATGTGGAAGCTTATTGTATAAGTAAATGGTTAAATGTGACAGAAAAGTTATAAAGTGTATCGTCGGTCAAGACTTGACTACAATCATGAAGGTACAAGAATAAACATTGACAAAAATATGTCGACAGTAAAGTTAATATAGTATTCTAGAAAGGAATATTATGTTTGCTCATATGTAGCCTTCACAGATAAGTCGCAAGGAAACGATAAATCGTTCATTGATATATATATATATGTAACCTAGATGGTGACAGAGATGGTATGCTAGTGTTCATATTATAGCAGATAACTATCCTTGTTCATGCGACCAGTTGGTAGTATGAATTTGTTGTCAGATAGGCATAGATGATCTACAACAAAGATAGGTACCAGATCACCTCTCGATATTGTTCTCTATACTTGTTTGGATGACTTGGGCGCAAATTGCAACTTCGGTGGAGATTACAAAGGAATACCTAGAAATGAGTGATAATATAAGGACTTGGCGGGTAGTTAAGGTATAATGACTCTATTGGGACCTATATGATACAATCCTTACAAGTTTTGGCTTATGGGATGGAAATGATACTACTAAGAAGTTAGAATTAATAGTAAGATTTTATTTCATGCAGGGTACAATTAGATTTCATAGGTGCGGATTAACATCAGTTTAAAAAAATGGGTCGTAAAAGAAATTATTATGAATAGACATGTCGAGCTACGTATGTACTTTACTTTTACTTTCGAGGACGAAAGTTTTTTAAATTGGAGTTTTTATGAAGACCCAAAACCTAAAACACCCGCTTAGAGGCGATTTAGTAATTTTGCAAACCCTACACTAATTCAACCCTAATAACCGTAAGTATAAAAACTTAAGATAAGAAACCCTAGCAACTTTTAGGCTCAAATCACATAAATGGAGAGAGGAGAATTTAGGAGTGTATAGGTGGTGAATTTTGGTGGATCCAGTATATAACTAACGAGAGCTCATCTAAAGGTAAACCTAACATCCTTACCATTTATTTTTGTGATTTTAGTGAGTTACAAACTTGGATTTGATTCAGTAATGATAGAGAATATTGTTTTGGGTGGTTTATTATTGATTTGATAGATTTTAAACCATTCAAAGGTATTTATGAGGTCGAAGAACCTTAAAAAAAGAGGACGACGTCGTTACGACGCTGTCGGATGAAGGCAACAGTGAGGCCACCGCCGCCACCGGAGTAGGGTGGCGAGCCCACTGCCGCCACCATGGGGGGAGGACTTGCACTAAGAGGTCCTCCATGGCCAACTTGTTGATTTCCATGGGGGCGCCCCCCTCTTGGATGCATGGGCCTTCAGGGGCAGAGATGCCCTATAAGGGGTCGAGATGACCCCTTGGCCACCCTAAACTAGGGGCGAATTTGGCCCCTGGACCTTTTAAAATAATAATAATAAAAATAAGTTATTATAAAATTATATATATGATAAATAAAAATAATATTTGTATAATATAAGAATAAATCTTTACCTTCAAAAAGGGCGCACTACTGCGTCCCCGAGAGATACTAGCTGGGTCCCACCCTTCACACCGAGCGATGGGGGTCCCACAGGACCCATACTAGTGGACCTTGAAATAAATTTAAACACTAAATTAAGTTAAATTATAACTTGTCAATGATGTGAATGCATCTTTTTTTATTTAGATTCACTAGGCGGTTCATATCAAGCTCTAAGCGCGCAAAGAACGAGAGTGGATATCGCGGTGAGTCGAAGTAAGTGGGGAGCTTGTTCAATTATCAAATATGGCCTGATATTAGTGATGTTAGGACATATGTTTTTAACTAGAGACTTGGGAAATGGGTTCATGTTATTGGCTTGGATTTACTTATCTATGGAATGTGAATGCATTTGTTTTTCCTTCTAATGATATTCAGTGCCCCAGGATATTTGTGGAGTCCCCACCGAGGGGATTATTAGCAAGTAATAATATCTAATGCCCCAGGATGTTTTGTGGTACCACTGATGGCTTTACTATTAAATGCCCTACGATGTCTCGGAGTTTCACATCGAGGGCTTTACTTGTTTAATTGAATTTATAAGTGTATCAATTAAGGACATGAGTTGGAGTTGCCTTCTCTTGTAATTTTGTGAAAATGGACGTGCATCAATGACGGTTTTGGATGAACCTACTATTGAGTTGATGGGACTAACAAGAGAGCACATAAGGTATGTGTGTTAACTTGTTGTTGCCATCACCTCGAGGTTAGGTGAATTGGTCATTGAATTCTTGCTAATAACAATATGCATTGAATGAGACCACGACTTTTTATTATTATTAGTTTCTATGGTACCTCTCTTTTGTAAATCCTATGCATGATGATGAGTTTTGAATTTAATATACTTTATCAATCTTTTTG
The DNA here is from genome assembly GCA_039657325.1 of Stephania cephalantha. Lineage (NCBI taxonomy): Eukaryota > Viridiplantae > Streptophyta > Magnoliopsida > Ranunculales > Menispermaceae > Stephania > Stephania cephalantha. The sequence continues at coordinate 41,714,141 of CM077569.1, read as the reverse complement.
ACGTGGTTTATTAATGCTTTACAAATTCATGGATGTCTTGATTTAAATGCTTCTTTATTCAAGTTTAATTCATGCTAGTCATGCATGCTTATTAAGTATTACTTGCGTATTTGATGGTTGAGCGGGTTTTCTACATTACCGCGCTCTGTTGCCTTTTAGCTCACCACACTTACACCTCATGACCTTCCACATCAGCGCTCGATCAAGGCAAGATAAAGGCGATAGGTTGGGACCTTATCTTTTGATATGAGCTTTGTAATGATATATTATATTATTTGTTCTTGAAACTATTATACTTGGGTTGTTGTAAAATGGGTCTTTCAGGTAGATTGAAACTCGCTCTCCTCTAATTTTAATTTCTTCTTAGTGAATGAATGACTTTAAGACAATTTGTAAATTGAGGAACCACTTATAGTTTCATAGTTAGTCATATGGAATCTGATTTACTTTATTTTGCACTTTTGGTCCATATGAACTTGTACCATTATTCTGCAATTTTTTTAGGTATGCCTGATTCGCTGGAGCCCGATTCAGGTATCGGGCCTAGGTGGTGGTATGGGCCAAGCGAATCAACCCTTAGTCAGGTAAGGGTCATCACTATCACTTTGCAAGCTGTCATGGATACACTAAATAATATTATTACTTTTCGATTGCATGGCCGAGCAATCACTTTTTGGAATAGCAAAATGGTGGATAATCATACACTTATGTTCATAGAACCAGCCTAAAACAATTTAGTTTAGTCGAGTTAACAATAATAAACAAAAGCGTTTTATAGGAGGCAGCCCATACTCTATCTTTATTTTTTTGTTTTAGTATTAGGATTAGTTAGTTATTTTTATATTCTCTCAATTTTTGACTCTTATAATGAGGATATTTTAGGAATTCAATTTCGGAATAGTTTCATGTAAAGGGGGTTGATCGAGCTAATTTATATTCGTATGATATTATTTTATGCATTAGGTTTATATTAATTAGTTATTTATGATGATGAAATAAATTATTTAATACATATCTTAGTTACATACTGGAATTTTGAATATTTCTAACTTTATTGAATATATATATGATAATAAAAAGGGAAAATCTATTTAATTGAAATAAATAGTAAAATTAAGGATTTCCTAACGATTCCAGCTTGTACTAGAAATCGCTGAGTAAATCAGCAACAGTTTGCGGAATTCTCTATGTAAATCTGAAGTCAGTGATTTCTCACCGAATCAAGTTTACAACTAGAGATCGTTGGGCAAATCGCTGAGTCATTGAGCCTCATTTCCAACGACTTCATCAAGGATTCCTCAGCGAATCCACTTAAACCTTGATTTACTGAGAACGAATTCAAGTTTTAAAAGATAGAAACCCCAAATTGCCAAATTTAAACCCTTCACACTCACAAACCATTGCACCCTTTCAATCAAAAGACTAATTTTTGCCTAGATTAAACCTTCCAAAGTTTAATTTTAATATATTTAAGTGATTTTCACCTCAATCTTCACACATTCAACCAAAAATACTTGAAGAAATCACTTTCAACAAGGTAATCAACTAAAACCCTAACCTCTTATGGATAAAATCCTTGGTGTTTAGTCCATTTTGGATCGATTGTTAGGATAGGAACTCGATTTCAAAAATTCTTATTTTTAATATGGTTTCGATATCGAATGCTTTCTATTATAATACTAGTATGGGAGTTATGTGATAATTCGTTTATCACTATCAAATTTTTGAACTATTTTTCATATATGGAAAGTAGATTGAATTTTATAAGCAAACTAATTTGATACTAAGTTTCAATTGAGTTTGGGGGTTTTGTGAATATTTATTGATTTATTTAAATTATATACAAAGTTTGTTTTTCCCAATACTATTTTATTAACAACTTTCATAAAAATTTCAAACACTCAATTTCAAAATACTTTTCTTGATGATTTTTTATTCTTGATAGATAAGTTGAACTTTATCGAATATTTTTTCGACAAAATTTGGTCCCAAATGATTTTACAAATTTATTATTTTACCTATAATATTCCAAATGTCGGAGATGGTAAAGGTAGAAGTTCACAAGAAAAGAAGGGGAAGGGAAAATTAGTAAATAATCAAAAACAAAATCCAAAGTTTCTCCAATCTAACTCATATCAATATCTTTCAACATACATAGGATTAGACAGTAAAAAGAACCTACTCCACTTTCTTTATTTAGTTACAACTCTGAGGATGATTATGTGGATGATGAAGACGTAGAGGAAGTTGAACGAAGGATACTGATGCGGGAGAAAAATAACTAATTAAGGAAAGAAAGTTTTGACAATGAGAAGGCCTAACAAAATTCTAGAATGATATAATTAAGGATAGAAAGTTCATCCCGGTGAGGTGATTTAATGTGAAAGACAAATCGAAGTATAGGTTTAGGATCCTAGACATCATAAAGATAAGAGGGTTTACTGACTAGAGATTTCGACCATCTAAACCTAAAAGATGCTCCTAGCGAATGGGGTTGTGAAGTCTTAGTAAGAGAATTTTATGCCAATGCATATGGAAGTGAAAGTAAGAAAGAGTCCTGAGTTAGAGGAATGACAGTGGATTGTTCTGTTGCAAGAATAAACTTGAATTTTGGATTACTGAATTTTCACTAAAAACAAAATAATGAGTACCCCAAACCCGAGTATGGAATTAAGTATCGTTTCTCCACCAATACAATAAGGGGAGGTTTAGAAACAATCCATGGAGATGGATTTATTTTTGATATGGAGGGGTATCCCAAGCACATAACCACCAAAATTTTAAAAATGACCATTAAAGCTTTGTGTTATTTCATCAACACCAGTTTGCATCTGAGCATGGAATACTACAAAATAGTGAATTACAATGTTGCTCTACTTTACCACATTGTCATGGGATTAGGATCCTTAGATGTTGAAAAAACCATTTACGAATCCATTAGGAGTGCCATCATTACCAAAAAGAACAATGGACTTCATTTCCTCTTAATGATTACGACCTTTTGTAGGATAGACGAAGTGAACATGGTGGGCCTCGACATGGATGTATTACCGAAGAAGACCATCACTAATGATGTTATAGAGAGATATGGCATAATGAATGATTATGAAGACACAGAGGATGAAAGAGAAATGGCTAAGATAGCCAGAAGAGAAATCGAGCAAAGAAGGAAAATCAGATACGACATAAGGAGAATCTTGGAAGAGATGTCGGAAGCTAGAAATGATCCAAACATGGAACAACCAGCTAAGGATTATGACGGATTGTACATGGAAGAATCTGAGTTAGCTTTCATAGGCGCGAGTTTGCGCAGTTAGATGACTATTCTCCGTAGTTAAGAACTAATGTTTCAGAACCAGAGAGCCTTAGGAATGAGCATCTATAGAATGGAATATATGATGTCCAAGAGAAATAGACGTCAAGGAGGCACATTGGTTCATGTGTTATCTACACAGATAAAATTACCACTTAGTAATAACCTTTATGTTCCGACATTGCTAAGATACGAATACCATCTCTATGACCCCACTGTTAGCTACCAGTCCTGTAGGATTGACCCAGTGGAGGATAATGACGATGCGGCTTCCAAACACTGACATTGATTCCCTTATTCTTTTTTATTTTCTCCATTTCTGAGTGATGTAGTAAGAATTCCTCTATGTAATTCCAGTAGTGTCGATACTTTATGTTTTTTGATGAGAATGTGTGTTTATGGTGGTATACTATATGATACATTCTATTCAGTGTTTGGTTATGATATTTAATTCACTTCTTATATAATGGTGATGTTTATTCATTAAATCTTGATGCATTCTGTTTAATTATGATTTTAAATTAACTTAATTTCTTGATTGTCATATTTATTTTATCGATTCTTTTATACTTCAAGTGTTAAGTTTATTATGATGAAAAATAGACTTATTTTTTAAAAACCTTAAGGACAAGGTTTATAATGAGTTTGAGGGTAATTTAGGTGAAGTATGACATTGATGGAAATGGAAGGAAATAAAGGTAGAAGAAAAGTTGAGAACTACTTTTTAATCTGATATTCAAGTAAGTTGGTGAAATTTTTCAAATTTCTTCTTAAATCAAGTAAGTATGAATTTCATTTGTTTCTTTATTTTTAGTTAGGAAAAGAATGAAAATGAATATAATATATATGTATGATAGATTTCGAAAGGAAGCGAGATAGAAGAATTATTTTTATACCCTTTTTGTTTAACTTTGCTACACGATGAGAACACTAAATTGAATGTCTTGTGTTAGTCATGATAATGAGTAGAAGATTGAAACAATAAGATCGAAATAATAGTGCAAGATGAACAAGATATTATGCCACTATTAAAATAAGAAATGTGTTAGAAGAAATGTGTTAGAAATTGATAATTTATAGAAGTTAGAAAGAATATTTTCTTCAATTTTGGTGGATAGTGAGAAGTGTTAACAAGAGTTTATAAAAATAAATATATAGAGAGAGACATATAGATTCCAAAAGAAATAGAGCAGGGAATCTATAGTGGGGAAAAGGTGGGAAATAGAGCAGGGAATATATAGAGAGAGACCTATAGACTCAAAAGTAAAAGTAAAAGTAAAAGAAATATGTTAAAAATAAATAATTAGAATAGAGTAGAAAAAAATAATGAGAGATGAAAAAGATAGATGCTCTTAAACTCTTCAAATAAAAAGATTTAACTCGAGTACTTGAAGCTAGAGTTGATGAAGTATTTCTTTATCTAACATGTTTTAAAAGACATATTCATTGGTATCTTAGCAAAATTCTTGTTGATTTTGATTGCTGTACTATCATAAAGTATTTTCTAAAATTGAGATTAATCTAATGGTTTTTGTATTTTGAGAATTTACATTAGTTATCATAAGCTTGATGCTTGTTAGTGGAGATTGAGAAAACTTATGGTGTGCACTAGCCTTGGGAATGAATTTTAAGTTTTGAAGAAGTGTTACATTAGGTGGTTGAGTTATCATTAAGGGATGTTTTGACTTGACTAAATCATTCTATTCTATCATAACTTTCATTTACTTGTGGGAAATTTAAGAAATCACTTTTATTATTTTAAAATTTAAAGTTAAGATGAATTATATTGAAATCAGTATATACAGAATGAAAAGAGAATATGATTTAGAGTATTGATTTGCTCGGGATAGCAAAGTGCTGAGTTTGTAGACGTTTGACAAGTCAATAATTAGACACATTTAATAATGTAATTTAGGTTGATTTTAAGCATAAATAATGATATTACACTAGGTATTCTCTTATTTTTGTAATTTCAAGTTTTAAATAGGAAATTGAAGAAATGAAGAAAAGAGAAAGAAAAGTAAAACAGTCAACTGAAAAAAAATACACCAGCGATTAGCCAGCGATTTGAAATAACTCTAGGAATCACCATCTAAATCGACAGCAGAAGAAGGGCAGTGAATCCACAGAAAATTTGAGAATGAACTATAAATCGCCAACTGAATCGGTGGATCACAGAGATCTAAACTCAGTGATTTGCTCAGCGATTTGTGTATAAGTTAAGAATCGTTGAGAAATCGCTTAGGTCGGTTACGGATTTTTTAGATTAGTATGAAGAATTTGAATTTTTTTTAAGTTATGTATACGTAGGGAGACTATAGAAAACCCATAGAGCTTCGAAATAACTCTCCTAATTCTTTCTTTTTTCTTTCCTTTTACTTTATATTAGTTTTATTGTCTATGTTTGAAGATACTTTGGAGCTTTAATTTATATTAAGGTATTTATTCATTCATTATGTCTTTAATTATATTTATGCATTTTTTATTTCCAACGTGAGTGAGTAGTCTATCAATCTAAACAAACCCTAGACAATGTAGTATATTTTGGATTGCTATATAGTAATTATTAAGGAATCATGTGCTTAATGTTTTAAATCTATTCATACACGTCAATAACAAATTTAACAAGTTGTTTTAGCATATTACAATTAAAGAAGATTAGTATTGCTGCATAGTTGCAAATATGTTATGTTATATTAAGATTATGTATCTACGTCTATAGTTATTGACAACAATTATAGAAGTAGTAACTATGATTAATCTATTGGGCACTTTTCGAGTGGATGTTCTAGGTGATTGTGTTCTAAGTTTTTAATTATGCGGCTTCGATAGTATTGGCTTAGATTAGGCATACATTTCTTTGAATTTAATGCTATCGTATTTCTATGGTGTTGCGTTTTATCCAATAGATAGATTTACAATGATAAGAATATGACATTTCCATTAAATTAAGGAAAATCGGTGGTTGGCTAAAGGCTATCAACCTATTATGAAGTGGGGTTTAATGATTCTAAGATTCCATATGTTTTATGATTATAATTATAGTATGAAATAATATTAAATTGTGGTACACCAGTATAGATAGAAAATGCAATGGAGTAGGAATCGTACTGGATAATGATTATAAGGATAAGGTCGTAGAGGTTAAAAGAATGGGGGATAGATTGATTCTAGTCAAATTAATTATTGGAGACGAAAAAATTAACATACTTAGCGCCTATGCACCACAAGTAGGATTAAGCGAGAGCATCAAACGCAAGTTTTGGGAAGATATGGATGGATTTATGCAAAGTATACCATTAGATGAAAAGGTTTTTATTAGAGGAGATTTAAATGGGCATGTCGGGGCAAGTAACCGACAAGTAACGATGGGTTTGAGAGAGTTCATGAAGGTTTTGGTTACGGAAATAGAAATGAAGAAGGAGAATCAATCTTAGAATTTGCTTCAGCATATGATCTTGTCTTAGCAAATACTAGTTTTAGGAAGAGGGAGTCGCATATAATTACTTTTAGTAGTGGTCATAACAAAAGTCAAATAGATTTTCTTTTAACAAGAAACATAGATAGAAAAATATGTAGAGACTGCAAAGTAATACCTGGTGAAACACTTACTACCCAACATAAGTTAGTAGTACTTGATATTAAGCTAACACGATGACATAATATAAATAAAAGAGTTAGCGACCCTAGAATAAAGTGGTGGAACCTAAAACATAGTAAAAAAGTAGAGTTTAGAGAAAAACTACTAAAGGAAAATATTTGGAATCTTGACTTAGATGCTAATACAATGTGGCTAGAAATGAGTAGTTGCATAAGGAGAGTGGGATCAAACGTATTAGGTATATCTAAAGGCTTGGGACCACCAAAGAAGGAAACATGGTGGTGGAACGAGGATGTCCAACGAGCAATTAAGACTAAAAGATAGATGTATAGGAAAATACCTAAGTGTCAAGATGAAGATGTGTACAATCAATATAGAGAAGCTAGAAAACAAGCTAAAAAAGTAGTTAGTCAATCTAAAACAAATTTCATGGAAGATCTATATACAAGGTTAGGTAATAGAGATGGTGAAAAAAAAAATATATATATATATAGGCTAGCCAAATTAAGAGATAAAAAGAAACGAGACCTAAGTCATGTAAGATGTATAAAGGACGAAAATCAAAATGTTTTAACGCGCGAGGAGGATATTAAGGAGAGATGGAGAAGTTACTTCGATAGTTTATTTAATGATGGTCAAGTTGATACTATAATAGATGAAAACCCACACTAAGAAAGAAATGTAAACTATACACGCAATATTAGAATTGTAGAAGTTAAAGAGGCATTGAAAAGAATGAAAATAGAGAAAACATGTAGCCCAGATGAAATACCCATAGAGGTTTGGAAATGCTTAGGAGAAATTGGATTGACTTGGTTAACAAAACTTTTCAATAAAATTTTAAAATCAAAACGGATGCCAATGGATTGGAGAAGAAGCACGCTTGTGCCAATCTTCAAAAACAAAGGAGACATTCAAAGTTGCTCAAACTATCGGGGAATTAAACTTATGAGTCACACTATAAAAATTTGGGAGAGGATAATTGACAATAGGCTAAGGAGAGAAACAACAATATCAGAGAACCAATTTGGTTTCATGCTTGGGAGGTCAACTATGGAGGCAATTTTTCTTGTAAGACGATTGTTATAAAAATATAGAGAAAAGAAAAAAATCTTCATATGGTATTCGTAGATTTAGAAAAAGCATATGATAGGGTCCCTATAGATGCTCTTTGGTGGGTTCTACAAAGAAAAAGAGTGCATGCTAGATACATAGACACTATTAAGGATATGTATGATGGAGTAGTAACGAGTATATAGACATTTGGAGGAGCTACAAAAGAATTTTCCATTACGATAGGACTACATCAAGGATCGGCTTTAAGCCCATATCTATTTACTTTAGTTATAGATGAACTAACTAGACATATTCAAGAGGATATACCATGGTGTATGTTATTTGCGAGATGATATTGTCTTAGTGGATGAAACTAAAGATGGAGTGAATATGAAATTATAACTCGGAGGAATATATTAAAATCTAAAGGCTTTAAGTTGAGTAGGACGAAAACCGAATACATGCACTCGCTGTGAGTTTAGAAACACTAGACATCGAGATGACGGAGTGGTAAAATTAGGGAATGTAGAAGTTCCTAAGGTAAACCACTTTAGATACCTAGGATCAATCATACAAAATGATGGTAACATTGAGAATGATGTCACACATAGAATTCAAGTTTGGATGGAAGAAATGACTTGAGTGCAACAGCACTACAAGGAAAATGAAATTTAGAAACGGAATTAGAAACGGAATTAAGTTCCGTTTCTAAAAAAAGAAAGTTAGAGACGGAATTGAGACGAAAACATTCGAGACGGAATTGAGACGAATTGAGACGGATCGGACGGAATTAGACACGGAATTAGAGACGGAATTAAATTCCGTCTCTAAAAAATGGCGCCAACATTCCCACCAAAACTTTATTTTGTTATACCCGTTCATCAAATCTCGAGATTTGTGCAACAAATCTCCAGATTTCCCCTTTACCCCCTCCAACACCCCCCTCGTCCTCCCCACCACCGAAAGCCCTAACTCCCACCGCGAGAAAACCTCGTCTTCGTCGTCTCTCCTCTATACTCTCGTCTCTCCTCTAGACTCTGGTCTCTCCGTCTCTCCGGTCACCGGCCCCCAAATCTCCAACCCCCAACAAATCTCTCGTCTCTGTTCCGTTGCTCTCAACTCTCTCTCTCGCCCGGCCTTCTCTCTCGCCCGGTCACCGCTCTGCCTTCTCTCTCTCCCGGGCCCGGCCTTCTCTCTCGCCCGGTCACCGCTCTGCCTTCTCTCTCGCCCGGTCACCGCTCTGCCTTCTCTCTCGCCCGGTCACCGCTCTGCCTTCTCTCTCGCCTGGCCTTCTCTCTCGCCCGGTCACCGCTCTGCCTTCTCTCTCGCCCGGTCACCGCTCTGCCTTCTCTCTCGCCCGGCCTTCTCTCTCGCCCGGTCACCGCTCTGCCTTCTCTCTCGCCCGGTCACCGCTCTGCCTTCTCTCTCGCCCGGCGGCCCTCGCTGTGTCCTCTTCGCCGTTTCGAGAAGGTTCGATCTCTCTCTCTCTAGAATTTCGTCGATAAGGTTGGGAAGTGGTTTCAGCTCTGTCCTTCACTCACTTGGAAAATCTCGTTTAGGTTGAAGATAAGGTTGGGGTGCAGGGAAGGTTAGGGTTTTGATTTTTTTGTTGAATACTTGAACTTTCAGTGATTTCTATGTGTTTTGGTGGAATTGGTGGTTCTTTAAACGTTCTCCGTATCTCTATCATTGAAGACCTAACTTTCGCTGCTTCTAATCATCTAAATTTGGAGATTCCTCACGTGTGTTTTGTTTTGTGTCTCAATTTTTGGTATTCCGAGAATCTTCTGTAGTTTGTCTTAGCAATTTGTGCACTTTGAATTTCTTCAGATTGCACTGCGATGGCGAAAAGGTTTGGTAAGCAATTGATGCAAAGAAGGCTCTATATGCGACGAAGTGCATCGACTGCTCTTGTGAAGTACGTAATGCTTCTTCACCTTCAGTTCCTTTGATTTTCAATTTTTTCTTCAATAGTTTAAGCTTTGGTATTTAGGTTTGAAATCCATTTGATAATCTTTGTTGATCGAGTATTGTGTTGTTGTTCAATATGGCTTAAATTGAGGGCTGGATTTGTGTGATTAGTGAGTTGGCTAAATTTGGTTAGCCTTAAATTGAGGGCTGGATTTGTGTGATTAGTGATTAGTGAGTTGGCTAAATTTGTGGATTTGTGTGATTTGTGTGATTTTCAATATAGACAGTAAAAGTTTCCATGTATAAATCTAAAAAAATAGTTTCCATGTATAGTGATACTGTATAAATCCCATAAGATTTCTAATATGAAAACCTACTAGTAGGCTTTCTTACTTACAA